>CM042837.1:11211138-11603771 GCA_023653725.1 Bungarus multicinctus
CACCCCAGCAACAGTTGCCCATCCAGTGATAACCGTGCACTTATATAAAGTTATCATATTCTTGGTAGCTGCGTTGAATTCCTTTTTTGCCTTCTTAGCCTCACCACCTTTTGCTAATAAAAGGGGGTCCCGGAGTCAGCTCTGCTCTCATCCGCTTGTGTCTTTTCCGCATTCGGCCCCTCATGAGAACCCCCTTACGTTTCAGTCCCCCCTTATTACACAACCATAAAACATGCTCATACCAATAATTTTTAGTATTCATTTACTTGTGTTAATATCGTTGCTGTGTACTCACCTGATTTGAAAAATTACATATAATTGAAATAAAGACACTAATGAAATTTCATATCACCCATAGATTCTATTGAAATACCATTCTTGTTCCTGTGGGTGCTCGTCAGAAAGATATGAAGATTTCGGAGAAGTTTGCAGCCCTGTCCCCCGACGAGGCTATGATCCTTTAACGTTTAAGAAATAAACACTGAAACCTGAATCAAATTTGCAGTCTTTCTTTTCTCATTGTTTTTTAATCCATGGTTGTGCTGTATCAGCCATCTATGAAAAAGTGTGACTTTTGTGCAATCTTTTTTTATGTGATCATAAAATGTGGCCATTGCAACTGAAATCTTGTAGACCCAGCACCCATGATATGCTCTATCCCTGGACAAATGGCCTTATACAATATCAAACAATTGGCTAAAGCCCATGTGTAGGCTTAATGAGTAAAATAATGGAAGAGCTTATAACAAACAGTGCTGACACTAGCCATTCGCCAGACCCACAGAAGCATTTTTAAATTTTGAGCAGATCTTTCCATGCCTCAAAACGGCAAAACAACAACCATAGTTCATTGACTCAAAAAAATTGGAGAAAAGTCGTAGAATCTGTGTTTCTCGGTATTTTTCATAGGCTGGCTTACTTGTTACTACTATATTTCGTCTCTGTCTGGACATAAAAGCACCTTTTCTATCCAACTATGTCTTTGAAATTTGACTGGTTAAACATTCCTGAGGTCTTGCCTCGGTACTGGTTGTGGTGCCGGGACGCTCCCTTCTGCTAATGCCGGCATAAACCAGTACGGTTTGGATAACATGCTAGTATCTAAAATAAAGCCTGTCCACAAGCCTGAAATCTACCACTTAATTTAAGCTCTCTGTTGTCCTTAGTGTTCATTTCTTACTCTTTCGCTTCGCTTCTGCTTCCTCTCTTCTCTTCCCTATCTCTTTCTGTTTCTAGAAGTCTTTTGGTGTCAGGCTACAGACTTTTTCCCTTCAATTAGCAAGAGACTTCTGTGAACCAAACGTATCAAGAATCATTCATTTTTTGAGATGGATTCAATTCATGTACGGTTTCTGATGGTCTCAAAAGCGGCTCTGATGTCCCCCAGGCATGCACAGCACACCCCTCCCCCCTTTCCTCTCTGTGTGAACACAGCAACATGTTTTTTCCAATCCCCACCCCTTCTGAAGGAACATCGTTTCATTCACTTTCCCGCATACAGCTCACGGAATTTTTATGGTCTTTCCTCACTCTGTCTGTGCCTCTCAGAGTGTTAGGTTCCACCATTCTGGGAAGTCCTCCTCTCCATTTAGCATGTGTGGGTTATACAAATTCGTATAAGATTGAATGTATTCACATTACATCAAGAAAGATTTTTTTCATCTCCCCACTCCTTTTCTTCTTCTTTCCCTAAGAGAATGACATATACACTGATCTGACATTTTGTCATGGTTCTCTATTTGAACAAATTGGTTGGGAAATCTGAGAAGTTTTAGTTTGAAAACTTTGGAACGACACTGTATTTGAAGCAGTTCACAGGGAAACATTTATAGTAAAACATTTTTACTGGACGTAAAAAATAGTATAAGATAACACTAAGACCTAAAAAAAATGCTATTGAATGCCCAATGTCTTGTTTATGGAGATTCTCATCATCCTTTATGTTTCACAAAGGTGCTTTTTCAGAAGGCAACTGGACTTCGTTTTTTTTTAAAGATGTTTTGCTTCTCATCCAAGAGCTTCTTAATTCTGGTGAAGACACACTGAGGAAGTTTCTTAAATGAGAAGTGAATATCTTCAGGAAAAATGAAGTTTCAGTTGCCTTTTGAAAAAGCACTCTTGGCCAAGGTCTTGTAGCAATAATCTCATAACTTCATACTATTAAAAGATATTACCGTCTTCTTTTTACAGTCTTTTTTTCATTTATTCTTCAAAAAACACACTAATGCTGCCACTTCATTTTCTGTCTGAAGAGACATGGTTCTTGTATATCTACCACCTCTGCGCACGACAAAAGAAGCTGTTCCCAGCGTGAAAATTGAAAATTACATACATCCTGGGCGTGGTTGAGTCATATGAGTTTCTCTTCACTCTGAAGATTAGCATGCAAAAATGCTAAATTGCGCATCTATTCACTGTAGCTCTCTAAAGGAAAGCTGAGCCAATCCCTCTAATCTTCAAGAGAGAATGAGTTTGATTTTGGATTTGGGAACCTTGAAATCATCCCAAACCATTCTTGGCTTCTTCCACCATTTGTGACATTTATGGTTTTTATCTTTTGTTGATTAAGTCGTCCAAAATGTCTATGGAAATTCTCAGTCATCCAGTCATGGTTGTTCCCAAAGTGCTTTTTTAGAAAAAAAAAAAAAAAGGCACTGGACAAAAATCCCAGTGTGCCTTGTTTGAAAAATTACTTTTGGGATAATGGTTAAGTGTCCAAATGTGTATCAGCCTGCCTTTCTTTACTTATTTTTTTCTTCTATATTATTTTGTAGATTCAATAATGTGGACCAGGGTAAATGTATTTAAATTAGTCCATGATTTAGGGCTGATCACAAATAAAGTGATCTAGCTACCACGGCCAATCTTCAATGAAAGTGTTTTATGTTCACTGCTTAAATAAACAATTTCTAATACTTTTACTGAAGAAATCTTCCATTGATCTGGAGAAATGGTTAATTATACTGATCTCTCTCAAATATATACCTCTTGGTTGAGGTGCTTGGGAGTCTCTCACTTTATAATTCTATTCATATTTGAAGTATACTGTTTACCTGAGCACCATTTCAATTAGATTTTTGAAGAGAACTAGAACTAAGCATAAATGGACTTTCAATATTTTCCATTGAATCTCTGGTTAGGGACATAAGGTGAACAATTTTTCCAAATTACTTCAGGGAAAGGTAATTTTTAAAGATAATTTTACAAGGGTAGGTTTTTTTCTTTAAAGGTAAATAGTAGCTACAGAAAATGGCCAATGGAGAAAGCTTTCTCATCTACACCCTCATTTGGGACTCAATGGAAACTTTAGAAATTCTAGAAACTGAAGACCATTCAAGAATTGATTGTATAAAAAAAATGACCTTCTTGATATGAACTGGATAGCTATGTAAATGCAAGTACTATAATTGCACATGTGAGAATTTCAGAAACATGTTTTCAAAATTAATTTTCTTTTGACTTCCACAGAAGAAATGAAGAACGGAAGATGGCTGTGGTCAACTGGAGCAGACAATCATGGAAGAAGAGATTGTGAATAGACCAGCTTAAATGATGAAGCATTGGGATTTGTTTATAGTTAAGAGCAGGGGTGGGATTCAAAATTTTTAACAACCGGTTCTGTGGGCATGGCTTAGTTGGTAGGCATGGCTTGGTGGTCATGTGACTTGCTGGGCATGGCCATTCACATCGAGGCATGCATCTCCTCGCCTGGCCACTCATGACTGTGAGGATGCTGCAACAGTCGTAAGTGTGAAAAATGGTCATAAATCACTTTTTTCAGTGCCATTGTAATTTTGAATGTCACTCCACACAAGCAAAGTACCAGCAAAGGAGGCAAAAAAAAAACTCCAGAGAAGTCCAGAGACAGGAAGTCTAGTCCTGCCAAGAATGTAATAAGGGTTAATGGAGAGGTAGTTTCTGTAAGCAACACCAGAATGTTTCCTTCCTGCCTTCCTTACAGGATTAGGCCAGTAATTTCCTTTAACAACCGGTTCTCTGAACTGCTTAGAATGTTAATAACCGGTTTCTAGCGAATAGGTGCTAACCTGTAGAATCCCACCCTGGTTAAGAGATGGGATAAGGGAAAAAGAGAACACTTTTTTTATTTTAAGAGGTAATAAGTTACTACAATTGTTTATAATTGTGATGAAGAGGCAAGTTATTCATTATATATTCACTTTTCTTTACTATATATTTTCCTTTTTCTATTTTAATTCCTGAACTATTTTATTATTTGTTTTTCTTAGTTTGTACCAGTTTTCATCTTTTTAATTGTAATTTTTAATTAAAATTTGGTATTAAAATTAATTTTCTTTCATGAATTTAGAATAAATACATAATTGGGACTGAGATTGTATTGTTAGTTTGAAAGATGATCAACGTCAGGAACTCAATGGTGGCTACATGTCTTGCTAAGTTCTCTTAATAACTCTTGTTGGCTGTTGATACTGTTAACCATAATAATCCTTTTAATCATAATAAAGAACTGACTTATCTATCCTTATTTGAAATACTCTTTTGATATAAAGACTTCCTACCACAGGAATAAGGAACTATAGTTTTTAAAATATTATTTAATGCTAACTCCTAGGAGATTTGCCAAAATAGGCAACTGTAAGTGATGCTTGGAATTATAGATAAGTTCAACAGTAGCTGAAACACTACAGGTGCTTCACTCTGATGTAATACAATGTAAATATTAAACAAGTTGCAGAGCTCAGTGGAAGAGGGTTAGATTAGAATAGCCATTGCCAACATTTAAATGCAATGTATTATTTGAAGATTCCAGATTTTTTAAATGTCCACAGCAATGAGTGCCCAATTTTCATGTAGAAAGAGGCTAATGTTCTTCAGATAAGTATTTTCCCAATTTTATTTTGACTTTTTGAAAATTCATGCACTTCTAATTCTTTCTCCAGCCTATGTTGTATGGAGCAAAGTGCTGAAAGATGCCAGCAATCATGACTGACTTCTATTAATATATTTTGCTGCTGAGTGACAAGACCAATCGTTTGAAATCATTCTACAGTGAATGAATTCCATCATGCATCTTGCATAGAACAGAAGTTTTCACAAAGCTCAGGTGACTGTTCCTCACAGAGTTTAACATTGTTTTAATTTACTTATTTAGAAGTGAAGCCAAGCCCCTGTTTCTCATTATGTCTACAGTTTTATGGGGTTACAAAATACATGCCTTTATCAGTTAGTTGAGAACAAAGAGAAGATTCTAAAGCTAGAGTCAGAACTTCATAATAAATAGGAAAGCACAAAGCTGGGAGAGTTTCATTAGAGTGCTATTATTTTGATTTATCTTCCCTTAATCACTTTATTTATTTAAAGGAATTATTAGTAAGGGGAGAAAAAGAATCCTGTATTTTTTTCTAATAGTTTCCACTCAATTTGCAAAATGATTTGCTTCTGAAATTTTGTATGAAGTAAAACAGAATTTTGTCCAATTATTGTGAGTGATTTTACCTACAAGATAGACGAGAGAGGAGTGTGAATGCCTTCTTTTTCATTGCATAATTCTGTTCCTGGTAGTTTTATAGCATTCCTGGTTCTTTTTATTCACATTTGACTCCAAGTGAACTCCTCCTCCTTTCTAGACAAGGAAATGTGGGAAACAAGGGAGATTTTAGAATAATGGAATGTCCAAGGAAATATCAACAAAGAAGGTTTCAACTCAGCATTATTTCTAAATCACTTTTTGGAACATTTAGCCCACACAGATCAACTACCAAACAGAACTAAGAGGAAAATTCAAAACAATAATTAAATATCAGGCCACACTATTAATAAAATAGACTTTCTTTCCTCTAAATCATGTCTGTCTGTCTGTCTGTCTGTCTGTCTGTCTGTCTGTCTGTCTATCTATCTATCTATCTATCTATCTATCTATCTATCTATCTATCTATCTATCTATCTATCTATCTATCATCACTGGAGGTTTTTAAGAAGAGATTGGACGTTCACTTGTCAAATGGTATAGGGCAGTGGTTGCCAACCACTGCTGGCTGAGGAACTCTGGGAGTTGAAGTCCATAAGTCTTAAAGTTGCCAAGGTTGGAGACCCCTGGTCTAAGACATTACATATCCTCTTCATGACTTGTTTTCCTTATTACCTTTTTGGGAGGAGGCCTTGTAGTATCCAAAGCAATATATCTAGATTTATTTTTATTCCATATAGAATCAACCTTGTGAACTCTTTCTGCTACATATTCAATATATATGTGTATGGTGCAGGTATATATTATGTACGTACAGTATATAGCATGTGTATATGTGTGTTATGTATATGTTTGGGTAGATATACACTTTCTCTTGAGAGCAGGCAACAGAATTTCATTTTTAATATGGGCCAATATGCTCACAGTAAAAAAAATTACAATAAAGTTATCTAATCTTAATCTTATTTTAAGCAGGGGATTGGATTAAAATATCTCTGAAGTCCCTTCAAGCTCTAGTCTGATTGATATCTTTTCAAAAGAGCAGCACAATGTCCAATATTTTTACATATACATCTATACTGATACAGGACAAGGACCCAGTTTTCCAAGTTCAAATATTTGGTTAAATCTCTGAATGAAATTGAGAACTTAATCTTATTAAGTTTACAATTTCAGAACAGTAAATCTACTTCTATTATACATTTTAGAAGGGCCCCTAAGAAACCAGTTAATGAAGTTAATGAAGGGTGACAGATTAACAGAGTTGGAAGGGACTTTCTAGGTCAGTGATAGTTAACCTTTTTGGTGCCGAGTGCCCAAAGCATGCATGTGGGCATGTGAATGCACATGTGCATGCCCCAATCCCCAAACTGCAATGCAAGTGCCCCCTGCACATATACCCCACCCCAGGCATTCCCTGGGCATGTGGCCCCCTGTTCATGCAGCCAGTCCCCCAGTCCCCATTTTGGCTTCCAGGTTGGTACAGGAGGCTTTTCAGGCCCAAAGTGGGGCATGGGGGTTGTTGTGTATTGACTTAAATTTCCACTCAGGTCCGTGCTTTGAGCAGAAAGCACAGACCTCTCCCATTGGTTGATGCCGTTTGACAGCCGGCTATAAAAGGCAGCTGTCAAACGGCATCAGCTGTTGCCGCTCCAGCTGGCTGCCGTGTTAGAGCGGCAGTAGCGGTAACCCTTTATTTCAAAATAAAGTGAGAGCTGAATCTTTGCCTTGGTCTCTGCCTGAATGATTCCGTCGCTCTACAACACTGGCGACGAGGGTGGGATCCTAAATAAAGGCAAGCCAGGAAAAAGGAAAAAGAGCGAAATCACTAGCCGAGAGCTGAAATCGCTACAGAGTTGCTGTCACTGTTCACGAAGCGCAGTCTCTAACTTGCCTCAGGAGAAGCAGCACAGCTGACAGAAAGATGACTTCGAATCCTGCATTCCTGCCCTTCAGACCGACGGCAGAGACATGGGAATCATACAGGAACCGGTTTGACTGCTTTTTAGATGCTATAGACCTTTCAGAAATCTCTGACCATAGAAAAAAATCTTACTTCCTAAGCTTTTGTGGAACCACGGTATTTGACACCGCAACAGCATTACTGGCCCCATGATCTATTAAGACTATTCCCTGGGAGGAATTACAAGAAATTCTCTCAGATCATTACTCCCCTAAGCCTTCCAGAATTGCTAGACGCCATGCCTTCAGAAGGCACATTCAGTCAGAGGGAGAAACCATTAGTGACTATATGGCAGCACTGAGAACAGCTGCCTTACATTGTGGTTTCAGGGATTACCTCGAAGATATGCTGTTAGATCAGCTGGTATGTGGAGTTAGAGATCCCAAATTGCAAAGACGATTACTAGCTAAAGGGGATCTAATCTTAAAGCAAGCCATAGAGGAATCCCAGGCTGCTGAGCTATCAGCACTCTCAGCAGCTGAAATACAGGGAAACCCAATCAGACTAAATAACCCAACAGTGCATTTTGATGAAGCTTCCACAGAGGAAGGTTTAGAAGAGGCTACTGAGATAAACCGCCTCAGACAGCCCAACGCAAATCAAAGGGAATACTGACAGGTTGCAAATCAACCTCCATGAATGCAGCCCACCTGTTTAAGCTGTGGAGGCAACCATCTCAGGGCATCCTGCAGATTCAGGAATGCCATATGCTTAAGATATCAAAAGAAGGGCCATTTGGCTAAAATATGTCAGGCAGGAAAGACTTTTAATCAGCCACAAAGGCCTCAGAAAGCCGTACAATATCCAAGACAAACTGAGGACTGCTTCACATGCTACCAATCTAAAAACAATTCTAACAAAATTAGTGTCACTGTTTCTATAGAAGGTAGACCATGCAGAATGGAAGTAGACACCGGCTCTGCACTATCCATCATCTCGTGGGGCACCTTGAAGAAACTATTTCCCAGGGTAACAAGAAAGAAGATTCCAGACTGCAATCTAACACTACGCGACTACCAAGGCAGAACCATTCCTGTCATCGGAAAAGGCAAGTTTCTAATTCATTTTCAAGATTTTAAGGGTCACTTGCCTCTAGTGATAGTGGATGGCGCCCTCCCAAGCCTATTGGGACTAGACTGGTTCCCTGCCCTGGGCCTCCACATAGGTGGAATCCACGCCATTGCTAATTCAGAAGTTGATTCCCTGTTCAGGGAATATGCTGACGTATTCAGCGAGGGCCTAGGCTGCTACATGGGAACCCCAATATCCTTCAAGGTGGACTCCCAAGCAGTACCAATCCATTTAAAACCCCTCAGGGTTCCTTTTGCAATTCGTCCTAAACTTGACAAGGAACTAGACAAATTAATTAAACAGGGCATACTGTAACCTACAGATTTTTCAAAATGGGAGACCCCTATAGTGACACCTCTCAAGAAGGACGGAAATTTAAGAATCTGCTCTGATTATAAATCTTCAATAAATAAATATTTACAAGTCAGCGAGTATCCAGTCCCTGTGGTACAACACCTACTCCATTCCCTTGAGCCTGGCTCCATTTTTGCAAAATTAGATATGTCCCAGGCGTATCAACAGTTCCCTGTTGATGACGAAACTGCTGAACTGCAAACAATAGTGACACACAGAGGGGCTTTCAAATGTACACGCTTACAATTCGGAATTAGTGTGGCCCTACTTGCAATTATAATCAAGATATTAAAAAGATAGTCTTAGTGCCCTCAAGATTGGCTAAGATTTACTCTAACTTAGATCCAAAATGCTGGAAATGTGGATAAAAACAAGGTACCTTCTATCACACATGGTGATTATGCCCCGAAGCAGAAAAAATACTGGAAGAAAATACAAAAATGGATATGGGATTTAATTGGAAATCAGATAGAATTTATCCCAGAATTATTCCTCCTAAGGGTAATTAAAAGTAAATATAATTATTTATTTTATTTTATTTATTTTAGGTTTTATATACCGCCCTTCTCCCGAAGGACTCAGAGTGGTGAACAGCCAACTAAAATACATATAGACAAATATAAATTGTTAAAAAAGAATTAAATCCTAGGCTATCCCTATAAAAATCTAAAAACCCCCAATTAAAATAAATTAAAACTTTGTACCCCATCCCAACTAATCTAAAAAACCCATTTAAAAATCCCATTTGAGTCAGCTCAGGCTGGCCTGCTCAAAGAGCCAGGTCTTTAGGTCACGTCTGAAGGCCCTCAGGTCACTGGTCATTCGTAGTCCAGGGGGCATCCCGTTCCAAAGGGCGGGTGCCAGAGAAGGCCCTGTTCCTCGGGGTCACCAGGCGGCACATAGAAGGCGTCGGGACCCGGAGGAGACCCTCTCTGTGGGAGCGCACCGGTCGGTGGGAGACTACTGGCAGAATGCGGTCTTGTAAGTATCCTGGTCCAATGCCATGGAGCGCTTTAAAGACCAAAACCAGTACTTTAAAGCAAACCCGGAAGGCCACCGGCAACCAATGCAGCTCGCGCAGGAGGGGCGTCACGTGGGAGTATCTCGACGCCCCCATAACTACCCACGCGGCTGCATTTTGTACCAGTTGAAGCCTCCGGGTGCTCCCCGCAGGGAGCCCCATGTAGAGGGCATTACAGTAGTCCAGACGGGAGGTGACCAGGGCATGAGTGACTGTGCGTAAGGCGTCCCAATCAAGAAAGGGCCACATCTGGAGTATCAGGCGAACCTGATAAAAAGCCCCCCTGGAGACGGCTGTAATATGATCTTCCAAAGACAGCCGTACATCCAGGAGGACACCAAGATTGCGTGCCCCTTCTGTGGGGGTCAAGATCTCATCCCCAATAGCCAGTGACGGAGGATAAAATACTTGATGCTACATATAATAACAGCAGCCAGAATAGGCTTTGTGCAATGCTGGAAGATATACCATCTGAAGGCCTAGTAATTAATTTTTTTTTTTTTGAGTGTGCAGAAATAGATAGGATGAACTATAGAATTAAAAGGAAAAAAAGATTCTGAATTCTGTGCAATATGGGAAAAATGATATGATTGGATTAAGGAAAGAAATAAAAAAAGGAAATGTTTTATATAGTTATAAAAATATATAAATAGAACATATAGACAATATTGATATGTAATGTAGTTGTATAAAAATGTGTCACAGTACTGTTTATTATTGATTGAGACATGTAAAAAAAAGAAAAATCAATACAAATAATTTAACAAAATAGCCTCCAGTCCCCTAATCATCTTGGTTGCTCTTTTCTACACTTTTTCTAGAGTTTCTCAACATCTTTTTTATAGTGTGGTGACCAAAACTGGATGCAGTACTCTAGGTGTGGTCTTACTAAGGCTTTATAGAGTGGTATTAGTACTTCCCTTGATCTTGATTGTATCCCTCTGTTAATGCAACTTAGGATTACATTGGCTTTTTTGGCTGCCACTGCACACTGCTGACTCATATTTAACTGATTGTCCACTAAGATTCCAAGATCCTTCTCACAGTTGCTGCTCTTAAGCCTGGTTTCACCCAGTCTATCTGTGTACTTTTGGTTTTTCTTGCCTAAGACTTTACTTTTCTCTACATAGACACACAGCTTCAGGAGCAGTCATGTCAAAACAACTCTATTGTAGTGCATTTTAATGTATGAAGTACTTGGCATCTCAGCTGCATGCAATTGGATCAGCTATATCTGCAGCTGGATCCATGAAAAGACTCCACCATGATCAGTTATGCTTTCCTCCTTCCTTAATGCCATGTACAGAAACAGAGAGCAAATTAGATGCCTGTGTTACTAAACATTTCAGCTCAATCAACCCAACTCAGAGCAGCTTCACCTGCTAGTAATTTACAGCCATGAGCAGAATACTGCAAAGTAGTTACGCCTGCGTCATACCGATGAGGCAAGGGACAGAGTATTGATTAGCAGCAGGTGGATGAAATAATGGAGTAGTAGGTTTGGGATAAAATAAAACAGTTAAACAAAATGATATTTCTTAAGTATCTCTACTAAGACCTATATATATTTCAATAAACCTGTATTTTCTGGGAATTGAGGCAAGGGTTATTCACTACCAAGTCTCATTCACATCCATGATAGGAAAAGAACCACTTTTGGGGTGTTCCTTTTGAGCATTCAAAAGCTATTTAGTAGATTTTTACTTAACTAAAATTTAAAACAGGAAAGCCTGTTTGCTACCTCTATGATTTAGTCTATAGAGAACCAAGCAATGGATACAACTGTTTTTGTTTATTCAGAAATCATATATGTATTAAAAAAACATTTTGCACACTCCCTAGTATACAAAGCACTCACATACATACAGTTGTACACACTTT
This sequence comes from Bungarus multicinctus, assembly GCA_023653725.1. NCBI lineage: Eukaryota > Metazoa > Chordata > Lepidosauria > Squamata > Elapidae > Bungarus > Bungarus multicinctus. The sequence continues at coordinate 11,222,875 of CM042837.1, forward strand.
TCAGATCACAATTTCTGTTTCTGATTTTCAGTTAGAAAATGTCAATACAGTTTAGGCATCATACCAAACTGTTAGTAATGCTTTTTTCTAGTACTTGGGTTAATTTAAACCCCCTTCTCTCTTATAACATCTAAATATCTTTGTCTCTATCTATAATCTATCTATATCTATCAATTCTCTATCATTATCATGCTCTGAGTTGGGTTGATTGAGCTGAAATGTTTAGTAACACAGGCATCTAATTTGCTCTCTGTTTCTGTACATGGGATTAAGGAAGGAGGAAAGCATAACTGATCTATTTAAGGGACATGGTGGCTCAGTGGCTAAGATGCTGAGCTTGTAAATTAGAAAGGTCAACAGTTCAGCGGTTCAAATCCCTAGCACCGCGTAATGGAGTGACCTCCTGTTACTTGTCCCAGCTTCTGCCAACCTAGCAGTTTGAAAGCATATAAAAATGCAAGTGGAAAAATAGGGACTACTTTGGTGTTCTGTGTGCCTTCTGAGTTTAGTCATGCCGGCCACATGACCATGGAGATGTCTTTGGACAGTGCTGGTTCTTTGGTTTTGTAACAGAGATGAGTACTGCCCCCAAGATCCAGAAATGACTAGCATGTATGTGCGAGGAAAACCTTTACCTTATATCTATCTATCTATCTATCTATCTATCTATCTATCTATCTATCTATCTATCTATCTATCTATCTATCTATCTATCTATCTATCTATCTATCATCATTTCCCTGAAAAAATATGTAGGAAGGGAGAAGATACATTTTTATTCTTGTTTTGGATTCATTTTTAGAGGACCTTTTTTTAACATGGGAGACTTTTTCCTAATTCTTCAGAGCACATCTGGATAGAAGCTACTTGAAAATAAAAATATAATCGCTCTTTGTTGCCTTTTTCAAATGAGAAAATCTTGAAACCTCTATTCACATCTTTCCCCTTTGCCTCCTAGGCATTGTCATTATGATGCATGTTCTTGTAGTAGACAAGCTTGAAGGTCAAAGAGGAACAGCTTGCAAAGCTATTGCTCACTAGGCAGAAGCTTTTCAAGTCCTTTCTCGTAACAGATCCAATGATCCTTTAGTGTTTGATGTAGGTCAGATTCTTACAGTCTAGCTATCTAATTATAAAATCATGTTTTGATAAAATAATCAGGGTGCCCCGGCATTAAATGCTGTCAAATATATTATACCTAGATTTCACCTATGAATCTACTTTTAGCCCCAGAAATCTTGGTTGGTGGTGGGTTTAGAGTATCTGAAAGCTTTTATTTATAGTATGAAAAATCTTCTCACCCACTCAGCTCAGAATAATCCAAACACTGACTGACAAATTGTGGGTTGTTTTTTTTTCAGGGTGAAAGAAATGGACATTTATAGAGGCCTTGTCACATGTTCTAGTAGGAACCCCAGTTTGACCCACCAGCTTGTGTCTTGGGCCTGGGTTCATACCTGCAACCAAAATAAGTGTCATGGTTCCAAGTAATGCTCCCAACCAATTCAAGACTCTGAGGCCATGGCTTCCTCAAAAATCTTGTTTGTTGGGTACATCATATTAGCATGGTCAAATGTGAAACCAACACCAAATCATTCCCATGTTTTTGGTATAATTAAAGAATAGATATTGTCTGTTGTGTATTGACTGAAGTTTTCACTCAGGTCCGTGCTTTAAGCGGGAAGCACGGACCTCTCCCATTGGTTGATGCCATTTGAAGCTGGCTATAAAGCTGTCAAACGGCATCAATTGTTGCCGCTCCAGCTGGCTGCCGTGTTAGCGCGGCAGTTGCGGTAACTCTTTATTCCTTAATAAAGTTAAAGCTGACCTTTTGCCTTGGGTGTCTGTCTCAAGTAATTCTGCCGCTCCACAATACTGGTGATTTTTTTTTTTTTTAAATTTTTATACCGCCCTTCTCCCTAGGGACTCAGGGCGGTGTACAGCCAATCTAAAACCCCAACAATAATACAAAAGTTAAAAAAAAGATTAAATTGGATATTTGGCCGAATAAAAGCCCACCCCACCCCCTTAAAATCCCCAAATTAAAATTACTAAAAAGCAAAAAGCAAATGGAGACAAATTTAAAACCCTCTCTCAGCCCAGGCCGGCCTGCTCAAAAAGCCAGGTCTTCAGCGCGCGCCTGAAGGACCTCAGGTCCATGCCGGTACGCAGTTCCGGTGGCAGAGTATTCCAGAGGGCAGGGGCCGCCACAGAGAAGGCCCTACCCCTTGGGACCGCCAGGCGACACATGGCAGCCGACGGAACCCGGAGGAGGCCCTCCCTGTGTGCACGCACTGGCCTGCTGGAGATCACCGGTAGGATGCGGTCCTGTAGGTAACCTGGTCCAATGCCATGGATCGCCCTAAAGGTCAGAACCAGAACCTTAAAGCGAACCCGGAAAGCCACCGGCAGCCAATGCAGCTCGCGCAGGAGAGGCGTCACGTGGGCGCTACGTGACGCCCCCATGATCACCCGCGCGGCCGCATTCTGCACCAGTTGGAGTCTCCGGGTGCTCCCCGCAGGGAGCCCCATGTAGAGGGCATTACAATAGTCCAGGCGAGAGGTGACAAGGGCCTGGGTGACCGTGCGCAGGGCGTCCCGATCCAGAAAGGGCCGCAACCGGTAGATCCGACGGATCTGATGAAATGCCCCCCTGGAGACGGCCGCGACATGGTGTTCAAGCGACAGCCGCACATCCAGGAGGACTCCCAGATTGCGAGCCCTCTCTGTGGGGGGCAAAATTTCCCCCCCAATAGCCAGCGACGGAGTCAACTGGCTATATCGGGGCGCCGGGAACCACAGCCACTCGGTCTTGGATGGGTTGAGCCGGAGCCTGTTCCCGCCCATCCAATCCCGCACGGCCTCCAGGCACCTGGACATAGCCCCCACAGCATCGTTGGGGTGGTCCGGGGTGGAGATGTATAACTGAGTGTCATCTGCATAGAGATGACACTTCACCCCGAGACCACGGATGATCTCGCCCAGCGGTTTCATATAGATGTTGAACAAAAGAGGGGAGAGAACCGACCCCTGAGGCACCCCACAAACCAGGGGCCTAGAGGTGGACCTCTCCCCTCCCGCCAACACAAATTGCGAACGGCTGGAGAGGAAGGAGGAGAACCATCGAAAGACGGTTCCCCCAATTCCCAACCCCTCCAACCGTCGCAACAGGATACTATGGTCGATAGTATCGAAAGCCGCCGAGAGATCTAATAGGACCAGGACAGAGGAGAACCCTCTGTCACGAGCCCTCCAGAGATCATCAACCAACGCGACCAATGCCGTCTCAGTGCTATGCCCAGGCCTGAAGCCCGATTGGAACGGATCGAGGTAAGTTGTTTCCTCCAGGTACTGAGGAAGCTGACGTGCCACCACACTCTCAACAACCTTCGCCACAAAGGGAAGGTTGGAGACTGGACGGAAGTTATTTAAAACAGCTGGATCCAGGGAAGGCTTCTTGAGGAGGGGCCGCACCACCGCCGTCTTCAGGGCGGTCGGGAGCGACCCCTCTCTCAGAGAAGCGTTGATAATCCCCTGGAGCCAGCCTCGTGTCGTCTCCCTGGCGGCCGAAACCAGCCAGGAAGGGCACGGGTCCAATAAACAGGTGGTGGCATTCAGACTCCCCAGCAACCTGTCCACACCCTCGGCGGTCACAGGATCGAACTCCCCCCAGATAACATTCACAAGACCTGCCCCGGACACCTCCCCCGGGACCATCCAATTGGAGTTAAGCCCCTCCCGGATCTGAGCGATTTTATCATGCAGGAATCGAGAAAACTCCTCTGCTTTACCCTGCAAGAGGTCATCCCGCGCTCTCGGTTCGAGTAGAGAGCGGGTCACTCTAAACAGGGCGGCAGGCCGATTTCCTGCCGACGCAATAAGGGCGGAGAAATACGAAGATTTCGCCGCCCCTATCGCCACAAGGTAAGTCTTAATATGAGATCTTACCTGTGTTCGGTCAGATTCAGAACGAGTCGCCCTCCAAATGCCCTCTAGACGTCTTTTCCGGCACTTCATCTCCCGTAGCTCCTCCGTAAACCACGGAGCCAAATGGGATCTGTGCCGGGTCAGAGGTCGCAAAGGCACAACTCGGTCTAGAGCCCCGGCGGCCAACCCATCCCAGGTGGCCACCAGGTCTCCAGGCGAGCTGAGAGCCAGAGACTCAGGAAATGGCCCAAGCTCCCTCTGGAACCGCTCCAGGTCCATTAGGCGCCTGGGGCGGAACCATCTAAGTGGCTCCGCCTCCCTGCGGTGGGGGGTGGCGGAACAGAAGTCCAGTCTAAGGAGGGAATGATCTGTCCATGACAAGGGAGTGATGGCTAAATCCCCGCACTTACAGTCATTCAACCACTGCCCAGAGACAAAAATCAGGTCCAGCGTGTGTCCTCCTATGTGAGTGGGAGCAGAAACTAACTGGGTCAGGTCCATGGCCGTCATGGAAGCCAAGAACTCCCGGACCAACCCAGAGGTTTCACCGAGCGATGGCAGGTTGAAATCCCCCATGACTAAAAGTCTGGGGGTCCCAACCGCCAGCCCGGCTATCACCTCTAGGAGTCCGGGCAGGGCTGATGAGACGTGGCAGGGAGCCAGGTACGTCAACAAAAGGCCCATCTGAACCCCTTGCCCCCACTTCACAAAAAGAGATTCACAGCCAGCCGTCTGAGGGACAGTGGCCTCCCTAGGACAAAGGACTTCCTTTATAAGCACCGCCACCCCGCCACCCCTTCCCTGAGCCCTAGGCTGGTGAAATGCAAGGAAACCTGGTGGGCACATCTCAACCAGAGGGACACCTCCCTCTGGGCCCAACCAGGTTTCGGTGACACCTACCAGGTCCGCGGCCTCCTCCTGAGCCAACTCAGAGATCAGGGGGGCCTTATTAATCACGGACCTGGCATTGCACAACAGCAGCCGGGTATTCAGGGCCTGAGATTCTGGGCAACCAGGACTACAGGATGGGTAAGGAGGGTCGGAGCGCGCTACCGCTTGTAAACATCGGGAGCGCGATCCCCTAACCGGATATGGCCCTCTACCCCCCGCATACCTACCTCTCCCAGTCACCGTGCTAATAGAATTGGCCCCCGGCTGCCCGCCCTCTGTCTGCCCCCCCGACACGGGAACCCCCGAGGCCCCCCAGGCGCGCAAGCCGGCCCGGCTGCCCCCAGTTCCAAGCGGGCTGTCTCCCCCACCCGCCCTGGACCTTTCCCCCTTAAAAAACCCCATTAAAAATTTAATAACCCCAGGATTACAATGCTTTCCCCGGTTTCCCCGGTTTCCCCGGTCCCACCATCGCTCCGGATCCCAGGATCCATCATTACGGAAGGTCTTAGAGAGCTTCGAAGGCCACCTAAGGGAGAGGGGGACATCCCTCAGGGCCCAAAGCTCTGCCCTCGGGTACATTCGTGGACGCGGCCGCCTCATCTCTACAGTCCCGGAGCGTCTGCGGTCTCTGCCGTCCTCTGGCCGCGGATGTTGAAGTCCAGTCAGGCTGGGGTATATGCCGCCTCCCCCCGGTCGTCCCACCTCTGCCACCGGTGGGACCCCCGGGGGGGAAAGAGTCACAGGCAGAGCCAGACCCTCCCCTAGGCCCACCACCTCTGCCACCGGTGGGGGCCCCAGGAAAGGGAGGGACACCATAGCTCCGTCCAAGCGGCCCACGGGGGCATCGGCACCACCACTCTTCAGCCGAGCCCCTCCGTGGGACTCCCAGCCTCCACGCCATCTTCGGGGCCATCAGGGGTGCCCCAGGTCCGCTCCAGTGATGAGGGTGGGATGGTGATGAGGGTGGGATACTTATAAGAGGCAATCCAGGCAAAAGGGACAAAAAGCGAAGTCACTAACTAAGAGCTGAAATCACTACAGAGTTGCTGTCACTGTTCGCGAAGCGTGATTTTTAAATCGCCTCAGGAGAAGCGGCACAGCTGAGAGGACGATGACTTCGAATCCTGCATTCCCGCCTTTCAGACCGACGGCAGAGACATGGGAATCATACAAGAACCAGTTTGACTGCTTTTTAGACGCTATAAACCTTACTGACATTTCTGATCATAGAAAAAAGTCTTATTTTCTAAGCTTTTGCGGAGCCATGGTATTTGACACTGCAACAGCATTATTGGCTCCACGATCTATTAAGACTATTCCTTGGGAAGAATTACAAGAAATTCTCTCCAACCATTATTCCCCTAAGCCTTCTAGAATTGCCAGACGCCATGCCTTTAGAAGGCACACCCAGACTGAGGGAGAAACTATTAGTGACTACATGGCAGCACTACGAACAGCTGCCTTACATTGTGGATTCAGGGACTATCTAGAAGATATGCTGTTAGATCAGCTGGTATGTGGAGTTAGGGACCTCAGGCTGCAAAGACGGTTACTAGCTAAAGGGGACCTAATCTTAAAACAAGCCATAGAAGAATCCCAGGCTGCTGAGCTATCAGCACTCTCAGCAGCTGAAATACAAGGAAATCCAATTAGAGTAGATAGCCCAACAATTCATTTTGAGGAAGCCTCCACAGAGGAAAGCTTAGAAAAGGCTACTGGGATAAATCACCTCAGACAGCCCAACCCTAATCAAAGGGAATACTGACAGGTTGCAAATCAACCTCCATGAATGCAGCCCACCTGTTTAAGCTGTGGAGGCAACCATCTCAGGGCATCCTGCAGATTCAGGAATGCCATATGCTTAAGATGTCAAAAGAAGGGTCATTTGGCAAGAATATGTCAGGCAGGAAAGACTTTTAACCAGCCTCAAAGGCCTCAGAAAGCCATACAATTTCCAAGACAAATTGAGGATTGCTGCACATGCTACCAAGCCAAGATACCAAAAAATAGTTCTAACAAAATTAGTGTCACTGTTTCTATAGAAGGTAGACCATGCAGAATGGAAGTAGACACCGGCTCTGCACTATCCATCATCTTGTGGGGCACCTTGAAACAACTGCTTCCCAGAATAACAAGAAAGAAGATTCCAGGGTACAATCTGACTCTACGGGACTACCAAGGCAGAACCATTCCTGTCATCAGAAAAGGCAAGTTTCTAATTCATTTTTAAGATTTTAAGGGTCACTTGCCTTTAGTGATAATGGATGGCGCCCTCCCAAGCCTATTGGGACTAGACTGGTTCCCTGCCCTGGGCCTCCACATAGGTGGAATCCACGCCATTACAAGTTCAGAAGTTGACTCCCTGTTCAGGGAATATGCTGATGTATTCAGCAAAGGCCTAGGCTGCTACGTGGGAACCTCAATATCCTTCAAGGTAGATCCCCAAGCAGTATCAATCCGTTTAAAACCCCGCAGGATACTTTTTGCAATTCATCCTAAACTTGACAAGGAACTAGACAAATTAATTAAACAAGGCATACTACAACCTACAGATTTTTCCAAATGGGAGACCCCAATAGTGACACCTCAAAAGAGGTTTGAGGATATGTTCTGACTATAAAACTACAATAAATAGATATTTACAAGTAAGTGCTTATCCGGTCCCCATTGTGCAACATTTACTCCATTCCTTTGAGCCTGGCTCCATTTTTGCAAAGCTAGATATGTCACAGGCTTATCAACAGTTCCCTGTTGATGACGAAACTGCAGAGCTGCAAACCATAGTGACACACAGAGGCGCTTTTAAATGTATACACCTACAATTTGGAGTTAGTGTAGCCCCTGGAATTTTTCAGTCTCTAATGGAAAGGATTCTGCAAGGGTTACCTGGAGTAGTATCATATTTCGATGACATTCTTATATCTGCCAACAACCAAACTCAATTGCTACAAAGAGTCAGAAGTGTCCTTGATAGTTTTAAAAAGTCAGGTCTTAAATTAAAAAGAGAAAAATGCACTATTGCCACTCCACAAGTGGAATTTTTAGGTTACAAAATTGACGCCTTGGGTATTCACCCAACAGAATCTAAAGTAAAGGCCATTCATGAAGCTCCCACTCCTACTAATAAGACTGAGCTCCAATCTTTTCTGGGACTTCTAAATTTCTATGCTTCATTCCTGCCCCATAAAGCTTCAATTGCAGAGCCTCTTCACAGGCTCCTAGACAAGCAGATACCATGGCACTGGGGGCCAAAAAAACCTCTTGCTTTCAAGGAAGTCAAATCGCTGCTCACGTCCAAAGCTGTGTTAATACAATTCAACAAGAATTTACCACTAGTACTAGCTGCAGATGCTTCCCCTTTTGGAATAGGGGCTGTTCTGAGTCACAGACTGCCAAATGGTGCAGAAGCACCTATTGCCTTCTTTTCAAGGACACTATCCTCCACTGAACACAACTATAGTCAAATTGACAAGGAGGCCTTGGCTGCAGTTGCTTCAGTAAAGAAATTCCATGAGTTTCTCTATGGTCATCATTTTGAACTGGTAACAGATCACAAACCTCTGTTGGGAATTTTATCTGGCACTAAACAAACTCCTCAGATTTTATCCCCAAGGATGACCAGGTGGACCGTTTTTCTGGCTGCATATTCATATACACTGGTCCACCACTCTGGAAAAATGCTTGGCCATGCAGATGCCCTCAGTCATTGTCCCCTGCCAGTTCCAGTTGAGGACCCTGCACCAACAAATGCCGTTTTCCTGATTGAAGAGCTCAAGCTGCCTGTCACCGCTTCTGACATCGCTGCCCATTCGGCCAAGGACAAGGTAATTTCCCAAGTCCTTGACTGGGTAGGGAGGGGGTGGCCTGCAACCCCTTATCCAACAGAATTCCTACCCTACAAGCTACACCAACAGAAACTTTCCTCATTGCAAGGCTGTTTACTATGGGGAACCAGGGTAGTGATCCCCCCCAAGCTACAAACCTCAGTCTTAAAGGTACTTCATGAGGGTCATCCAGATATAGTTAGGATGAAGGCCCTCGCTCGCAGCTACGTATGGTGGCCTGGTATGGATGCCCAAATTGCTAGCTGGGTCAATTCATGTCAGGCATGCCAAGCCACCAGACCGTCCCCTCCAGCAGCCACCCCTAGGACCTGGGAAGAGGCAGGAAGTCCATGGTCCCAAATTCATATCAATTTGGCTGGCCCTTTCCACGGGTGTGCGTTCCTAGTGGTAGTTGATTCATTTTCAAAGTGGGTGGAACTGACCTTAATGCACACCACAACCACTGAAGCAGTTAATAAGGCATTGACCAGGATGTTTGCCACACATGGCCTCCCTGACTCCATTGTATCCGACAATGGCCCCCAATTTACCTCTTGCGAATTTGAGGTCTTCCTAGCCAACCTGGGCATTAGGCACATATTAGTAGCCCCATTTCACCCTGCAAGTAATGGTCTGGCTGAGAGGGCAGTCAGATCTGCTAAGGAGGTACTACAGAGACTGGGACCCATTAACTGGCATTCTAGACTGGCTCAATACCTTCTGAGCCAACATACAACACCCTGTGCCTCCACAAATAGGTCACCAGCTGAAGTGCTAATGGGGCGCCGTTTAAGAACCACTCTTGACAGGCTTCACCCAAATTATGCCCCAGTGCTTCCCCTTGGGTCAAACAGCCAAGCCAGAGGGTTCCTAGTAAATGACCAAGTATGTCAGGAACTTTGCTGGGCACCCATTGTGATTGCCTGGTCGTGTGGTGACAGTAACTGGCCCTAAGTCTTATAGATGGGTGTGTCTGGCGCCGTCATGTGGACTACCTGAGGAGGCGTTGGAGCACTACACTCAAAGGTAATCTAGACAGTCCCAATGCGGAAAAGCTACCCCTAACTGAAGAAGCTGGCCTCCAGCCCACCAGTGATGACAGCCTACCTGGAGAAGAAGCTGACCCAGGTCCTGACCCAGTTCCTGATGATCCTGCAACCTCACCACCAATGGAAGCCATGCAGCAAGCAGAAGGCAGCAGCCCGGCGCCATTTTCAGCCGAACTAAGAAGATCAGGATGACTGCGCAGGCGCCCAACATATTTACAGGACTACGTATGCTCCTCTCTGGGGGGATGGAGTATTGTGTATTGACTGAAGTTTTCACTCAGGTCCGTGCTTTAAGTGGGAAGCACGGACCTCTCCCATTGGTTGATGCCGTTTGACAGCCGGCTATAAAAGGAGATGTCAAATGGCATCAGTTGTTGCCGCTCCAGCTGGCTGCCATGTTAGCGCGGCAGTTGCGGTAACCCTTTATTCATCAATAAAGTTAAAGCTGAATCTTTTGCCTTGGGTGTCTGCCTCAAGTAATTCTGCCGCTCCACAATACTGTCCACCCCCCTTGTGTCATAGGTGACATTAGCCAACCAAACAGGTGATGAAATTCTCAGCATTCCCTCCTGCCATTGCTAGGGCACTGATTTGACCTTGGTTCTCAGGAGCCTTATCATTGTTATGTCTAGCACATTGGAGGAAAACATTGCACATTCCATAAGTCCCCCCTCACGCCCATAAATGGCAATTAAGAAATGAAGCAAGAAAAATATGGTTTCAGCTAGAGTTGTATCAAGAGTTGACAATAAGATTGCATGGCTGATACAGAAAGACAAAAAAGCAAATCTCATCCAGCAAGTCAACAAAGAACAGAAAACATTGTGGTATACATTTTCATGACATTTAATCTGTTATTTGCATGCCAATGTTGTATGTGTCTACATGATACCATATATATTAGAGAAATATTCAAATATATTATCAACTACTTGCAATCAATGTTATATTCTTTTATATTTATGTCCCCCTCATTGGCTCTTCCTTTCCACATTGTTACAGCAGTGCCAAATTATAGATTGCAAAGTCCTCAGGGCAGTGATCTGTTCTCTTGTAACCAAAAAAGGGAAAATTGTTTTCCATTTCCCTCTAGGATAGTAAGATGTATGGGTGGATGTATAGATGAGACAGTATTGAAGAATCTTATGTTTAGCAGTTAAACTGATTGCCCTCCAACTCCTGGGAAAAGATTAATAAATCTGGCATTTATTATACATCCACTCTCATATCCTGTTCTTTCTTTTGAATATTGTTGCTTTTTTACAGGACTTATCTTTTAAAGAAAGCTTTCTACTTAATTTCCAGTTTATAATTTTCTAGATTTGTTCTGATTAAGTGAGACCTTTAATGACATTTTCATTTTTTTTCCCAAGTGACAATTTAGGGTAAAAGTCTATTTGATAGACCACATGCAAAAGAGACAGAACTAATTATGCAGTTTGCAAATGTGACAGCTCTGATGTTGCTGGCATGCAAGTCTCTGTGGTTACATTAAAATTATAATGACAGTAGTAATTACATTAATTAGCCTTTTTTTCCTCTTGTTTGTTACCAGCAAAGTTTTTGCACATTTGCATGAGTAACATCTATCTTTGTGTCTCTGGGAAAAGGGTACTATGACTAAACAGCTGGTTTATTTGGGAACATTCACCCACATGTTGCACTAGAGAAAGCAGTGGGGATGGGGTTTAACATCTCATTGCCATTTCCTTTTTCTTTTCTTATATTTAAATGCATAGTCTGTAACATTTCACACATTTAGTACAACTGAAAGTTGCTAGTGTATGTAGCACTCCTATGAAAAATCAGGTGGAAGCAACTGAAGCACTATAAGGAAGACATTAGAGAAGACCATAGATGCAATGATCTAATGTCTTCATTAAACATCAGAACTTTGTTGTGTTTCAGTTTGTGTCAGATCCATGTATCTGTCATTTCTTCAGTGGAAGAAGAAAAGGGGGAGGAGACTGATAAAGAAATCCTTTCTTGATGTAACCTGAATATATTTAACCTTATATTGAATTTGTATAACCCACACATGATACAATGGAGGGAGAAAAGCCAGATGGCCAGAACCTATCATCTCCAAGAGGCACAGCCAAGAGATGAGAAGATCATAAAAATTCCACAGTGAGATGTGTCTGGGGAATCTCTGGAAAAAGTTCGTTCTAAAAAGGGGGTGGGTGGGGAATTAGGTATGTCCTGGGAAACTGTGAGAAAGGTTGTTCCTACAGAAGGGGTGGGAGGGGAATTAACTTGCTGGTTTTTGTTTCACTAAATACACAATGAGATAAGGGGAGGGGTTCTAAACTCCCTTATCTATCCCTGTATGCTTGAGGGACCTCAGGCGCTGCTTTTGAGCCCCTACATGAATTGTCTCATCTCAATAACGGATTCCTTTTGATACGTTTGGTTCTCAGAAGTTCATTCTTGCTAATTGAATGGGAAAAAGTTCTGTAGCCTGACAGTTTGCTTTCATCTCTTGGTGACCTTGTGCATGTCATTTTGCCAGGATTTTCTGTCAGCAACTTCTACTTCTCTTGAGTTCTTGTAAGTTCATTCTTGTAATAATATCTAGTTAGTATTGTCTTTTGCTGCCTTTTTTATTTTTCCAAATGTGACTTCTGTTTCTCATTGTATGTCTGAAAAACAAACGTTAGACCTATGAGAGGCATATTACCGCATCAAAATAAAGGAAGGGGATGAGTAGAAGACAGCTTTTAACACACCATTGGGATGCTACCAATTTAAAGTGCTCCCCTTTGGACTTCAAGGAGTACCTGCCGTGTTTATGCAATTGATCAATGAAACCCTTCATGAATTTTTATATAAAGGGTTTCTAGTGTATCTTGATGATATTTTAATCTACATGGAAACAATGGAAGAACACATCAAGCTACTCCATGCAGTCCTCACAAAACTCTTAGACGCTAAACTATTTGCAAAGCTCTCTAAATGCGAATTCCACCAAGAAAAAAATGACTATTTGGGGTATAGAATATCCCACAAGGGAATAGAGATGGACCCACAGAAAGTAAAAGCTGTATTGGACTGGGACCCACTATACACCCGCAAACAACTGCAAAGCTTCCTGGGGTTTGCGAACTTTTATCGCCAATTCATTCCAGCTTTTGCAAACATCGCCCTCCCTATCATGTACTTGCTAAAAACAAAGGGGGGGGGGACCCAAACCAAGGCAACCCCTTATTTGGACAATGGAATGCCAAGTGGCATTCGAGAAACTCAAACATCTATACTCAACAGAACCGATCCTTAAGCACCCTGATCCTGAACGAACTTTTGTCATCCAAGCAGATGCCGGTGATGTTGCAGTTGGGGCAGTCCTCCTCCAAAAGAATGGGAGTGGACAATTACAACCATGTGCTTATACATCCAAGAAACTGACGGAAACCGAACAAAGATGGGCCATATGGGAGAAAGTGGCATATGCTGTGCAGTGGGCAATGCTCACATGGAGACATTTCCTGGAAGGAAACCAAATCCCCTTTGAAGTATGGACTGATCACAAAAATCTGGAAGCCCTGAGAAATCCACGTAAACTCTGAAAAACAAGCAAGGTGGGCTCAATACTTTAAACATTTTAATTTCACTCTCAAATATTTTCCTGGAAGAAAGAATTTCTTAGCAGATGTACTGTCCAGAAAACCCCAATACAACAGCAAAAAGATTGAGGTTATAAAACCAATGATCCAACCGACCCAACTAGCAGCCAAAGTAATCACCTGGGCACAAGAGAAAAAAAAATCATCCCTGATTGAAGACACAACGATGTCAATATTTCAGGAGGCACTTCTTAAGAACAACAGGCTCCAGGCTAACAAAAACACTTGTTTACTCAAAGATGGACTGGCTTGGGTAGAAAACAAACTTGATGTCCCTGCAAGCCAGAGAATGGACCTCATGAAACGCTGCCACGACTCCAAAATAGTGGGACACTTTGGGTTTGTAAAAACCCTGCACCTCATCAAAAGACAATTTTAGTGGCCATTCCTCAAAAAGGACATTGAAAACTATGTTGCGAGCTGCCCCACCTGTGCTGCTGCAAAGAGAAGACAAGGAAAATATCCTGGACTTTTACAAACAGTAGCAGACCCTTCTGCTCCCTGGAAAGAGATCTCTATGGACTTTATAGTGGAGCTTCCCGAAAGTGCTGGGAATACTGTCATTTGGGTTGTAACTGATCTTTTTTCCAAACAGGCTCACTTTATTCCATGCCAAAAGATCCAAACTTCCAAGGCATTGCAAAGATGTTCCTAATACACATTTATCACCTTTATGGAGCCCCCCAATGGATTATCTCAGATAAGGGTGTTCAGTTCACATCCAAATTTTGGTGGGCATTTTTAAACCTATTAGGCTCCACCCAGGGGTTGTCGTCAGGAAATCACCCCCAGACTGACGGATTGACAGAGAGAGTGAACAGCGTATAAGAACAATATTTAAGATGCTTTATTAATTACCAACAGGACAATTGGACTGACCTTCTTCCTTTTGCAGAGGTAGTATACAATAACTCAGTCCATAGCACAGGGTTCACCCCATTCCATGTAGCCATGGGCCAAGAATTCAACCCCATGCTGGAACTACCCACGAAAGAATCTAAAATCCCCTCCTTTAAGGAGTAGATGGATAACTTACAAGCCATGTGGCCAGTGGTAAGATTATCTTTACAGGAAGCTAGAGCAGTTTACAAAACTCAAACAGACAAAAAACGTTGCGAACCTAAACCTTTCAAGATTGGGGACTGTGTATATTTGTCCAGAAAATTCTTACAATCATTACAACCCTCAAAAGTAATTAGCACCAAAATTCATTGGCCCATTCCCCATCTCCAGAATTATTAACCCCATAATGGTAGAGCTTCAACTTCCAAAAACACTTAGGCAGATTCATCCAGTATTTCACTGTAGCTTGCTCAAACCAGAGATCACTTCAAACCTCAGATCCCCCCCTCTTCTCAAACCTCCACCCCCCATCATGGTACATGGGGAACAACATTTTGAAATTAAAGATATCCTTGATTCATGCACTCACCATGGATCCACACAATATTTAGTAGCTTGGAAACACCTTCCTTCCTCAGAAAATGAATGGGTAGCCAAACGACACGTAAAAGCACCCACATTACTACATAAATTCCACCTAAAATACCCTGATAAACCATCCTGAATTGCAAATGTAATGCATGATTTTTGTTTTTTCCAGGCAGACCTATCTGTTTTTTAAGGAGGGCGGGATGTCTGATCTGTGTATCTGTCATTTCTTCAGTGAAAGAAAGAAAAAAAGGGCGGGGGGAGACTGATAAAGAAATCCTTTCTTGATGTAACCTGAATATATTTAACCTTATATCAAATTTGTATAACTCACACAATGGAGTGAGAAAAACCAGATGGCCAGAACCTATAACCTCCAAGAGGCACAGTCAGGAGATGAGAAGATCATAAAAATTCCACAGTGAGATGTGTCTGGGGAATCTCTGGAAAAAGTTCGTTCTAAAACGGGGATGGGGGAAAATTAAGTATGTCCTGGGAAACTGTGAGAAAGATTGTTCCTACAGAAGGGGTAGGAGGGGAATTAACATACTGGCTTTTGTTTCATTAAATACACATCAAGATAAGGGGAGGGGTTCTAAATCTTATCTATCCCAGTATGCCTGAGAGACATTATCTATCTCTGTATGCCTGAGGGACCTCAGATGCTGCTTTGAACTCCTACATGAATTGTCTCATCTCAATAAAGGATTCCTTTTGATACATTTGGTTCTAAGAAGTTCATTCTTGCTAACTGAATGGGAAAAATGTCTGTAGCCTGACATGCTTCTTGTATACTTCTAAACCTCTCTCTTTGTTACTTCATTATTAGAGTTTAATTAATATTAATCGTTAGCCAAAAATCCTTCTGAGCTGCACATTAACTGGCTATGCCTTTATTGCCTCTCTAATGAAAATACATATATAGGAGTCACCCCAAATATCCTTGTAATCTAAAGCAAGTCTTACCTCCCTCTAGCTTTTCTACTGTGGCTGAAAATTGTATCACAGTGTCTTTAATAAGCTATCCAAAAAGCAGCTTTTCTGCCTTGCATCTACATAATTAAAAGTTTTGTCAGATGAAGTTGAACTGTACATTAGTCAGATGTTCTTGCAAAATTTAACCATAGGGTCAGTCGAAAATTCACTTTGAGTCCTTCAGATTAGAATAGCAATGGGCAATAGCAGGTAGATATACTGCTTCATAGTGCTGTACAGCCTTCTCTAAGTGGTCTACAGAGTCAGCATACCTACAACCTATGTCATCGTTTTACTGACTTTGGAAGGATGGAAGGCTAAGTCAACCTTGAGCCAGTTAGGATCGAGATCCTGGCAGTGAGCAGTGAATTCACCTGTAATACTGCATTCTAACCACCGCTCCACCATAGCTCCTTTCAATTTGGGTTTGAAATGGTTTGTAAAGATATGTGGAAATTGGGAGACTTAGGAAATAGGGAAAGAGATGCAGCAAGAAAATGGTACAAGAAAAGGCAACATAGCCTGTAGCTGGAATGTGGGTGGGGCAAGTGGCTCAGAAAAGACCCTTCCTAGTTGTAAAGGGGATAGAGCAAGAAATGTGCTTTCAGAATTCCAGGATTCTGTTAATGTAACCTTATAATAGAATTCATTCATTTGGCCCTATATCTTGTCTGGTATTCCCCACAAGGCTGACATCAAATTTACATTTATTTATTTATTTATTTATTTATTTATTCAAATTTGTATACCACCCCCTCTCCCTAAGGACTCGGGGTGGTTCACAGCGAAATAAAAACATATAAATACAAATATAATAGTTTTTACAATAAATTAAAAGAATTAAATAGATAGGCTTTAAGAGATTAAGAGCGGGGAATTAGAAAAGTTAAAAACCATTTAAAAGCTGAATTTATAACCATTTTATATAACTCTAGGCCAGACCGGCTAGATGGAATAGGTGGGTTTTTAGTGCACGCCGGAAGGTCAACATGTCGGGGATGGTCCTTATCTCCAGGGGCAATTTGTTCTAGAGAAAGGGGGCTCTCAGAGAGAAGGCCCGAACCCTCGGGGCCATCAGCCATGCAGCCGGTGGTACCCCAAGGAGGCCCACTCTATGAGAGCGCACTGGTTGGCGAGAGACTGATGGTGGCAGCAGGCAGTCCCGCAAGCCATGGAGCGCTTTAAAGGTGGTCACTAACACCTTGAATCGCACCCAGAAGGCCACCGGGAGCCAATGCAGCTCGCGCAAAAGTGATGTAACATAGGTACTCATAGGAGCCCCCAAAACCACCCGCGCGGCCGCATTCTGCATCAGCTGGAACTTCCGGGTGCTCTTCAAGGGGAGCCCCATGTAGAGAGCTTTGGCATAATCCAGCCGGGAGATGACGAGGGCAGATGTGACCGTGCGAAGTGTGTCCCGATCCAGAAAGGGCCGCAACTGGTAGATCCTACGGACCTGACAAAAAGCCCACCTGGAGGCAGCTGCTATATGATCTTCTAACAACAGCCGTACATCCAGGACACCTAAATTGCGTGCCCTTTCCGTGGGGGTTAGAAATCCCCCCCACATGGCCAGCGAAGGAGTAAGCTGGCTGTATTGGGGAGCTGGAAAGCACAGTCACTCGGTCTTGGCCGGGTTGAGCTGAAGCCTGTTTCGCCCCATCCAACCCCTCACAGCCTCCAGGCACTGGGTCATCACTTCCATGGCTTCGCTAGGGTGGCTCGGGGTAGAAAAGTACAACTGAGTATCATCAGTGTACTGATGAAATTTTATCCCAAAGCCACGGATGATCTCACCCAGCGGCTTCACATAAATGTTGAACAGGAGGGGCGAGAGCTCTGACCCCTGAGGTACCCCACAAATCAGGGGCCTCGAGTTCGATCTTTTCCCCTGCCAACACAAATTGCGAGCGGTCGGAGAGGAAGGAGGAGAACCACCATAACACGATACCTCCCACTCCAAACCCCTCCAACCGCCGCAATAAGATACTGTGGTCGACAGTATCAAAAGCCGCTGAGAGATCTAATAGGAGCAGGACAGAGGAAAACCCCCTATCACGGGCCCTCCAGAGATCATCAACTAATGCGACCAATGCCGTTTCCATGCTGTGTCTGGGCCTGAAGCCTGATTGGCGTGGATCCAAATAGGATGATTCCTCCAGGTGCCGGGGGAGCTGTCGTGCCACCACATTCTCAACAGCCTTCGCCATAAAGCGAAGGTTGGAGACTGGACGATAGTTAGATAATAAGGTCGGATCTAGGGATGGTTTCTTGAGGAGGGGTCTCACCACCGCCTCTTTCAAGGCATGAGGTAAGAACCCCTCAGTCAAGGAAGCATTTATAATGCCCTGGAACCAACCGCGTGACACCTCCCGGGCGGCTAAAACCAGCCAGGAGGGACACAGGTCCAATAAACATGTGGTGGCATTAAGCCCACCTAGCATCCTGTCCACGTCCTCGAGGGTCACAGGATCAAACTCCCCCCAGATAACCTCACACTCCATCCCCGTCCCACCATCCAGAGTTGCCCAGTCAGAGTCCAACCCATCCCAGATCTGAGTGATTTTGTCCTGGAGAAAATTCGAAAAATCCTCAGCCCGCCCTTGTAGAGGTTCATCCTGCGTTCCCACTTCTAGGAGGGAGCGGGTCACCCTAAAAAGGGCGGCTGGGCGATTCCCCGCAGATGCAGTAAGAGTGGAGAAGTGAGAGCGCTTCGCCGCCTCTATCGTCACTAAATAGGTCTTAATATAGGACCGCAATAGTGTTTGGTCAGATCCGGAGTGGTCCTCCAACGACTCTCTAGGCAGCAATTGGCTAGTCTAGTGAAGAGAAGGACCAGGGGAGAAATGATAGCAGTCTTCCAATATTTGAGGGGCTGCCACAGAGAGGAAGGGATCAAGCTACTTCCTAAAGCACCTGAAAACCAGACAAGGAATAATGGATGGAAACTGAATAATGCCCCCCAATAGGCCCTTCTGAGGCCAGGAAGTTCCCAAAATGGAGCTAGGGGGTGCTGTGTACCCCCTTCAGGCTCCATTTTTTTTTCTTCCTGAGCCCCAGAGAACCATCTGGGAGCAAAAAATACCCCTCTAGAGGCTCCTCTGAGGCCCAGAAGGCCCAAAAAATGGGTGGGGGTGGCTGCAAAAAAAGCCACGCCCATCCAGTCACATGGCCATGCCCACTGAACCAAGCCCACCAAGCCATGCCCACAGAACCGGTAGTAAAAAAATTTGAATCCCATTACTGGTGTCAGGTCTCCTGCTTGGGCAGGGTGTTTGACTAGATGACATACAAGGTCCCTTCCAACTCTGTTAATCTAATCTAAGTTATATGCTTTCTGCAAATGGACAACACATACATTTTGGAATGGGTAAGGACCTTTGTCATCATGGGAATATCTTATGGGAAGTTATCTGAAAAAAAGATAATGATCATCAGTCATAACATCCATTTTTCAGAAAGGATAATATTAAGATTATTCTCCAATGTCATCCCTCTTTTCTGGGTGTTGTTAATATTGCAGCTTGTCTTGTTTTTCTGGGAAGGCAGATATAATTTCTAACCCCTCCCCCCACATATTTTCCCTTTTTTTTTCTTCTTTAAAGGTTGTTCCTGTAAATGAAATTGGTGCTTTGGTTGGTCTATGTCATGCCAGTATCTCTTAAAAAAACAGATTTAAAGATAAAGTCAAATGAACCAGAGAACCTAATAGGCATCAAGAAATGGACAGAAATATTTCTATACACATTTGTTGCTACAACCACAATTTCTTACTTAATTTTTCATTTCTAGTTGGGAATGTTGAATTCATCATCTGGAGAAGTAAGGGACACAGGTACAGTATGTACTGACATCCAGGCTTTTGACATCTCTTAATATGATGCTATACAATGTGCACCCAACTTTCAATAGGATGAGTTCTGGCTTCAAGATAATTTTCAGCTTGTTTTCTTGCAGACATTTCATTTTCCAAACAAGGTAGTTTAGTTTAAGTAAACTAGCTTGGGTAATGAAATGTCTGCAAGAAAACAAGCAAGCTCAGACAACACTGAGCTACAAATATTCTCCTTTATTGGTATAACTTCCAGCTCATGAGAATTTACCATTCTTCAGTTTACTCAACTTCTTCCCTAAAATTTTGAACATTTCCTAACATAATATATATAATCAAATGATTAATATATAATCAAAAATGTGGGGCTGAAAGTAGGGAACATTTCAGGTAATTATCATAGTGCAATGGTTCCACATTAAAAGCTGCCTGTTGTAATTTGAGAAAGCATCTTTTTGATTCAGGGCATGGTTCTCAGAATAATCACAATTACCTTTTGATTGGAGAGGGGGCGGGAAATAAACAGTCTTTATAGATGACTTTAGTCCTTCTGATTATTAAGGTGTAGCTTTGTGTATTGATTTAAATAAAATTCTATTTGTGGTTACATAAAACAGATTGGCATTCTCCTTAATACTACGTTTCACCAATAACCTAATAGTAGTAAAGATCATCAACCCAGTCATGGTACAATTGAAATTGCCCTGACTGCTAGGGAAGATACACCCAGTATTCCATTGTAGCTTCTTAAAATGTATGGTCGGATCGACTCTGAGGCCATTACCCTGTGAGCTTCCAGACCCCATGGTCATAGGGGTGAGATCCATTATGAGGTGCAGAGAATCCTCAATTCAAGGTGGCATAGGAGACAACTCCAATACTTAATCAAGCGGAAAGGCTACCCCTTATCAGAGGCATCTTGGGTAAAGAGTAGGAACATTCAGGCCTATCGCCTTATAGCAAGATTCCATGCAGAAAATCCAACCAAGCTGTGGTGGGGATCACAGCTCTAAATGCTATACCTGCACTCAAATTGTTTTGCTTTATACAGGTCACCTTCAAGAAGTGAGAGGAGTTGAATGTCAACTCGTAAAGCATTCCTGGATTTCTTTCAAGTTGCGATAGGGAAGGAAGAAAAAACCTGAAGGAGCAGCAAGACAATCAAAACCAGAAGTACATTCCATCCATACCTTACCAAGGCTGTATCTCAGGTTACCTTAGGTTACCGTAAATTATGTGAGTTGGAGGGCCATGACCTCTAGAGCCCCCAAAAGTCCTCTGTTGGAGAATGTGATTTAAGACACACCAGCCATGATGGTGCTCCGGTTTGAGAACGTGATTTATGACACACCCAGTGGGAGGGGGGAATAGGGATCATAGGTGCACCATAAATTACATGAGTCAGAGTTGGCTTCATTAGGATAAGTGCCGACATGTTGCTCCTAATAAATAATTGGATTTCTTTTGAAGTTTGGCTCGAGGCTCATGATTTGATTAGAGCATTTGTCAGAACTCTAACACCATGGTTGTCATTAAGGACAAAGAACGAATTCTCTCTATGACAATTTATGGACTGCAGGCTGGGTTAGAAAACCTGATTTCCTTCTAGGTATTAAAAAAAAAAGGCAATCTGACAATCAAATTCCAAATTGAGCAGAAAGACATAGCTTTCTTTTCATTGATATTTTCTAACCATTTTGTGGAACAACATAAAAGGGAAGTTTTATTATGTGACAGAGAGTGGAATGGCATGCTATGCAAATGATGCTTTCCCGGTAATATCCTTTCTACAAATTAATAGGTTACATTCATTATACAACTGCAAGATTAACATTAGAAATTGTCAGTTATGTAATAGCACAAAGAAACTCTTGGTGCAATCAAAAGTTCATGTTTGAATGAAATGAGAAGAAACAGCTGAATTTTGGAATGGCTTGCTACATGCTGGTCATTCTTTGATATAACTTAATAAGGCTCAAGATAAAAACTTGAAAGTAAGAGGCAAGCTTTTTATGACACTTCCTATTTTAGAGGGTGCAGAACATCCAGATGGTATGGGTATGGATATGAATCTAGGCTCCTATTCTCATAGTGAAACTCCACACTAGGGGATGCTCATGGTACACACAGTTGCTAAGCTTCCAACAATCAGACAGGAGGTTGAGAGCAATGGAAAATTTCATGTTATGTTTCTTGCACTATTCCAAGGATATCTACAAGGAGGACTATGTGAGGAGTGATACTATGTGGATCATAGTGTCATTTTGCGGATTACAAAAAGTACATAGTTAGGACATTTGGAGTGTCATTTTGACAATATTGTTTTTCCACATGCAAGAGAAAAAGTGGTACTATGAATAGCACAAGGAGGGCTGGAGGTTCTTTTCAAAAAAGAACTGAAGCTAGAAGAAGCTAGAAGAAATATAAAGAGAATGACATTCAGTGCCTCACATTGCTAAGTAGTTATCTCTACATCTGGTCTAATTCACCAAGGAACCTAGTTCCTTTTTCAAGGAACTTAATGCAACTTGAAAAACATGACATAATACTTAACAAATGAAGTAAATAGAAAGATATGACTATGTGGAGATAGTCTCATGGACTTTGTCTAAAATCAAAACAGTAGTTAGTAATTTCCTTCTTTTCAAGTTTTCCAGTTCACAACCCTAGGATTTTCTGAGAAAAGTTCCTTCCAAATTAGCCATTTGCTTTGGAAACTAAATGTGGTTCAGCCTAAAAAGCTTAAGCACCAGATGCGTGTGGATGCCAAAATTTCACATAGCTCATAAATTATATATGATCTGTTTGACTATACGACTATAACCTGATGCATAAAAGATAAAGTTACTAATATAGTTGGAAATGGGATTAATAACATTGGAAGCCAACAGAAAGAAATTGTTACCAGTATTTAAAATCAAGTATCCCATAGTAGATCTGGTGATGTTCATGGTCATGCTGTATCAGAATCAGTTTTCCTATTTTTCCAAAGTTTTATTTCCCTAAAGAAAAGCTTCTGTTTTTCTATTGATGCTGTATGTTACAAATTTGTTTCAGATTACTTTATTATGGCGATATCACAGACTATACTGGCATTGCTGTTTTGTTGGCCTGACATGTTTCACCATTTTTTATAGCCTCTTATTGTCCTTGTCTCCCAATCTAAAACTCAGAGGGGAGAACCATCTTATGAAGTGTTCCAGCCCTGGAAAATATTTGTAGTTTATTTGTTGTGCTCTTTCACACTAACTAATTGGTAGTTGGAAAGAGGTTCAAGTAGGTTAGATGACAAAGTATACATTGTGTTCCCAGCTGCCTGTCCATCATGAGGGTTTCTTTATTTTCTTGAAGTTGAGCTTGATAATTTTTGTGTAGGATCCTTGAACAAAAATGAAATGAATTTATTAAGAAGCAGCAAAGCAATTCTTCCCATCTTCTCACTACATGTTTTTTGTGTGTGTTTGATCAACACACTGGAACTTTCAGAAAAACAGATTGTAGCCTTCATAGCTTTTCCAATTTCTCAGGTTTTCTAAACACTTTTAATACGTGCTAAAGGTCAGGAACTATATTTATCACACCCATATATACCTCAATGATCAGAGGTTATCTTCTTTCTGACAACATAGTTTGGAAGGGAAAAGGGAATCTAATTACTTTAGATTTTTGATTACCAGATTTAAAGTGAGAACTGCTTTATTTAAAGTTGCTTTGCCACTTTTGGGGGAGAAACTTTGTGTTCCAAATATTTATGCATCTAGAGTTGTTTCTATCTAGTAAAGTTAAAATGTAAAATGTGTCAAGGCAGCAACCTTAGAAAGCGGATCAAAAATTATAGTGACTTCATTTATAATTATGGATTATTCATTTGTACTTTATCTGCACATAAAAGAAATCAGCTGCAATCATCACAATTATATTTGTTATACAGCAGATCTTTCCCTTGTTAGTCTTAGGGCCAAAGGATACAGGTTGAGGCTCTTAAGGGCTGACATAGACCTGGGAAAATTATGGTTCCCAGATTGGTTCAAATTTATTAACAACCAGTTCTGGGGATGTGGCCTAATTTGTGGGTGTGGCTTGGTGGTCATGTGATTGGCTGGGCATGGCTTGTATGTAAATACTATAAATATCTATGTAAATATTGAATTTTTTAATTAAAAAGAGCAACTTTTACCTAAAATCAGCAAAGCAGGCAGGCAAATTGAATTGCTCACAGAATCACAGATTCATTCAGAGATCTATCTTTCTGCAATCGGCTACCTGAGTGTGTCACATAAGATTTGCTTGCAAGCAAATTCACAAAATTAACTCACAACACACCATGTGTGTAAATATTGAATTTTTATTTTTTTAAAAAGAGCAACCTTTACCCCAAATCAGGCAGAGCAAGTAGGCAGATTGAGTTGCACACAGAATCACAGATTCACTTAGAGATCTGTGTTTCTGCCATCTGCTACCTGAGTCTGCATTGAATAATAGAAGCTTCAAGATTAGGTCTGCTTTTAGATTAGCTAGAAAGCAAGAAATCCAACAATTTCCTGCTTTCTAGCTAATCTAAATCTCCCGGCACAGCAGAACAGCTGATAGTTGGGGGGGAAAAAAGAAAAAATAGCAACTAATCAGGCAAGTTTGCCAGGTAAGGAGTGAGTGGGTGGGGCCAGCCAGTGGTGCAATTTGCCGGTTCTCCAGGAGGTAGAATCTCACCCCTGGTGAGAGTGCATTTTGCGATCATATGTAAAAAACCTCAGTTGTGCCTCCTGGACAGCTGACAAGCGCTGTGTGGGGTGCACAGTGTTTGAAAATCCTCTTCTTTCCTGCTTTTACAACCTCAGCTGTGCCACACAAAGCAGCTGAGGTTGAAAAAGCAAAAAATAAAGGATAGCCAAGAGCGTGGGCAGGCAGCTGGGCCAAACAGAGCAGCAGACACTGAACCAGTTCAGTGTCTGCTGCTCTTCAGAGCTACCGGTTCTGGAGAGACTTCCAGTTAGGCCCCCTCAGTAATGGACTGAATCCATGACTGTCTGTGGTTTTGGTTTGTGCTCACTGCTGGAGGGCCCCGATCTACCTGATTTGGGGCTGAAGCCACCCCGTAGAGGTGACGGAGAAAGGGGAGAATGCCAGCTGAGTTGAGGGCAGCTGCATTCCCCCTCCTTGGTGAGGTATAAAACTCCTCTCTGAAGCGGATGCAGCAATGGTTAAAATGGCCATCCCAAAGAGGAAGATCTGATTGGACAAGATCATGCAGGAGTAGAGAGAAGAAGAGGACAGCTTGGGTGACTGGGCTAAGCAGGATTAACATCTAATATAAGGTACCCTGGAGCTAAATTACTTAAGAACTCTTAGGAAAAGATTTTTAAAGCTGCAGCACAGAAGAGGGAGAAAAAAAGATATGAAAAAGGGGATGGAACGTGGACATACTAAAGAGTGCCACCTCATGCTGAAAGAAATTAATGTTTATTTTTATTTATTTATTTTATTTATCAATTGCTTACAAGATAATAGGTATAAGTATAACATAGTTATGAATACATGGATACATATAAGAAAAATAAAATATAAAAGAAACAATAGGACAGGGACGGTAGGTACATTGGTGCACTTATGCACGCCCCCTACAGACCTCTTAGGAAAGGAGTGAGGTCAATAGTAGACAGTCTAAGATTAAAGTTTTTGGAGTTTGGGGAAGAAACCACAGAGTCAGGTAGAGTATTCCAGACATTGACCACTCTGTTGCTGAAGTCGTATTTCCTGCAATCAAGTTTGGTGCGATTAACCTTGAGTTTGTATCTATTGTTTGCTCTTGTGTTGTTATTGTTGAAGCTGAAGTATTTATTGACCGGTAGGACATTGCAATGTATGATTTTATATACTATACTTAGATCAGACCGAAGAAAGTACAAAGTAAATGAAATGTTGCTACAATCAAATAGAGCCCCTGGAAAGTCAAAATGGAGTTTGGAACTTTGTAACAAAGAAAGAAGCAAGAAGAAACTGTTCTGGAATTGTTTGATGATTTTGGAAACTTTGGAAATTAATTCTGGGAAGCAATCTTATAGAATTTAGTTTTCTAAAAGTACTGGGAAGTGTAGAAAGATGACAGAACTTTATTTGGAACTGAAAATGGTACTAAAAATATGAATGAACAATTGCAAGTGAAAGGAGAATCATTTGGTTTTGTTCTGCAATCCCTGGAAATGGCTGTCTTGGACTATGAGGATCAGAAAAAAGCTCCAGAGGAAGAAGAAGACTTGAATAAAGGAGAGGCCATCTTTAATAACAAAATTGGGACAATGAGGTTTGAAACTCAAAAAGGGGGGGAAAGGACTTAAAAAGTAGAGATTAGAGGAGGTAATCAGCAAAAGGGAACAGTGTGAGAAGTAGACAAAATATAAGGAAAGAGAAGAAGGGAGCATTACAGAAGGAGGCATTAAAGAGGGAGGGGGACAAAAATTGGAGTGAGAAAAAGAGGGGGGAAATAAAGAGGAAAAGAAGTTACAAAAACAGAATAAGGAAATAAATATGGGAAACAAATAAGAATTAAAGGGAATAGTTTGATTGATAGACACAGAGATAATGGTTAAAATTACAACTAAAATAGAGGATTCTGCATGGTGATAAGGGATTGTATAAATATTTTAGAAATAAGAAATTATGTAGAAAACAGGAAAATATATGTAACTAAAATGGAAAATGAAACAGGGATTGTTACTTAATGGAATATACGATAATAGATCAAATAAAAAATGAAAATATGTAAAATACAATTGAACTATATTAATGTATATTAAGGATTTATAAAATATGATTTAAATGAATTATGAGAAGGATTGTAAGGGAATTAATACCAGTTTTTTCTTTAGGATGAATTTGAATTGATTAATTATTTTCTTCCATTTTATTTATTTCTTTTAAACTTAAAATTGTTTAGAGGTAATTTAAAGGGGAAGTACCATACGGAATCTGACTGAAAAGGGATTTATGTTATAATATATTAGGTGATGGAAATTATAATTGTTTAATGGGATAATTTAGAAGTAGAATATTTAATGGGATGTGAAAGGGAATCAACTATAAAATATGAAGGTGACACACTTTAATTGGCAACTATAGGGGAAACCTTGTTTTGTAATGTTAGAAATGTGGATATGGATTGAAATTGTACACAGGACAGATAAAAGTATAAATATAATTATTTTGAAACTATGAAAACCTTGAAAAGGATATGCAATAGATTTAGAAATGAATGAGAGAATTATAAAATAAGCTTGAGGGAAGTATTTAAGGGGAAACCTGGATTTGATTTGAAAACCTGGAACCAAGCTATTCCCTAAAAAAACATGCTTTAGTTTTCTGTGTTTTGTGAAAACCTAAATAAAATTGTTTTTTTTTTTTAAAAAGAACTACCAGTTCTATAGAACCAGGCCAAACTGGTAGCATCCCACCCCTGATGGTTCCCATGCCACATCTGGCCCTTTGGCTATCCCTGTGTGTATTGCTTTTATTTTGAAGGTAATTGCTATTCTTTTTTTAATTTACATTTGTGCATACACACATGCCAAGGTTTATATTTATATAAAAATAATAAAATGCCCTCTGGATATTGTATAGAATTCTCCCAAATGTGCCAATTGCTAAGAAATATTCTTCATACCATTCAAGTGCTCTACATAAGAAACATCATTAATGGAAAACATGCTCACTTAATTATTGAGGCTACCAGGCTGTTTTCATTTTTTAAAAATCAATTTTATGGGCATCATAAAAATCTATCAAAGAGAAGATGACAGTATGATGAATCTGAAATGTATCTTCCTATCTTTTACCTAGTTATTTCAGGAAATTGGGAAATAATTTTTGTTGGTCCTCTTTTATCATCTCTATAGCAAACATAAAAAATCACGAGTTACAGTTTTGCAGTCAGAGAATTCTATTCCTTGTTCTCTGACAAAGTTAAGGTTAAGGTGGGTTTTAAAAATAATTAAGTTAGATGTTCCATATTGCTAGAAAATTCTGATTGAAATACATATACTGATTCAGAGGATTTTAAAGATTGATATACATTTGAGACCAGAGCTTTTAAGTTATGGAAATGTTTTGGCACATGACAACCTGCAGCAAGATAATTGTATGCACAAAAATGGAAGGGTTTGGCATTTCTCACAATGAAAAAATGGTTCATGATGAAGATGAAAGTACTTGCTGAGAAGACTAAATTATAGAAATATTATTATAGAAAGATTATAGAATTCTAACAAAAGGAAGAAAGGTTATGTTGTAACTATAGAGTAAGAAATAAATTTATAGCTGTAATAACTGCTTTAAGAAAATTGAAAACTACCTTTTTATATCTTTTTCCTATCATTTCTATTTGTCTTTTTCTTTTCTTGCACTTTTACCTTTGACATCCTTTTTCTTAATTTGTATTAGTTTTTTCCTTCCATCTTACAAATCCTTAATAAAAATGATATTTGAAAAGAGAATTCATAGAATGGCAGGGGAGAAGTATCATTTCATCATGCATCATTTCATCCATTCATTAAACTGATAACAGGCCTATTCATAGAGAACAAAGACTTTGTTTTCAGTTTGTGATTTTTTTTTCTTTAGGACATTTCATCAGACTGGCCAACCTTGAGCAAAAGAATGATGAAGGCTTGGAAAAAGGTAAAATAGCAATCTGGATGGAAATGATGCAATGGAATCTCATTTGTGGCAATTAAGCACACAATCCAAGGATATGTCACCACCTTATTCCCTAATATTAATAATTGGGTCCTAATAAAGGTAGCTGACCAATTTGGGGTAAATTCCCTACTAGCTCTGCATTGGCCCAATTTGATTGTCATCTTTATAAATGGCAAAGGTCAGTTTTTGCATTTTGTGTTTTCTATTTTTTTTACTAACACCCAGCATGGATATGTATAGGCTTCCCACCCAAACCAGCATGGTGAATGCTAGTAATCCATCAAGTGGATTTTTGTAGCCACCAACATAAAGTATATTTTATTACATATATATAACTTGTTACAATTTTTTTTGGTTGGTTTTAGAACATATAACATAAAATAACAGAGTTGGAAGAAACCTTGGAAGTCATTTAATACAACCCTCTGCTCAAACAGGAGACACTTCCATTTCAGACAAACAGTTGTCCAGTTTCCTCTTGAGAGTCTACAGTTATGGAGAACCCACAACTTCTGAAGGCAAGTTGTCCCACTGATTAATTGTTCTAATTGTCAGGAAATTTCTCCTTAGTTCTAGGTTGCTTCTGTTCTTGATTAGTTTCCATCCATTGTTTCTTGTCTTGCCTTCTGGTGCTTTAGAAAATAGTTTGACTTCCTCATCTTTGTGGCAGCTCCTCAAATATTGGAACTATCATGTCTCCCCTCTTCACCAGACTAGACATATCCAATTCTTGCAACAATTCTTCATATGTTTTAGCCTCCAGCCTCCTAACTGACTTTGTTACTCTTCTCTGCAGAGAAGAATCTCAACATTTTTTTATATTGTGGTAAGCAAGACTGGATGCAGTATTTCAAGTGTGGTCTTTCTAAGGCTTTGTAAAGCAGTACTAATATTTTACATGATCTTGATAACATGGATCACATGGCTGTTCTTCTAAAAATTGGATATGTCCATTACACCACAAACGCTCATTTGAATAAAGATGTGGATTGCCTTTTATCTCTGTTAAGTAATCAATTTGCCTCCTTTTTTTTTCTTATACTTTTCTTTTTCTGAGGTTTACAACTCAGCTTTGATACGTACATGGTTTAGTATTCCAGTGGGAGGGTTTAATATATATTTATATAATGAAATATCAATTTACTTACAGTTCTAGCTTGGTTTAATCTACATTTTTTATTGCTTAAAAGCAATTATGTAAGATTCCTCACTGGTGGACAATGAATATATCTGGTTACCGAACACACTAGAAAACAGCATAGTTCTCTTTCTGAAGGCAAAATCTCAATCATTTGCATTACAGTCAAGTGTGTTTAATTTTGTTCCATTCAGGTCCTATTTGTATTGAAAGTTATTTATATATTTTTCAAGATTCATAAGTATACTCCTTCATTTTTAATTGTTTTTATTTAGATTCACCTGTTAAATAATAATTGTATGAATATCACAGGGCGTATGTGTGGTACCTCATATGAAGATTTTAATTTAACATATAATTCTAATCTGGAATGTTACTATTGCATTTTATGCATCCACGGGAATTCCTGTTTGCTCTGTTTGGAGCAGAATGGTCTAATGGCATTTTTAATCATGGAACTCTGTGAGCTTGCTTTAAAAGGAAAAAAAGAGATGGCAACAATGTATTTTCTGATTATGTTCCTGCAATTTGTGCAATTTCATTCCTGAATTAACTTTTTTTTTTGTTTGTTTCAGAATAATAAGAGTTGGAAGGGTCCTTGGAGATCTTCTAGTCCAATCCCCTACTCAAGCAGGACACCCTATATCATTTCAGTTTCCATTTCACACACAGAAGAATTAATTAATCAATCAAGGAGACTCAGTGTGGTATAGGGATTAAAAGTATTGGACTACGAGCAAAATGTCATAGATAATATTCACCTTCAGCTCACTGGATGACCTGGACTAGTTAGTCTAAGGGGTGGCTTTCTACCAGTTCTGTCCACCTCTGTAGAACCAGGTAGCTCTGAAGAGCAGCAGACATAGAACCAGTTCTATGTCTGCTGATGTTTTTGCCCACCCATCCACCCACCTGAACTCTTACTTAACCTTTATTTCCTGATTTTTTCAACTTCAGCTGCCATGCGAGGCACAGCTGCAGTTAAAAAAGGAAAAGAGGGCTTTTTGAAAGGCTGCTTCTCAGCAAGCAGCATGTTGATGACGATTTACAGACCCGCGCTGGCAGCCATGCAGGGAAGCACATCGTAAATCACCGAACCTTGTAAATGACCGAACTGGTAGTTAACCCTGTCGGATCCCACTCTTGGTTAGTCTCCTTGAGCTGTTCTCATCTCAAAAGGTTTTTGTTGAAGAAAAACAAGAGAAAACTCTGTGTATACCTCCTTGTAGTCCAGTATATACAGTATAGCAAAGTAGAAGAAACTATTCATCAAAGTGACCACTTTTTGATCAAGGGAAGCACTCTATGTCTGGGAAATACAGAAAATGGATGATGAGCCAGCATTTATCAGCAACCATTGTCATCAACATGAGTTTATAACAATCTTGAGAGATTCTAAGATGTTTGTCCTTAAACTAACGCTATAGTTCCATTAAAATCCCTTGAGGGCTACCTCACTTTTGCTAATTACACTTTTTAAATTATTAAGTGCAAGTGTATATATTTAAAAAATCAAGCAAAGATAGGTTATGCTCAGTCGACTAGGTCCTGATAGAAACTGTGGTGCTGCAGTGGTTAGAATGTAATATTGCAGGCTAATTCTGCTGACTGCCAGGAGTTTGATTCTGACTGACTCAAGGTTGACTCAACCTTCCATCCTTCTGAGGTTGGTAAAATGAGGTCCCAGATTGTTAGGAACAATATGCTGACTCTGCAAACCACTTAGAGAGTGCTGTAAAGCACTAGGAAGCAGTATATAAATCTAAGTGCGATTGTCTTGCTATTTGTTTGGCCATGATTTATTGAATAAACACCATCTGGCCACTTGATATATGATAAATTCTCAGACATGGTTAAAACAACTATAATTTCTGGGTGAGCTCAACACAGACAGCTAGAACCAAATAACATTCTCAGCCTGAGTCAATCAGGAGTTGGTTGGACAACAAATGAATGGATCATCTTCCAAGGATGATTTTTCTTCGAATCTTTGCAGAAAATCCACTACATACAGAAAGTTCTTTCAAGGAGCTGACTCCTACAGATAAAGGGTCTTTGAGCTAAAGGGGATTTCTAATAATGTCCCTGAGACATTTAGTCATACAGAGAAGCAGCAGCAATAAAATCTTATAGGATGTAATGAAAGTAACCTTCAAACACTGAACTAAACTTCAAATTAAGCTTAATGCTTTGGTTCACTAGAGTCCCTGGAACATGTAAATTAAAAGACCACTGATTAAAACCCATCTTCTCCAGTCTCACTGGAATTAACTGTACTTTCATTTTGCTCACCAGGATGTATTTATCTTTAAACACAGCATTCAAGTTTGAGCTAGATATTTGTTGTGTTCTGTTAACAACCTTTAGAAAGCAGACTGATTAAGCAAAGATGCTTTTGCTTGTTGGTTTAACAACACAAATTATGTTATCTGACTCAAAAGTGAAGTGTTATTTTGTTCCCAGTGTCAGTTTTCAAAAGGCTATTATCTCTACCATTTAACAATGATGACATTGTCCTGTTTTGTTTCTTCTGCACTCAGATCTAATTAAAATACCTATTGACAACCCTAGGGAATTGTCAACAAGATGAACCTTAGTGCATTCATTACTGGAAAGGTAAAGTTATGGTGCTGTAGGTTTTTTTATAAAGCCAAGCTTTATACATGATAAATTTTCAAGCAAAGATAAAACACAAACTACTACTAATACCTGGACATCTTCATTGCACAATTTGGCAAGTAGAAATCTATCAAGTTGATAAATGAAATTTTTTTGTTAATTTGGAGACAAAAGGACTATTTCAAAGCATTTTGCTACCAAACACAAAGTACAGGATGATTTTCTCTCCCATCCCCAGCACAGAAGAATTGATAGCTAAATTTTATTTTGAGACCAGATATTGCAGCAAATAAGATACACAACTGCCAGCACATGAATAGTGTTTAATCAGTCCATAAATACATATCTCAAAAGTAGAATACCAGGGTGTGGAGAAGACAAAAGCTTGGTCCACAGAGATATGTAGAGAATTACAGTAGTATAATCAACAGATGATAAATAAGAGAAGTTCAAAGAAATGTTGTATCTAGTTCCAGTTTTGACTTCCTTTGTTGCCTTTTCAAGTCCCTATAGCTTTTTGTCCATCTGGGGATTATTAATGTTTGCTTTCTTAGCTTTTAAGTTTGCTTTCAATCCAACTTTTCTTCTCCTATTTGAAAGAAGTGGTGCTAGCTAGGTTTCAGTGACAGTGATTTAGGACTGGAGTCAAACATGAAGCATACGTATGGTATGGAAAGAACCAGACTGCATCACATTCTAACAACTCCAAATGTAATACTACAGAGGAATCTGGGTTCAAAACAATCCTGACATTGAGTATGAAGTTTTGATCTTAAAAAAAAACAAACTGCCAGCTAGATGGGAGCAAAAAGATAGACAAAGGTATAACTGCTTGTAATATCTAATATCAGTGGTATTCTGCTGGTTTATGATCGTACTTTTCAGAGTTTCCCAAGATTCCTGTGTGCTGCTTTTTTTTTTTTTTTGATTATTGTGTTTCCTTCTATGTGTGACATGCCTCCATTTGTCTTCCTCCAAAGGTTTATCAGCAGGGTCAAATCCTCTGGGAGTTATTTATTCATTATTTGGTTCAATTTGGGCATGGTTTTCTTGTGTAGGTTGAAGTTTGGCTAGAGTTTCCTCCAGATCCCTTACTTTTTTCTTTAGTAGTTCATTTAATACATGTGTAATTTGAGTGTTCTTTGGGCATAAGCATATACATGGAGCATGTAATGCACACCACAATAAGTATCAGTCACCTGTTCCATGAGTTTGTTTCTTTTTGCTGATTCTTTTAAGGGTATAGAATTTTGTATCTGTTTTTTCTGCCTTTTTGTACTTGTTTTTATACCTTGTTATTTATTTTACTTACTATTATATTATTTTTTTTAATCCCTTTCTTCGCTATATTTTTTAAAAAGTTTTTGAGCTCCAGTTTCCCCCATCTTATTATTTAAGATTTGGCTTATTTATTTAATTAATCTTTATTAATCCTATTCTTCCTTGATTTCTAATTTTTCACTCTAGTCCTTATTATTTTCCTATTTATTTGTCCTTTATTTTCTGTCCTGTATTTATTTTTATTCTCTACTGGGGTCTTCCCTCCCTGCCTATTGGAACCTCAGGCTTGGTTCGTTGCCTTCACTTCCATTGTTTGCTTCCCGCCACTTGTTGTTTTCTCTGGCAGCTCCATTCTTGTCCTTTGGTGCTCCAGTCTTTTCAGCCTTGTCCCTGCTCTGGTCAGCTCTCTTGTGCAGCTTTCTGGTCAGTTCAGCTGTGCTATCTAGTCTGCTCCACTCAGTTCCACCATCTCTTTCCCAGTTGCTCTCTGCAGTGTACTTAGGCTCTAGCTGACATGCTGCCCCAGGCTGCTGCTGCTGCTGGCTCTCTCTCCTCCCTTCTGCTTTTTGCTCTGGAGCCACGTGGCTCCCGTCTGCTGTCTGTCACGTTGGAAATGCCGCTTCCACCAGCAAACAGGACTACCTGGTTGGTCCCCAGCAAGCTCGTCTCTCTTCTATTCCCTTCCTTCCTGCTGCATTCTCTCACCGGCTCGATGATCCACAGCAAGTTTGCCTCTTCTCTTTTCTCCTCTTCCCTGTTTTTCTCTCTCACCAGCTCACCTCTTTGTTCTCTTGTCAGTCGCTCCACTGCCCTCAGTCAGCTGGCATCTCTGACTCATAGCTGTTTTAACTCCCTGCTTCGCAACTGGCCTCACTCACTCATTGGCTCACCTCGTTATTCTCCACCAGTCGGCTTTGCTTGCCTGCAGTTGGTTTGCCTCTCTGCTCACCTCACTTCGATGGGCAAATAATTTATTGTTCATCTCATTGAAATAGATGGCCAAAAGATATGACATCTCCTCTCCAACAGTTAGCCCAATGAAAGCGTATATTATCTTTTTAATATGAAGGCCTTGTCTACTTAAAGGTTGACTTCTTTCAATAGCCCTAAGGAGACCATTGAACAGAGCTATAAAAGCCAACACCAGAAAATAGCCCATTACAATTACAGTTATGAATATGAGGCATAAATTAGAATTTGTTTTGCAATTGCTGTTTTTGCTTTATTCAATGCATATTTATAAACCTAATATGATTTTAAAACTTCTACATGTTGCAAGACCGAATAGCTCTGGGTTTGGGGTTCATTGGCTCAGGGAGAATTGCCACCTTTAGTCTTAGATGGGGTGGCATTACCCCAAACAGACCTTGTGCATAATCTAGGGATTTTCCTGGACTCATGGACTCCTGTTTGAAGAGTAGGTGGCAGTCGTGGCCAGGAGGACCTTTATGCAACTGCGGATTATGCACTAGTTATGCCTTTTCCTGGACCAACGGTCCCTACTCATAGTCACTCATGTCCTAGTCACTTCTCATTTTGATTATTGTAATGCACTCTACATGGGACTGCCCTTGAAGAATATCCGGTAGCTCCAATTAGTGCAAAATGCAGTGGCCCACATGGTTTTGTGCAGACCCTGGTGTGCACATGTTTCACCTCTCCTGTGGAAGCTGCATTGGTTGCTGATTTCCTTCTGGGTGCAACTCAAGGTGCTGATTGTCACCTTTACAGCCCTTCATGGCTTGGGACCAGGTTATCTGAGGGACCATCTCTTGCCGATCACATCTACCCGACCCATCACAGCAGGGAGGCAGGGAATGTTGCAGATCCCATCCCTGAGAGAGATACACTTGGTGGGACTCAGAAGAAAAGCCTTCTCCATGGTGGTTCCCCCTCCCTGGAACATAATTCCCCCAGAGATTAGACTGGCCCCCTCTTTAATTACTCTTCCGGAAGGCACTGAAGACCTGGTTCTGCCAGTGGGGGAACCCAGAGAGGGATGGAGCCCATCAAATGGCTCATGTGATGTGCCATTGTCGGAGTAGGGGATGAGAGTTGAGGGGTGATTTTTTATTTTTTTTCCAGATTTTGTTCTATTGTACTTTATTAATTTATTTGATTTTTTTTAAGTTTTTTATTTTTGTTGTTGTTTTGTTTTAAATATGGTTTTACATTCTGTAAGCCAACTCAAGTTGCCATGGGCAAAAAGGCAGCAATATAAATTCAATAAATAGATAAATAAATAAATATTATGAACCAGATGCCTAGCCCCTCTCCCACATAATCAGTGGAAGATTGGAAGACTAATGCCTGTTGGATATATCGGAGTAAGCTTTTTCCCCCCTGGCTATTATTTCTGTGATTTTTTTATACCGTGATACTGGAAACAAAATCCCAGTGAAAAAGGGCCCTTTTTTCCCTTTGTCATATCTGCCATATTTTAGAAGTCACTTCTTCATATATTATATATTTATTTTCTCTTTCTTAATTATATTCTTACTTTTTTCTTTTTTTATTGCACTTTGGTCTCCTCCCTATTCTGTTTTCTTTCTTTAAATTTAGGTTCTGTCACTCTGTGTGTGTGTGTCTCTCTCTCTCTCTCTTTCTCTTTCTCTCTCTCTCTCTCTCTCTCTCTCTCATTCACTCACACTCACACACACACACAAGCACACACTATAGATCCAATATGCTACAATGATAGTGGAGAAAAACAAGTTTTAACTATTTGTGTTATGCTCTAGAACTTCAGTACTTTTGGCTGTAGAACATTGTCACAAAATATGCTTCTACTTGCTCTATTTTTAAATAGTGTATACACCTCTGAAACAGACATGTGACCATGTACTGTTTTCATTTCTTTTTCTAGCTTGAATTCCTATATCAACTCTATTAACATGAAAAGTTAATAACAAATCTCAAATTCTGTCAACAGACTATGGTAAATGATGGAATAAGGAACATGCCTCTGGTCTATGAGTCATATTCAGAGGAGGAAGAGGGATGAGGCAACCATTCCATCAATTACTCATGGGAAACTCAAGCTCAGAAGCATGGAAAAGTGCAGATGTCCCTGTTGGCTCAAGTTATAAATTAGTATTTTCCCCTCATACCACTGAGGGGGGGATCATATATGGCTAGGACAAAAAGACAAAGTGTCTATTTAGATGATGGGAAAGAATTTGGGAAATTCAAGGCTACATTTAGGAATCAGGAATGGACAGTTCCTGATGGATTTGCAAATCCAAATTGGAGAGGATCAATTTTCCAGCCTTCAGATTTCAAAGTCTGAATCCGATCAACTTTGCTTTTTGAATTGAATTGGTAACTTGAATTAGTTCAGATCTGAGTTGCACATCTTTTATAGTTTATCTCTAATTGAAATTAAGCAGTAAAACTACAAAGGGATTTGAGGACAACAAAAAATAATAATAAAAAGTTTGGGTTCACAAGTGATTTTGAAGTTGTGCTTGGAATTATAAAAAACATATAGCCACAATGTGGAGGAAATCCAAACAATGATCCTTTTTCTAAAAAAATATATGTAATACACTATATTCTCATATTTTCATTGGGAACACATGTATTCACATATGAATGCATGCACACACACGCGTGCATGTGCATGCACACACACACAAACATACATTTAAATGAAGGTAAAAACAAATACTATCTTCACTGCAACATCTTTCCTTCAATATATTTTTTCATTTCTGCCTTTTAATTAAGCTTCGTAATAGAACTATCTGAGTTCTCCCCAGACTGATTAATCAAGAACCTTATCAAGAAGCTGAAACACCACTGTAAAATAGTTGTAATGCCCCAAGGAATGAGAATTATTAAATTGTGCTGCTGTATTGTAAAGATTGACAAAAGATCAGAGTGGGATAGATACTCTTTAGAAGAGACTACTACAAAACACATGTCTTATTAATAAAGTGATAATATTATGCTACAGTTAGAAATAAGCCTTGACAAAACTTGCTGCTATGCTAAATTAAAAACTGAGAGTAATCTTTCCCAGTATTCTACTAGATTTTTTCATAGTATAGTTGTCCTCTACACAATCAATTGGACTTAGATCCTAGAAAATAAAACTTTCTAATGTGCTGAATGTAGATTATAGTTGATTGATAGTTAATTCAATTTATTAGATTATCTCAGAAGTAGGATTCAAATTTCTTAACAACCGGTTCTGTGGGCATGGGCTAATATGTGGGTGTGGCTTGGTGGTCATGTTACTGGGTGGGCGTGGCTTGCTGACTGGGCATAGCTAGGTGGTCATGTGACTGGCTGAGCATGGCTGGGTGATCATGTGACCCCCCCCCGCCATCCATGCGGCCACAGACGTGATGCATCGGGGCTTTCAGGCTCTGCTCCCCACAGCCACCATCAGCTGTCCTGGACTCAATCAAGGGGCACCTTGCTAACACAAGCCTCTCCACATGTTCTTTCCTGTTGCTGTTTTTGAGAGAGCAAGAGTTTCCCAAACAGCAGAAAACTTCTGAATCCCCCCCCCACCCCCACATCGGAAAGGGCTCCTGGGCAAGCAGAGAGAAACAGGATTCAACCTGACTTGCTTCTCTGCTTGCCCGGGAGCCATTTCTAATAAGAGGGGGGACTTGGAAGCTTTCTGCTGTGCTGGGAAACTCTTGTTTCCCATCAACAGCAGCAGGAAGGAACACATGGAGGCTCGTGGAGGCTCCAGCCAGGCTAGCAGTTGCTTCTATCATCTGCTGCTGTTTTTGGGAGAGCAAAAGTTTCCTAGCACAATGGAAAGCTTCCAAGGCCCCCCCCCCCCATTGGAAACAGCTCCCAGGCAAGCAGAGAGAAGTAGGATTCAACCTGGCTTGCTGCTTTGCATGCCCGGAACCCATTTTTAATGGGAGGGGGACTTCCACTGTGCAGCAGCAGATGAGAGGAGCAACTGCTGACCTGGCTGGATCCTATATGAGCCTCTCCACATGCTCCTTGGTGGAAGGACAAGTGGGGGGAAGGCAACCGGTGGGGGCAGCAAAAGGCAAGTGGGGAGAAGTAACTGGCTGGTGGCAGCAAAAGGCAAATGGGGGAGGAATGGCGACCAGCAGCAGTGGCAAAAGGCAAGGGGTGGGGGGAGCTAGAGCCTCAGTCACCCAGGGAGATTAGTAAAGGCAGGACCACAGTGGAAGGCAGACAGCAATGGCTGGCCTGGCAGGTGCGCAAGAGCAGGCAGCAAGCAGCAGTGTTGCACATGTGTGCAATGTCACCCTAATACAAAAAAAGGGAATTGCACTGGAAACTCACTAAATTTTTCCAAAGTCATCTTTTGCCAATTTGAAACATGGCAACTTCCTCAGCCATGACAGATGTCTTTGATGTACCAGAAGACCCGAATCCTCCACCCACCCTTGTTGTAAACATGGAGCCTGGTTCCCAACAACCACCTTTAGATGTCCAACCCTCTGGAGAAGTCGCAATACCTCAGAAGGCCCACGACCTCAGACGGCATAGGAAGCTTACCTTACCCGCAGTGACACATTTCAGAAAGGATTGGGAAAGGCAGCTATCTCCATTATGCAGATGCATGGATGGAGCTGTTCAAGATCTATGACACCCCCAAAAGGAAGTTGCCCCTTGAACCCCTCTTCCTGATGCAGAAGGAGTTACACGGTGGAGAGACAAGAAAAATAAGAAAAATAAGCTTGTTTATTGGACCCAGTGCCCCTTCTGGCTGGTCCTGGCCACTCGGGAGGTGACACAAGGCTGGTTCCAAGGGATCATTAACATTTCCTTGAGAGAGGGGCTTTTTCCCACCGCCTTGAAAGAGGCGGTGGTGCGGCCCCTCCTCAAGAAAGTGTTCCTGGGTCCAGCATTATTGTCGAATTATCATCCGGTCTCCAACCTCCGCTTTGTGGTAAAGGTTGTTGAGAGTGTGGTGGCACGTCAGCTCCCTCAGTACCTGGATGAAGCGGTATATCTAGACCCCCTCCAATCGGGTTTCAGGCCCGGGCACACCATGGAGACGGCGTTGGTCGCATTGGTGGATGATCTCTGGAAGGCCCGAGACAGGGGTTGTTTCTCTGTCTTGGTCCTGTTAGATCTCTCAGCGGCTTTTGATACTGTCGACCACAGTATCTTATTGCAGCGGTTGGGGGGGTTAGGAGTGGGAGGCACCGTTTTACGGTGGGTCTCCT
Source organism: Bungarus multicinctus (assembly GCA_023653725.1). NCBI lineage: Eukaryota > Metazoa > Chordata > Lepidosauria > Squamata > Elapidae > Bungarus > Bungarus multicinctus. Next base: position 11,262,326 of record CM042837.1, read on the forward strand.
CCTTCCTCTCTGACTACTCACCATTTGTGTTGACAGGGGGGCAGTGGTTGGCCCCGAGGCCCCTATTTTGTGGGGTGCCCCAGGGGTCTGTGCTCTCGCCCCTGCTGTTCAACATTTATGTGAAGCCGCTGGGTGAGATCATCTGTGGGTTCGGGGTAGAGTTCCATCAGTACACTGATGATACTCAGCTGTACATCTCTACCCCAGGCCACTCCAACGAAGCCGTCAAAGTGATGACCTGGAGGCTGTACGGAGTTGAATGGGTCTTAACAGGCTTCGTCTCAACCTGACCAAAACCAAGTGGCCGTGATTTCCTGTGCCCAGATACAGCCAGCTTATTCCGTCGCTGGCCATGGGGGGAAAATTTTTGCTCCCCATGGAAAGGGCTCGCAATCTGGGTGTCCTCCTGGATGTACGGTTGTCTTTAGAAGATCACATTACGGCCGTTGCCAGGGGGGCCTTCTATCAGATTCATCTGATCTACCAGTTGCGGCCCTTTCTGGATCTGGGCACACTTCGCACAGTCACTTCCGCCCTCGTCATCTTCCGCTTGGATTACTGCAATGCTCTCTACATGGGGCTTCCCTTGAAGAGTATCCGGAGGCTACAGTTGGTCCAGAATGAGGCCGCGTGGGTGATCTTACACCACTCTTGCGTGAGCTGCATTGGCTCCCTGTGGCCTTCCAGATTCGATTCAAGGTGATGGTGATCATCTTTAAAGCGCTCCATGGCTCAGGACCTGGGTACTTACGGGACCGCCTGCTGTCACCAACGGCCTCCCACCGTCCCGTGCGCTCCCACAGGGTCAGCCTCCTTGGGGTTCCGTCGGCTGGGTGATGCCGGTTGGTGGCCCCGAGGGTGCGGGCCTTCTCTGTGGGAGCTCCCTCCCTTTGGAACGACTTGCCCCTGGAGATATGGGCCATCACTGACATTCAGACCTTCCGGCGTGCAGTAAAGACCCTCTTTTTTCAACAGGCCGGCCTGGCCCAGTAATAATCGTGGGGTTTTAAATTTGGTATTTTAAATATTTATCTGTTTTTACTTTTTGATAATTTTATAATTCGGCCACTAATTTAATCATTTTAAATTGCTTTTAACTTTATAACTTTATATCCTGTTTCTATTTTTATCTGGCTGTATACCGCCCCAAGTCCCATTTTTAGGAGAGGGGGCAGTATAAAAATCTAATAAATAAAAAATCTAATAAATAAATAAATACATACATACAGTCGAACCTGGAAGACCCAGTGTTTCAAGAACACATTCATTGCTTCGAGGAAGAGAACAAAGAACGTAAAGACAGCATTCAGGAAGGCAGAAACTCCCTCCAGACCGTGATCTTCAATGCACTTCAAAAGGAACAAGAGGCAAGGGAGAAGTCCACATCTGACATAGGTCTTCAATCGCAAGCAGCTTCTTCCCACCATTCTAAAAAAGCCTCCTCCCTCCATCTCAAACTGGCTAGATCGCAGGCACGTTCTAGTGTCTCATGTCAATTCTCTGTTGCCAGCTCTCACCATCCTTCCAGAACATCATCCCATCGTAGCGGCATATCTCAGGCCTCCACAGCATGGTAGAAGATGGCCGACAACACCTCCCTCCAATTCAACCTCAAAGAGTTGGGAGAAGAGAGACCAGATACACGGGTCAAGGCCTACGTGGATGAGCAGCACTCGCTTCAAAGCAAGCAGATGGAACCACCTCAGTTGCCTAACAGTCTCCCACAACCAGGGAAGCACAGGGATGTATCTCAACCACAGACTCTACATGGCAGTTACGCAACTGATGTTGTATGACCTAAAGTATGAGATTCACTTCCCACCAACAGCAAACCTTCCCCAACTGATGTTGTACGTACTAAGGCCTGAGATTCTCTTCCCAACACTAGCATCCCTACTCCAACATCTCATGGCCTGCCAGGGGAGCAAATTAGCCCACCAGTGCTCACAACAATTTCTCGACGAGTCAACATGCCATCAAAAACTGCCACACTCAATCCACAGGCAGCAGCATTCCTGCCTCAACCTCAATACCAATCCAGCTCCCAGGCACCACAAGGTAACCGTGCCCAGCCTATACAGCAGCTCGACCATTGTCCCCAGTATGGGAGAACAATATCCTCTGTAAGTACTGGAGGAAGACCACAACCCATCGTTGACTTACAACCTGAATCTATCCTACGAGAATCCAGGGGAAGAACCCTCTAAATCAGTACCTCTCCCCAACTCAGCAAATGTTGAAGATTACTGGAGAAACTTGGCTGTACAGAGTGGAAAGCTAAATTTGCATGCCAATGGAGTTCGTAAATTCTCTGACAAGCCAGGCAGCGAGTATCTAGTATGGAAGAAACTTTTCCTGGGCCTCATTCAAGCGGCATGCCTGAACTCTGCTGAAATAATCGGACACTTGATAGTATGGCTAGGGCCACAGTCTGCCGACATACCGAAGGCACTTTTGGCATCCTACTTAGATGAACTGGCCACTACCCTACAGTTATCATGGAAAAGGCTTGACGAACTGTATGGTGTTTCCGAAGACATAGAAGCAACACTCTTGGATAGCCTCAACAGATTTTCTAAAATTCCTATCGACCAGCCTCGCTGAATCATAGACCTCGCTAACATACTTGTCCAGCTGAGAATAGCTCAATGGGTTCCCAACTTACCGGGACTCGCCTGTCTCGATCACATCGACACGCAGAACGAAATTGTTCGAAAACCTCTGCAGCTGCTACTTGAAAAGTGGCTCCAGGTTGACTGACACCTTCATGGCCAAGAGTCGCCACTGCTTTATATTCTTCACACTTCTTGAAGAATTCGTGTCCCACCAGGCGACAGTGTGTGCAACACACACCAAGCCCGTGGACTCAGAGCTGTTAGTCCTCCTAATGACAGAAAATACAATAGCGACCATATATCACCCTCAGGCCCTATGCACACTACCAAGGAAAGACCCTTCATGGCCAGAGAAAGACCCTTCATGGTTGTCCATAATATCGAGTTTGACTCCTCATCCACACACAGTTGGGGAGATAACACATCTGATACAAGCCAATTTAGATCTCCAAATACAAGGAGAATGCAGTTTTGTCCTATGCACAACACTTGTCACTCGCTGAACAGCTGCACTGGGTTTGCAGCGAAATCACTGACCCAACAAAAAGAATTGCTAAGGGAGTACCAATACTGCTACAAGCGTTGTGAATCCAAACACCTGTCCAAGTACTGCACAGCCAAGGTGCAATGCAACTTATGCAATAGTGAGCAGCACCCGACTGTGCTGCATTCAGACGCCACTGCAGATACCTACCCGCCACTGCAGATATCTACCTAAATGAACTACTTCAGACAAGGAGCCTCAACGTAACACAGAAGCATACAGGGCTCCTCAGCAGACTGCCAAACCGCAACCACAACCAAGGCTGAGCATCAGCTGCACAGAACTGTGCACTGACTCACCACAACCTTGTTCGTGTTTTCCCATATGCTTAGCCAAAGTGTACCCTGAAGGACGTCCTGAAGATGCTGTGAAAATGTACGTGCAGATAGACACTCAAAGCACCTGCACCCTGGCCAGACCTGCATTCTTCGACCTCTTTGAGGTGCAACAGGAAGAATTTCACTTCACTGTATCAATGTGCCATGGACCAAGAAGCACAGTGGGGAGGAGAGTTACTGGACTCTGCATAGAGTCATTGGATGGAAATTCCCGGTTCCCACTACCACCCGTATTTGAATGTGATGGGATAACGAACAACCGCAGTCAGATCGCAATGCCTGAGGTCATAAGTAGCATTCCTCACCTACAGCATCTGTCTCATCACTTTCCCAGTCTAGATCCATAGGCTGAAATAATGAAATAATGCCCCACGTGCCTTTCTCTTCTCCGAGTCAGTTGGCAGCCCTGTAGATGGCCCAGTGGCTATCAAATCTCCACTAGGACAGGAGATCATAGGAATTGTCAGTGTCGATCAGATGCAGGCTCCAACCCAGGCAAATGTCTTAGCACCATCCATTCCAACAGCCTTCCGATGCCTTTTAGCACCATTGAAAACAGGCATGCCGCTCCAGACTAAAAGGCTGCCGCCAATGATCAATAGACTTTTGCTAGGACACCCTAAATGGCCACCAACAACCAGATGTCCACTAAGACGCTCTACATGGGCTTATGCCTCCGCAACATCCTTTCCAACAGCTTCCTGATGCCCTTTGACACCGTGTAAGCAAGAGTACCGTTCCAGCCCTAAAAGGCCACCAGAAGCGACCACCAGACTTTCACCTTTGCCTCCAAGAGTACCTGTACACCCTAAAAAGACCTGGCTCTTGAAGACCTGGCTCTTTGAGCAGGCCGGCCTGGGCTGAGATAATGATTTTAAATTTGGTCTCCATTTTTAATTCTAAATTGGGTTTTAAGGGTGGGGGGGGGTTTCTTAGTCTTATTACGCAGCCGATTTAAATTTAATATTTTTTAACTTTTGTATTTTCTGTGGGGTTTTTAGATGAGCTGTTCACCGCCCTGAGTCCCTTGGGAGAAGGGCGGTATATAAATGGAATTAATAAATAAATAATAAATAAATAATAAATAAAAGCCACCAGAGGTGACCAGCAGACTTGCACCAAGACGCTGACCTTGAAGATTGAACCTCAAGCTTTGCATGCTTTGCTTTGTTTGATGCTTTATTAATGTTTACTGTTTTTTCTTAGTTATACAGCTAACTGTTTATCTTAGTTATATAGTTACATACTATTCAGTTAGTATTACCGTCTACTGCTTATCTTAGTTTAGTTATTCTTTTTTTCCTCTTCTTTTAATAGTGGAATTTACAATTCCAGGCATTGTACAATTCCAGTGTGCTGTCCCAGCCAGTCTATGGAATTGGATAGTTACTTAGGAATTGCGAGCTGTCCCCTTAAGGGAATGCATCATGGTAAATGTAGTTAAAGGTATCCTGGGAAATATAGTTCATGTCAGGTGGCCACATCTGTAATTCTGATTGGTCACTAAATTGACCCTCGATGGGTTGGGGGAGTTTCCCTCACTTTTGTCTAAACTCACTAACTCATAGCAGCTGTCTATCGCTACAAGATGGGTTAGGAGATAACCATCTTTTACTACAAGGCAGATATACAAAGGATTGATCATTAAAGAAGAACTTCATCACAAATGTGAGTTATGAGGATACCTGATGAATCAATAAATGTACTTTGTTATGGACGTCTTGTTGAGTTTATCTATCTGAATCTGCACAGCTACAAATCCACAACTGTGCAGAGACCGAAAAGGTTTCAACTCGATTGTTGTTGTAAGATGAGTGATGAAGGCAGTAGCAAGCAAAGAAAGTGGCTGAGGAGCAGAGATCCCTAATATTCAATTACTTTTAAGAGTCTCTGACACTATAGCTAGTTAATGTTTAAAAGATGTTATGGAAGAGGAACAAGTTTCACCAGACAAGACTGAGACGGAGCTGAAAGTGGATTTGAAAATGACAGTCATTAAAAAAATGTTACACTGTGAATATCAAAGAATGGCTTGTATATTTTCATCATTACAATTAATTAATTGAAAAATAAACACTTAAAATGGAAATACAATTAACAAACTAAGGAGGTTTGTTATTTTGTACCAGTAGTGGCGCAAAAATCTTTCCTAGCCAAGACTACTTACCTGGACCAACAGTCCCTAATGGAATGCTCTCTCTATAGCAGAGAGAGAGAAGCCATGGATAGATAGAGATAAGAGATAGAAATTAGGTGGAGACTCATTGCTATGTATGAGTTAAATACAAAGAAGGTTGATAATTATAAACATGTTGATATAATTAACAGAATTATAAATAAGCCAATACAAAGGGAAATTTAGTTAAAATTATTTTGTTACACTACTATTATTGTTACATGTTGATACTTCTGTTTGTTTTTCCTTTGCTTTTTCATAAATAATATATGCCCTGCCTGACAATAAAATGCTATTTATTCATAAAAACAAAACAAATACTAAAAAAAAATACATACATGAATAAAATTTATTTTAGTATTATCACATGTTAATACTTCTGTTTACAACAGACGTGTCAACATGTAACTGATAACAATAGTGTAACAAAAAAATATTTATGTATTTATGTTTTTAGTATCTTTTGTTTTTATGATTAATAAAAACAAATCATGTACTAAAATTATTTAAAATTATTTAATTTAATACATAAATAAAATTCATTTTACAATTATTGTTACATGTTGATACTTCTGTTTGAAACATAAGTGTCAACATGTAACAATAACAGTAGTGTAACAAAAACATTATTTATGTATTTATTTATGTTTTAGTATCTGTTTTGTTTTTATGATTAATAAAAACAAAATAGATACTAAAATTATTAAAATTATTTTTAATATTTTAATTATTTTTAACCCTAACCACCTCTTCAGATTCTTAACACCTTGCATACAGGTAGTCCTCGTCTTATGACCAGAATTGAGCCTAAAATTTATGTTGTTAAGTGAGACATTTTAAGTGAGTTTTGTCTCCTCATTTTATGACTTTTCTTGCCATAGTTGTTAAGTGAATCACTTCAGTTGATAAGTTAGCAACCTGGTTGTTAAGTGAATCTGGATTCCACATTGACTTTGCTTGTCAAAAGGTTGCAAAACATGACAATTGGGCACAGCAATGGTCATAAGTATGAACCAGTTGCCAAGCATCTGAATTTTGATCACGTGATCATGGGGATGCTACAAAGATTGTAACTGTGAAAAATGGTCATAAGTTACTTTTTTCAATGCAGTAACGTTGAACAGTCACTAAATGAACTGTTGTAAGTTGAGGACTACCTGTAGTTCAGGCTTGCTTTTTGTTACTCACTAGCCAGCTACCACCTTTCTGTCTGCAAGGGGATTCTGCCACAAACACCAAAAACAGATCAAACATTCATGTACAGAAGATGATTGTGGCACATGCATTGAAAAGAATATTAATTCTATTCTAATCCCTGCAAAAGAAAGTTCTAAGACAATATCCTTAGGGTTAGAGCTGGGTTCATAAATATATTCAGAGCCAGTACCATATGATTATAAATCCCAATCGCAATTAATTATCTTTCCACTGCTTCATGAATGAAAAACAACTTCCAAATCTTTTTTAAGGCCCAACATAAGATATTTTTCACGTTTATTTTCTATGATGCGTAGTTGATTGTTTCATAGCTGCAATCAATGCAGACCTCTCTTATCATGATACATAATAACATATATTTTTTTAAAAAGCAAGATGTTAATGTTTTGTCAAAGGTTTTAAAGATTTTGTTTTTGAAATAATTCTTGGTTATGTTTTAAATACAGGTAGTCCTTGACTTACAACAGTTCATTTAGGGACCATTCGAAGTTACAGCAGCATTTAAAAAGGTGACTTATGATCATTTTTCACACTTATGACTGTTGCAGCATCCCCATGGTCATGTAATTTACATTTGGATGCTTGACAACTGTTTCATATTTATGATGGTTGCAGTATCCCAGGGTCATGTTACCACCTTTTGCAACCTTCTGACAAGCAAAGTCAATGGGGAAGCCAGATTCACTTAACAACCATGTTACTAATTTAACAACTACAGTGATTCACTTAACAAATGTAACAAGAAAAATTGTAAAATGGGGCAAAACATATTTAACAAATTTGTCACTTAGCAACATAAATTCTGGGCTCAATTGTGGTTGTAAGTTATGGTTTACCTGTATGTTCAATGTAATTATAGATTTCCACAAATCCACGAGAAAGGTGATAATAGACATAGCATATTGCTAAAGATAGACAGAGAGATGCAAGGAAGTCAATAGCATCAAACAACAGGCAATTGAAGCTCTCTAATGTACCCATTTTCATAAAAACAAATAAAGCTTTAGTTGTCCCATTTGATGCTGTTGCCCCCAGCCTCAACAGATAACCATTCAGTTCAGCACACAGCCAATTGTGAAAATGCACGTTCTCAGGTTTGAAATCAAAGGGGAAGGCAGATAAAGATTAGTAAAGCAGCAAACTTAGTTCCCCCTCCCAATTCTCAATTATGTGAGTTTTCTAGGTCTTGATGACACATTTAATTATAAATGCACCATATAAATCATAGACAATAGCAAACAGCTTCCAGCATAAATGCTGAGCTGCTTTAAATATTCACAGCACAGGTTTGATACCAGTGGAGAATTAATCAAATTGTCAGGTCCTTAGACCAAGCACCGCTGCAAATACTAGCTACTGTGCTATTGTTACTTAGCAACCATAACAGGTTAAGGCAGAAAATGCTGTCATTTTCTTATTTGTGCAAGGAAAAGAAATATCTCCAAAGTTGTGCATGTATGTGTGAGAGAGCAGAAGGAGAAGGGAGGAAGAGATTCATTTTTCAGAAGTGATACCTTTTGTAGGTTGCAATGCTTCAGCTTTGTGCCTTACAAAATGACTTTCCTATGGGCCTATTTGAGTAAAAATGCCAAACATGAAAGCTTTACAATATGTATGGCACAATCAGCAGCAATTAACCTGGAGCAGGTTGAAAGGTTTTTGGTCTGGAGTGTGAGACAGATTTTATTCCTTTTATTAAAAAGAAAAAGCTCAAATGAATCCCACTGAGTAAAAATGATTAATAGCAAAGAAGGCAGGATGGTGGTTTCTGAGTTTACAGCATTTTAGTAATAAAACAGTTCCTGGGATTGGTACTATGCGCCCCTTCATCCAGTTTGCTAATGAGATGATGACAATGAAAGGATATCAAAGTTACATACAAAGCTGTCTTATGTCATATTCAGTTGTTGATCTTTCTAGTCATCCTAAACTAGCCAGATGACAAACAGATTCCCATAGATAGAGGTAGAAGACTTTCTCAGGCCTCATAGTTTGTTGCTATAAAAAATAGAAGCTGAAAACAAAATTAATATGTGACTAAAGTAGGCTGCCCAGGGTCACTTATGAGATGGATTTGACTGACTGATTGATTGATTGAGATAGATGATAGATAGATAAACGGATAGATAAACAGATGTAGGTAGATAAGTAGGCAAGTAAGTAGATAAATAGGTAGATAGATAGGTAAATAGGAAACAGATAGATAGATAGATAGATAGATAGATAGATAGATAGATAGATAGATAGATAGATAGATAGATAGATAGACAGACTGCAGATTACTAGAGTTGGAAGGGACCTTGTAGGTCATCTAGTCTAACTCCCCCATTCAAGCAGGAAATCCTACACCATTTCTGACAAATGACAGTCCAATCTCTTCTTGAAAGTCTCAAGTGATGAAGCTCCTACAATTTCCGAAGGCAAACTGTTCCATTGGTTGATAATTCTTACTGTCAGAAAATTTCTCCTTATTTCCAGATTAAATTTCTCCTTATCCAGTTTCCATCCATTATTCCTTGTCTGGCCTACAGGCGCTTTAGAAAATAGCTTGACCCCTTCCTCTCTGTGGCAGCCCCTCAGATATTGGAACACTGCTATCATGTCTCCCCAGTCCTTTTCTTCACTAGACTAGCCATGCCCAGTTCCTGTAACTGTTCTTCATATGTTTTAGCCTCCAGTCCCCTAATCATCCTAGTTGCTCTTCTCTGCACTTTTTCTGGAGTCTCAGCATCTTTATATGATAGATAGATAGATAGATAGATAGATAGATAGATAGAGATAGATAGATAGATAGATAGATAGATAGATAGATAGATACTCAGATTCACATTAGCTTTTCCAGAAAGATATACTCTTTCTAAGAAAATACCAGCATTTTCAGATATGGCTTCTGGCTGTCATGTCAAAGGATTAATCAACTGTCAAATACCTGAAGGACACTAGATTATGGAACATCCACCTGTTCTTCAGAATTGCTTCCAGGATGAACAGAACACCCTAGATTGTTTTCTGCTGCTAGTGTTTTGGGATCAAGCCATTACATCCTTGGATTTATGACTAAGTGGTTACACTCGGCAGAATCTGGTCTAACGTTAGCATGAAGAAAATATCAGAGATTTCTTGGCAATAAGTTGATCACTAATCTATCAACCTTGCTTAATGTCATGTGCATCTAAAGTCACTTAGATTGGGACAACCTATGAATATTGCTAAATAAAGAAAATATGTAGCTATAGGTCAGGAAGCTGTATGGTAGAGATGATTTAATAAAGAGTAAAACTCACCCATATATTTCAATGTCTCTTTCTGTTCTCTAGTGTCTTATTTCAAATACGACTCTTTGTAAATGTCAACATAGACCAAATATCAGTTTGTGGTATAATTAAGTAAATGACAAAGTCCAATTGCTATGGTCCCAAGTAGTGTACCTTTCATTTATTTTGTTTTAGCACTGCCATGAATTTCAAGGCAAGACTTGACAGTACACATTTTTTTTATTTCTCCACCTGCCATGTCATATAAATGCCTTATTATTTATGGAGAAATAAAAATTATAATGCTTTTGGATCCAGCTATTCTGAATTGGCCTACTTGCTACAAAGTCCAGGCAATGCTTAAATCTGAACTTAAAGCATATGTTTTTTAGTGAGGGCCACCTTTATATACCCTTTTCATGAAAATATCACCAGATTAGTGTTAGGTGTTTATTAAAGCAAGCTAAATGTAGATGTCAATCAAGTAAAATAAGGAAATAGATTCTCTATGATACGCTGAATCACAAAGGAGGAAAAAGATAGTTACATTGACTTAAATTAATTGTCAGCAATTCAAGTAATGCACCCATTGAAAGCAGAACTTCAAGGCAGGTGTATTCCTCAAAGAACAATTTATTGGATACATCATATTGGCACAACTAGTGAAAGCTGACTCTGAAGGTTCCCAAATAAGGTTTTCACCTAATTAAAATGTTTCTCCTTCCCTCCCATGTCATTGATCACAATGTCCAATAGTGTGCTAGCAGGTTTCCACTCTTTCTCTTATCAGCGATCTGTTGGAATGACCTTAGTTCCCACACCAAAAAAATTATCTAAAGCCAAGTTATCTAAATTCCACACCTCTCAGGGGCCCCTACAACAACTACTCACAGGAATAAAAATGTAAATGGTCGATAAAATTAAACATATATTTGCATGTTAGTATTAATTTTAAAAATGCAATAAAATGTAATAAATATGTTGCTGTATTTATATGATACATGTTGAAGGGTCAACATGTACAGATTAGTATGGGGCCCCTGTGCTCATGTCCATCAGGCTCATGCATTAAGACAGCCCTGTTCCGCTCTTCGCTTTGTAGCAACCAAGAAGCCTCAAAGATGGCCTCAGCCAGGCTCACTTCAGGGTTTTCTTCAAATAAACAATTTTATGATCATTGGCTCTAAGACCAAGGAAAATTAAATAATCCTATCATTCACATTTAATCTTGCTTGAGCTGTGGGAAACTATTGATTCTGATTCCTTATTTAGTTTCTTCCCTTGTCAAGAGATTCCTACATTTCTACAATATGCTAAGATGGTTAAAAGTCAACCGTCAACAATCAGTGTAATCATTAATCAGAGATGCAGAGCAGCAACAACAACAAAGATGTACAATTTATAGATACATATTTTTGTAACATGTTCCCTACCTTTACTTTAATTAAAATAATCAAGCTAAGATATATTAGCATCATAATCATTTGTTGAATTTGATAGACCTAACTGAAATTTTATCTGAGATCAAATAAAAAAGATTAAGTTCTTCACTTTTTCCTGGAATATTCACTAAAAATATTTAGCATTTCTTGCTAAATAAATAAATAAAACAACATATAGCCCATTGTCCAAGCCAACAAGGAGATGCACCCAAAATCTATTTTCAAACAGACCTAATGGAAGAATTTTAAAACAATGAAGACCTGTCTCTGATTAAGGGTGATGAGATTTAAAATGCAGTTTTTACTGTACAATTTCTCAATGACTTCAAAATTAGGATAACTAAAAATTAGATTTAAATTCTTCTGTAAATTTATTTTCTTAACCTGTTGCCTAATCATTGTTTGGTTTTGTAAAAAGCAAAGATGACTTCAAATTCTGGAACACATCTAAATTAACTTATATCACTTAAGAGTTATGATTAACTAATACAGCAGGACACCTCCCCCCCTCAAATCCTATATTTATTTTTCAGTTGTCCTCTACCTTGCCTCGTTAAAAAAAATCATAAGCTTCTCTCAATGTTGGCTAAAGTTTGATTGTTTTAGAATTATTTAAAACTTCACTTAACACTGTTTTTGAAGTATGGTTATTGTTAGAAAGATGTACAGGTTACTGATTTTCTTTTTAACCTGCACAGATCATTTAATGATTCAGAAGCTCTTTGACTGTCCATCTTTTCTGTTAGTGAATGAAGCAGTTCCTCCTGAGCTCTTTTGTTAAAATTTAATTGATGTTTAGAAAGCCTAGGACAGACACCTGGAGAGATGGTGATAGAATGAAAGGCAACATAATCTGACACATCCTTCTCTCACACAAACATATTTTTGCCAAGGAAGTATCCTCCTTTAGGAGAAAAAGGGCAGAGTAATCTATTTTCTGTCAGACTACATGAGAGCACAATAATGTTATTTGGCATAGCACTAATATAGTTCATTCATGTTCTAATCTTTCTTATTCCATAATTCTTACAAGTATTTCTCTTTATGGTCCTTTATGCCTGCTCCATTTATCCTAAAAGTCTTTGTCTCATCAAGCTCTTCAGAATCTCCTCAGGTCTGGGAACTTCTGGTTGATATCAGAGCAGGACAACTGTGGCAAACGGGTCTCTGTGAAACCCAACTGATTTCTGTCTGCCTGGAGAGTCTTTGGAGCCAAACATCATCCTGTAGGGGTGACAGAAGAGGAAGGGTACTCATAAATCGCAAGTGGACAGTGGTCCACTTTGCTTGATCCGGGATAATCTTCCTGACAGGGGGAGAAGAAGATGGCTGTTAATGGTTGAACCAGAGCTCTGACAACTGGAACTAAGGCAAGCACCAAAAAGTGGAAAGAAACAATGTATTGGACTGGAATAAGGATTTCCTAATTTCTACCCTGATTTTAAACTGTTTTAAGTTCATCAAAGGAGACTCCAAAGAAGGAGGGAGGGAATTGTCACCTCTTTCCCCCCACCTCCCCCCCCCGGAAAGCAGGAAGTGAAAGTTAAGCGAAGAATTATTTATCACAATTGGAAAGAGAAGAACTGGACTGAGTATTTTAACAAAACAATTTAAGATTTAGACAGGCTGTATTTATATTGAGCTATTTTCCTTTCTAAACCTTCTTTAGGCTATATCAAGTGAAAGTTCTGCCTTTTTAGTTTTTCTGGACTCCTAACTTATAGTGGAAAGGAAAAAGAAAGCAAGGCTGCCATTGGCTGGCTAAAGTTGGAATATACAAGAAGATATATTTTGAGTTGGTTAGCTTCAACAAGAGGCTGATAAGACTTTGTTTTAAGAACTGCTACAGCTGGTGCTAGAAAGCAGATTAAAGACTAAGCCCTGTTTTGGAATTTATTGTGGAAAAAGTAAGATTGGATAGCCACAGGGAAGAATTATTTCTGGACTTCTGTGGATTACAAATACTTTTAGCAGACGGATGGAAAAAATGAAAAGACAAATACCTATTTTGCAGATGTGAGAACATTTTGGTTTAGCTTGCTACTTTTTGCCTTTTTTCTTGTTTTTTAGGATTGACCATGTAAACTACTGGAACAATAAAAAGCAAAGACTGGGGTTACAGCAGGCCTTGTGGATTATAAATTTAATTGACTTTGACTTTGGCATTGTAATTTCTTCTTTTTTCCCCCTTTCTCTTTGTTGAATATTAAACTATTAAAGACTGGGGATACAATGGGCCCTGTGGATTATAAATATTAAAAATATCAACTGACATAATGTAACAAACACTTTTAAGGACAAACAACTTTCCTCTTCCCTTTTCCATTTTTTTGCTTTTTACTTTTTTCTGTTCTCCTTTTTTGTTGTTTCTTTTTCTGCTCATGGACTGATCCTGTAAACTATTGAAATAGTGAAGAGCCAAGACTGGAGTTATAGTTGGCCTTATGAATTTCAAATTGAATTGATTTTGATTTTGGCATTGAAATATTGAAACATTGAGACATTGAGATACTGAGATATTGAAGATTGATTATATCTGAACTGGAGGAAGCTGAAGTTGTATATGATCTTCTTTTGGTTATTTCTATTGGATGCATGGGGTATTGAATCATTGGGGTACCACAGGGGACTAGCTTCTGGTTGGTTGATTTTTGGTTGTTAGTAGGAATAGGAGAAATAACTATTGTTAGCCTAACATTAGTTGTTGACATGTCAACTTCAAACCATAACTAGAATAGGGAAGAAGGCATCATCAGCTTCTCCAAGTCTATCCAATCAGAGGTCAATTGAGAGCATGTTGCAGTTGGAGAAAGCAAATACTTTTCAAAAAGAGGTATTGGTTATGTTCCAAGCATTATAGGACTCCATGATAAAAAACCACAGGGATATAAGAAAAGATATAGGAAAAGTGAGAAATGATATGGGAGAGATGTAGGAAAAAATTCAAAAGATAGATGAGAAACTTGAGAATTTCCAACACATGATAACTAAAAATGAGCAAAGGATCCAGAAAATGGAGGAAAAATCAGAACAAGTAGAGAAAAAAGTAGATGACATAAATTACACAAGCAAATAATGAGCTAGAAAACACTGTGATAATGTTGGAAATAGAAAAAGCTGCTCACTATTTGAGATTCCAGAATATAGAAGAGGAGAAGTGGGAGGATCTGCTGGAGATAATGAAAGAACCGCAGGTGAAGATGTTAGGAATAGACAAACAGGAAATGTAAATTGATGAAATTTTTAGAATACATACAAATTATGCAAGAAGGAATAAGCTTCCAAGAGAGGTGCATGTATGATTCATTAAAAAATCGATAAGAGACAAGATACTCAACAAAGCAGGAGATGAACCACTGCAATACAAGGGGAAGCAATTGGTGAGCTTAAAACAAGTTCTAAGGAGAGTAAGAGACCTTCAAAAGCAATATCACTTTCTGACTACAGTGTTGATCAAATACAATGTAAATTTCAGATGGTTGATACCTGAAGGGATATTAGTTACCTGGCAGGAAAGAAGATACTGACTGGATTCTCTAGACAAAGCAATGGAATTTTATGACTGACACTTTAATATGGAAGAGGAACAAAAATGAGAGGAGAAATAGTGCATAAAGGCCAAGAAGTCCAATGATGGAAGAGAAACAGCTTACAACAAGATGAGAGTGAAAAGGAGAAAATAGTGGGCAGAGCGAGAAGGAGCAATAGCAAAAGAACCCTAGAGAAATAAGAGCAACCTGGAGTATAAGACCTATATATAAGTAAAACAATGCAAGAAGAAACAAAGATGCTATCAGTCCATGTAAGTGGACTGAACTCCCCTATGAAAAGGAAGAAAATATTTTTAAAATTACAAAGATTAAAATTGGACATAATATAACTTCAAGGAAGTACATATAAAAAAAATCAGTATAAACTACTGGAGAATTCTAAATTGGGGAAACTATTTTACTCGCTATCACATCAAAAGAGAAGAGGGGTTGTATTATATATTAAAGAAATAACAAATGCTAAAGCAATCTTCAAAGATGAAGAAGGGAGAATTCTGATGGTGGAAGTAACTTTAAATCAAAAACAGGTACTTTTGGTTGCCATATATATGCACCAAATAATGGATAAGAAGAATTCTACAAAAAACTCCACAAGAAGATACTTGAAACAGAATATGAAAATATTTGTCTTATAGGAGATGCAACAGTTGATACAAACCTGAACTATAAAATTAGCAAAAACAACAAAAAACAAAAACAAGAAGGACTTTACCCAGAACTTTTTTTAAAATGACAAAAGAACTATCGATATGAGACATATGGACAGAAATGAATCTAGGGAAAAATCAGTATACATTTTATTCTTATATGCACCATTCTTGGTCCAGAAGAAATATGACATGGATGACTCCAGAACTGAGTGTAAATGTGCAAGAGATAGAATAGAAACAAACTTATGGGCCGACCATAACCCAATCAAAATTAGCTGGAAAGGACAAAAAGAAGATATTTAAGTCAATCTGTAATAAAAGACAAAGAATTTATACAGATGATGGAAAGAGAAATGGGATTCTTTTTTTAAAGAAAATAAGAAAGAAGAGACTTCACTACAAAATGTATGGGACACAGCAAAAGCATATATTAGAGGACTAGCTATAAGTTACATAGTGAAGAAAAATAAGAAAAAGAAACAATACCAAAAAAACTTTGGAAGAACATAAAAGATGAAAGAACTGTAAAAAGAACCACAAAAGGTATGCTTAAAACACCAAATGGAGATGATTAAGCATAAACTAAACATAATAGAAAAAGATGAACAAATAAAAAGAGCCAAACAAAACTTTTTTGAAAATGCTAATAAACCTGGAAGATGGCTAGCATATAAATTGAAAAAGGAAAAAAAGAAGAAATGGATAAATAAACTGAAAGATGAGGAAGGCATACTACTCTATCAAATGGAAAAGAAAAAAGATATAATACAGGAGTTTTATAAGAAGCTATACGACCATGAAAAAGTACCAGAAGAAAAAATAATACAATACTTGGAAAAAGCTAATTTACCCAAAGTTCTGGAAAAAATATGTTGAATGAAAGAATAACAATGGCAGAATTAGTAGAAGCAATTGAAAGACAAAAAAACAATAAAACACCAAGCCCAGATGGTTTACCAGCAGAAATTTATAAAGACTTACAAGATACACTGAGCTTGTTAATGTTAGAGATATATAATGAGGTCTTATTAGAAGCTAAGATACCAGACACATGGACAGAAGCCAATGTTACTTTGATTCTAAAAGAAGACTCAGATTTAACACAAATAAAGAATTAATGGCCATTATCTGTGTTAAATGCAGACTATAAAATATTTGCATCAATAATTGCTGAAAGATTAAAAAGATTTTTGAATGAGTTTATACATCCTGACCAAAATGGGCTTTTACCCAAGAGGCAAATTAGAAACAATGTTAGAATAATTCTAGATACATTGGATTATTATGAAGTACATAGTGAAAAACAATTAGCATTAATCTTCTTGGATGCCCAGAAAGCATTTGATAATATAAATTGGCAATTTATGTTGCAGCAATTAAAAGTTATGGACTTTGGTGAAAAATTTACAAATATGATAAAGGCAATTTACATACATCAGAGAACTAAAATGATGGTGAATGGTGATGTGACAGAAAACTATAAAAAAAAGGCATGAGACAAGGCTATCCACTATCCCCATTATTATTTATATTAACATTAGAAGTTCTGATTAGAAATATTAGGCAAGACCAAGAAATAAAAGGAATGGAGATTAGAAAAGAAAAATATAAATTACAAGCATTTGAAGATCATAGTGGACTGTACAGAGATGGATAGATTGACATTAAAAATAAAGGAAAAAGAACACACAGAATATTACTTAACATGGAACAGATTTTATGAGTGGTTAGAGTTAAGAGGTAGAAATTAGGTGAAGCAAGATTATTGTTATGTAAGAACTAAATACAAAGAGGGTTGATAATTATAAATATATTGATATAACTAACAACTATAAAGAAGCTAATACAAAGAAATTTAGTTAAATTATTTTGTTACACTATCAGTATTGTTACTAGTATTAACACTGATATTTCTATTAGTTTTTTCCTTTCCTTTTTCGTTAATGATATGCCCTGACAATACATTGTATTCAAAATATTTATGAATAAAAATAGAACATATATAGGGATGGGATTCTACAGGTTCGCACCTATTCATTAGAACCAGTTGTTAACATTCTAAGCAGTTCAGAGAACCAGTTGTTAGAAGAAATTACTGGCCTAATCCTGTAAAGAAGGCAGGAAGGAATCATTCTGGTGTTGCTTACAGAAACTGCCTCTCCATTAACTCTAATTAGGCACTGAAAAAAATAACTTATGACCATTTTTCACACTACGACTGTTGCAGCATCCCCACAGTCATGAGAGGCCTAGGCGAGGAGATGCATGCCTCGATGTGAGTGATGTTGAGTTGGCCATGCCTAGCCAGTCACATGACCACCAAGCCATGCCCACCAACTAAGTCACGCCCACAGAACCGGTTATTAAAAATTTTGAATCCCACCTCTGAACATATACTAGAAAGAATCTCTTCAGGTCTGCAGGAGTAATAGAGTAGACTTTCAGGTCTCAAGATGTATGTGACTTATATATCTGAGCAATTATAATTCTGAGCGATTCATTCAAGCAAATACATTTTGCCTGCTTTTCCCTCAGCTGGTATTTTATCATTTTTCCAATTCTGCGCAAATACAATCCTAGCTGCTATTAATATATGTATAATTAAATATGTTTCTTCTTTGCTATAACATTCAAGTACCATCCCTGTTGTGGCTCCATCTTTTGAGCTTGTGCTATCAGAGGAAGAGGATCTGGAAGATGAGGGGGAGGAACTGGCAATGCCTTCCTCCCCAGGACCTTCCTCCCTACCAATGCCTTCCTCCCTGGTAAGGCCTCAGGTTCCTTCAGACAACCGGGAGCAACAGCCTGAGTTGATTCAAGAAGAAGGCATGACAGAGCAGCCCATGATAGAGAGTGAAGAGGAGGAGTTTTGCCTCGATCCCAGGCAATGTTGTAGGGAGAAATGTGAGCAGCAACGTAGGTGGCGTGAGACGATCAAAGAATAAGCTGAATCATTGAGCCACACCCTACAGGGGATAAAAGTGGGTGTGCTTTCCCTTCAAACTTTGAACAGGACAAAGTTTAACTGAATTTGGATTTTTTGTTCGTGACTGTGTTTGGTGGACTGCCTTGTGCTTTGTCAGTGTGAGTAAAGACTTTGTTTTTGCAATTGCTGCCAGCTCGGACTTGGCAGGCAGGACGCAGTAGACTGCCAAGACTTTTATCAATTACAGAAGATTTACTTTGTGAAGTTCACTGCCAGCTTGTCTGTCTGTTTTTGTTTGTGTGTAATCTTTTACCTTTTGGGAAAAAGGGAAGTTGAGACAGAACACATCCCTAATAAGAATATTTCAGGTTTCAAATCTATATGTTTCTTTATCATTTTTTCCAACCTTATGTGTATTTTTGTCCAATATCTTTTAGCTTCTATGCATGTCCACCACATATGGCAATATGTTCCAGGTTTACGATGACACTTCCAGCATTTGGCTGATTTATCTTTAAACATCTTTGCCAGTTTTGCTGGTGCAAAGTGCCATCTATAAAACATCTTATACAAATTTTCTTTATATGCTGCTACTGTTAATTTATAATTTCTTTCCCATAATTTCTGCCATTTATCTACCCAAAATTTTTGCTCATGCTATCATTGTTTCCTTTACTGGTTCTTCTTTGAGTTTAACACCTAGCAAGTAGCAATACCATTTTTAATCAATTTATCTTTTGTTCCTGTAAGTATTTTATCCAGCTCTGTCAATTCCTTATAGATACCTTCCCCTTTTGCATCTTTTTTCATATCTTAATTGTATTTGCATGTACCAATCCGTATAATTCCTTGTTCGTTCAGTTCTTGTTTGTTTTTGAGTGCAACCTTTTCATTTAATATATCCTTATATCTAACAATAGTTCCCATTTTACTGATATTTGGGTGTACAAGTCTTCCATTGTTGATAACCAGACTGGGATTTTCAGATAATATTGTTCTCTAGTTTTTTTCCCATGCTAACAACAAAGCATTCCTAACAAAATGTCTTTAAAAATAACCATGTATCTTACTTTCCCCATACCATAAAAATGCATGCCAACCCAATTGTAAGTCATGTCTTCCAGTGTCAACAACCTTGTATTTCTTAACAAAATCCATTCCTTCATCCAAGCTAATACCATAGCTTGGTAATATATTTTCCAATTAGGTAATCCAAACCCTCCTCTGATTCTTGCATCTTGTAACATTTTATAGTTAATTCTTGCTTTTTCCCCCTTGCCTTATATATTTATTATATTTTCTCTAGTTTTATCAGAATTGTCTGAAACAGATATAACATTTTTGGTAATATATTCATCTTAATCGTTGCTATTCTTCCTATTAAGGAATAATTGCATATTTGTCCATTTTTCCAAGTCTGTCTTAATCGGTTTTTTTAATTTATAATAATTATCTTCCTTCATCGTTCCACATCTAGCCATCAACTGAATCCTTAGATATTTTATTTTCTTTACTATCTGAATATCTAATCTCTCGACGCGTTGCTCCATCGGTTCCAGCTGAATTGGCTCCAATAGTTCTCGGGTTGATTTTCTTGGTTCCTTGGAGGTGTGCCTTGTCTTAGCCTTCTGCTGTTTGGCTTGAATGCTCGGCATGCCCAAACAATGTGTCCTCTCCACTCACATCATTGGCAGACGGCGTCATGGAAATGACATTCCAATTGGAGGTGATTTCCCTCGCAACCCACACACCAAAATTCCTTCCGCTTCCCTTCTTGGCTTTTTTGGTGCCTTTCCAAATGTAGTTGGTTCACTTCCTCGTCATTGCCCGATCCTGACTCAGACTCGAGGTCGTAGTGGTGAATGGTAGCAGCATACTTTTGAGGGGTTGCAGTATTTTATTTATCTTCCTCATGGCAGCAGCGGATTTTTGGGATGCTTCTATGGCTGATGCTTCTTAGATGGCCTCCTTTAGTGTTATTTTAGGTTTTGTAAGGAGGCGGCTCATCCACATTCATCGCCTCATCTACATTCAGGAACTCTCATGCTCTGGCAATGTCCCTCAGGCTCACAACAAAGTCGTTGATGCTCTCTCCTTCCTTCTGGTCTCTCAAGTAGAATTCATGCTTCTTAATTAGGCTAGATATGGGTGGGGTATAATGGGCCCTCAGAATTTTTTCTAAATTGACCCAGGCCATCGTTTTTCATCTCTCTTGTGACAGCTTTAGACATTTTGAAAATGGCGGGGCCACAGTGTGTGAGGAAGATGTTTCCTCTGTTCCGTAATGTCCATCAGGTCGCTGGAATCGGTCAACATAGGATTCCCAGTCCTCGGTCGTTGGGTCGAACGGTGCGAGTGGTGTATTGATTCTGGCCATGTTGACTTCTTTGTCCGGTTAGTTAGCCACATGCTCGCGATCCTGCTTCTCTCAGAATCCCACCCTCGTCGCCAGTGTTAAATTGTGGGCAACAGATAACGCAGGAGGCTCTGATTTCTTTATTGCATTGTTCAGAACCAAGCCACAGCCACAACAGCTACTTTTACCGCAGAGCTGCTCATGGCTACAACCAGTGATGGCTCTTTAACTTCCCACTGCCGTGGACCAACCAATCAGAGGTGCATATGTAAATATCTAACACACAGGACAGAAAATAAAAGGCAAATAAATAGGCAAATAATGACAAAAGTGGAACATTAGAAATCAAGGAAAAATAGGATTAATAAAGTTCAATCAAATAAATAAGGCAAATCTTAAATAATAAGGTAGGGAGAAATTGAATGTCAAAAACTTTTTAAAAATAGAGAGAAGAAAAAGGATAAATAAAACTAACATAACAGTAAGCAAGTTAAATAAATAACAAGGTAGGAAAACAAGCACAGAAACGCAGAAATATGGATGGGGGGAACAGAAAGATACCCTATCTTTTTATCCTAATTTTTTTTGCCCTAAAAAAAAAAACAGCAAAAAGAAACAAAATCATGGAACAGGTGACTAATAATATTGTGTTTTGCAACATATGTTCCATGTATGTGCTTATGCCCAATGAACACCCAAACTATACATGTTTCAAATGTAAACTATGTGAACTGCTAGAGGAAAAAAATAAGGGCTCTAGAGGCAGCTCTTTAATCTATGCA
This sequence comes from Bungarus multicinctus, assembly GCA_023653725.1. NCBI lineage: Eukaryota > Metazoa > Chordata > Lepidosauria > Squamata > Elapidae > Bungarus > Bungarus multicinctus. Next base: position 11,284,178 of record CM042837.1, read on the forward strand.
AGAAAGCTATGCCCAAATTGAACTATATAATGAATAAGAAACTTCCAGAGGATTAGACCCTGCTGATAAACGATTGGAGGAAGACAAATGGAGGTATGTCACACATAGAAGGAAACACAATAATCAAAGAAGGAAGCAGCACACATCTAACAAGCCCCTACTGCCCAATCAGAAGCAGCCCCATTAAAATTGAGCAACCAATTTCTCCTCCTAGTTGAAAATACTAGACCCACAAACTCCCCCTCAAAGAAAACATGCAAACTCTTAGAAAAGAAACAGCATCCAATATCCCCCAAAAAGTCACATCAACAAACTTATCTGGGATAAACAGAAAGCAACCAAGACTGCACCCCCTAAAAAAGGAAGGTGAGTGTTGGTGATAGGAAATTCTATTTTCAAAGGAACAGAATCGGCCATCTGCAGACCAAGCATACAATCTAGGGATGTATGGTGTCTCTCTAGACCAAAAATCAAGGATGTGGCTAATTAGGCCCATAGATTACTACTCCTTTCTACTGGACGTAGGGACAAATTACACGAAAAAGGACTTGAAAACAATATTGAGTGATTACAAATAGCTAGGCAAGAAACTCAAAGATTTAGTACACAAGTAGTTTTTCATCTGTACTGCCAATGAAAGGATAACATCCGGTAAGAGAACAACGAATTCTAGAAGTGAACCACTGGCTAAAGGGTTGGTGTCACCAAAAAAACTTTGGATTCTTGGACCATGATTTGTATTATCTCCATGATGGGCTTTTGGCAAGGGATGGGCTGCATCTCACAAAGACTAGGAAGAATGTTTTCAGAAAACAATTGGCTCGACTTATCAGGAGGACTTTAAACTAAAATTGAGGGAGGAGGGTAACCAATCTTTAGGATCTCCAGGACCTAATTCCTAGCAAAAACCTCTAGAAAGCAAGTCAAATAATGAAGTAAGGAGGGATGGGAAGGAAAACAAACTCAAATACCAAATAGGAGACATAGGAAGCATATCAAGAGTGAGACATAAAGATCTCAAGTGCCTATATACAGATGCATAAAATCTAGGGAATAAACAGGGTGAACTTGAACTATTAATACATGAAGATAGATGATATTGCTGTAATAACAGAAATATGGTGGGATGTAACCCATGACTGGAACATATACAAACTCTTAAAAAAAAAACAGACCCCATAAAAGAGGAGGTGGAGTTGCACTGTATGTAAAGGACTACATTGCTACAGAAATACATGAAACCAAAGAAAAAACCTTCTACAATGCCTATGGGTCAATATAAAAGAAAAAAAGAATGACATTACCATAGGTGTATATTATAAGTCAGCCAACTGAGCAGAAAAAATAGATGTCTTTTTTTGTTAACCAACTAACAAATATACTGTATGTAGGAAACACATTACAATAGTAATGGGGGACTTCGATTACCCTGACCATCAATTGGAAGACTAATTCCGCACCAAGTGAGAAATCAAATAAGTTCCTAACCAACCTAGCTGACAACTTTGTTGTCCAAAAGGTAGAGGAGGGAATTAGGGGGACAGCCATACTGGATTTAATTCTTACAAACAGAGAAGAATTGATAGAGGGAGTTGAAATTGCAGGAACCTTGGATGAGAGTGACCATGTCATAATAAAATTCAACATAGTGCAAACACAAGCAATAGAACACAATGATATCAGAGTCCTAGAGCTGATTTTAAAAAGCTCAGAGAGAACTTGGGAAAGATTCCTTGGATGAAAACCCTAAAGAGGAAAACAACTCAAGAATCTTAGGAAACTCTGAAAATTATGATCATAAAAACTCAGACCAGCATAATACCACTGAATAGCACAATAGCACAGAAAAGACAAGTACAAAAAATGGAAAGAGGGGCACACAACTAAGGCAGAATATCAGCAGGTAGCCAGAATCTGCAAAGACAAGTCAGGAAAACAAAGGCTCAGAATGAACAAAGATTTGCAACAAAAGTCAAAGACAATAAAATAAGTTTCTTCCAGCATATAAATAACAAGAAAGAATCAAGGAAACAATTGGTCCACTAAAGAGAGAAGACACCAAGGAAGTAACAGGCAACAGAGAGAAAGCAGAGCTGCTTAACTCATTCTTTGCATCGGTCTTCATGCAAAAAGAAACCATAGCCCAACCTACCAAAAACATAACTGTAAAAGACAGACTAGAAATAAAAGTTACCACATCTTTCAAAAATCCTGGAGCACCAGGAATTTACCAGAGGACTAGAAAAGAGCTGATGTGGTTCCCATCTTCAAAAAAAGGAAAAAGACAGACCCAAGAAACTACGGACCAATTAGCCTAACATCAATACCCAGGAAGATACTGGAAAAGATAATAAAAAACCAGATCTGCCAACATCTAGAAACAAGCAAAGTAATAACTAGCAGTCAGCATGGATTTGTTAAAAACAGATCATGCCAGACCAATCTTATTTCATTCTTCAACATAGTGATTAAATTAGCAAAATATTATGGACATAATATAATTAGACTTCAGTAAGGCATCTGACAAAGTAGACCACAACCTACTTCTTAGTAAGCTACAAAAAAGTGGGATAGGTAGCATCACCACCAGATGGATTCATAACTGGCTGACAAACTATACTCAATGAGTAGTCCTTAATGAGTCTACGTCTACATGGAGGGAAGTAAGCAGTGGGGTACCACAAGGTTCTGTCTTAGGCCCAGTACTCTTCAATATGACTTAGATGAGGGAATAGAAGGGGAACTTACCGAACAAGTTGCAGATGATACAAAGCTGGCAGGAATAGCTAACACCCTAGAAGATAGGCTCAAGATCCAATGGATCTTGACAGACTCGAACATAGGCCCTTATCTAATGTAGGAAGTTAGCATCCACCCCTCTCCTAGAAAAATTGAAATAGCCTAGGAAATAGTAAAAAGGCAGAATATTTCTCTAAAAAGAATAGTCACTCAAGAAGCAGAAACTCATCTCAGAAGCAGAATCTCACCCCCACCTTTTTAATGGGTGGGCCATTAAGGCCTGGGCCAGAATACTTTACATAAGAAGGAACTCCAGGTAAAAAGCTATAGCAATTACCAAAAGCCCTTTTAAGGGCATAATCACCCAGCAAGGCTAGACCAAGCCTGGAACGCAGGATAGCCTACAAAGTTAAGACCCCCGCCCCTGGGAGTCTGACAACCAATTAGAATACAAGCTCCAATTCAAATCCCAACAGAGGGTATAAAACCCAGGCACTCTCAGCACCTTTCCCCCTTTTTTCCCCTTCTCTTCTCACCTTGAAGCATGTGATCATTCTTCTCTGGAGCTCCAGGCCATGTGGCCTTGTAACCATTAAACCTTCCAAGCAACCTCCATGTTTCCAGTGTTTTTTTCCCCACTTGGAACTGAACCCAGAAGGATATTTCTTTCAACACTAACAAAATGAAATTCAATGTAGACAAATGTAAAGCCTTACACTTAGGCAAGCAAAAACAAAAGTATATATATAGACTGGATGAAACCAGGCTTAATAGCAGTAACTGTGAGAGGGATCTTGGAGTCTTAGTGGACAACCTAGTCATGCCCAGTTCCTGTAACAGCAGCAGACAAAAAAGCTAATGTAATCCATATTGCATCAACAGAGGGATACAATCAAGATCAAGTGAGGTACTAATACCACTCTATAAAGCCTTAGTAAGACCACACTTAGAATACTGCAACCAGTTTCGGTTATCACACTATAAAAAAGATGTTCAGACTCTAGAAAAAATGCAGACCAGGATGATTAGGGGACTGGAGATTAAAACATATGAAGAATGGTTACAGGAACTGGGCATGACTAGTCTAGCAAAGAGAAGGACCAGGGGAGACATGATACTATTTGAGGGGCTGCCACAGAGAGGAAGAAGTCAAGCTATTTTTCAAGGCACCTGAAGACTAGACAAGGAATAATGGATGGAAACTGATCAAGGAGAGATTCAATCTAAAAATAAGGAGAAATTTTCTGACAGTGAGAACCATCAATCAATGGAACAGTTTGTCTTCAGAAATTGTGGGAGCTTCATCACTGGAAGCTTTCAAGAAGAGTTTGGACTGCCATTTGTCAGAAATGGTGTATTGTCTCTTGCTTGGGCAAGGGCGGGATTAGATGACCTACAAGGTCTTTCCAACTCTGTTAATCTAAATCTAAAATGTCTCATGAATGAAGGTGAATATATGTGTCCCAGGATAATGTTTCAGGATCCAATCTGGGTCCATGACTAGAAGTTTAGTCTTTTGAGCTTTCAGACTAGTGCTGGGCTCCATTCTCAGGGAACTTTTCTCCAGCAGAATGTAGGTTATTCTGTGTGTAGTATTTATATGGTACCTGTTGTGTGTGGCTTTTTATATGTTGATTGGGATTAGCAATTTAATAGCCAATCATCAACACACCAATCAGCATCTAAAAAGTCCCACTGTCAGCCTTCAAGATTTCTTTCCTTTGCTTTGCATCTTTCAGCTGCCATAGTAAAGGTGGGAGGAGGAGTGAAATAATAGGGCTTTGAGAGTGTGGGAAATGGGCTGGAGGTTTTGAGAATAAACTGTATAAGTTGGGAGAAAAGTTTCTTGTTTATGTTTCTTCTATGCGCAGGCACAACTCTTTATCAAAATAGGCCAAGGTCAATGGACAGATGCCTGCACATGACATTATATACAACTTTAATTGGATGGAAAATTTGAACTATTGTGGGTGGGAATGTTGCCATCACTTTGTATATGTGGTTTTCTTGCACAATTCCTCAGATTCAGAATTCCTTTGATGCTACCACTTGATTTCCAGTAAAAGATGTATTTTTCCCTAATTAACGGAGTCTAAGTGTTTCTTTCTTGGATTTTGAATGGAGCACCACCTGACACCCACACAACAAGCATCATATAACTACCACACACAGAATAGCCTAAAGCACTAGAGAAATTTTCCTGAGGATGGCCTCCAGCATGAGTCTGAAAACTTGGAAGACTAAACTTCTAGTCCTGATGACTGACCCAGACTAGATCCTGCAAGAACCAAATGTGCTAGTCGGATCATAACTAATCCTTCTTTACTTCTTTAAAGTAGTAAAGAGTTAGGAGGCAATACAACTCTCTCTCTCTCTCTCTCTCTCTCTCTCTCTCCCTCCCTCCCTCCCCCCTCCCCTCTCTCTCATAAATTAAAACTTTAAATAAAAAATCTATGCAACATTATTATTTAATTAACATATTGTTAAATGTAGACCATAAAGAAAAATAACATTTCATCTTCTCAGTTCAACAATATGTCATCACAGAAATGGACAAAAAATAAACCCATTTCTCGAATCCATTCTTTAATATCTGGAGTGTTGTTTGATTTTCTACGCATATAGGACAGTTCTCCTAGTCAATTGCCTAGTTCAACAGACCTTGAATTCTTCATAAAATGTCAAATTCCATATTTTTGGAATCCAGTTTAGCATCATGCATACATCTTCAACTTTATCTTTCCCCTTGCCATGTCCCTGACTATTAAACAACATGTTGCCAACCATTCATGTCACAAAACAGTAACAAAATCAACCAACAGTCAATGGAGCTAAAATTGTTTTCCTAAGATATGAAACCCATTATATGTCACTACAGTGGCAGTCATGCTTGTCAATTTGCATCTGGACATCCATACAAAGATGACAGTTCCCATTTCAACTAACAGAAGCCAAAAAAACCCCTCCTGCTCTCCTCTCTTCTATTGGCTCTTAGTTGCTCAGAGCTGCTTCTTTCTGTCCACTTGATTTGATAAGCTGCCAAGGAGACAGTGTTTGCTCACATAGCTTTAAACATCCCAATGCACCATAAAGCTAAATGCATTTCTCCCCTTATGAAAATAAAGAACCACATTAAAGATATTATTGCTATGCAGCATAATGCCAAACAAACTCCAAATGATTGCTAGGGGGTGTGGACAGAGATAAAATAGAGAATAGTATCCTGGAATATTGTTTTGATTGCTTTTGCATGCTTCTCTGCTCATCCAAAGAGAGCATCTGTACAAAGACAACCATTGATAGATGAAAAAGCCAATTTGTGATTGCAAAGATGAATGATGCTGAAGTAACCATGCTTATATTAGAGTGACAACCACTATACAATTAACTCCTAAAAAGGCTTAGACATATCTCTCCATCCTGGAACAATTCTGGGCGGGGGGGGGGGGGAATGATCTGCTCATATTGTCTTTATTTTCTCCTCCTGAAGTCGTATTATTTCAAGCTTTTAAACCAACATTATTATATTATAGTCACCTTTACCTTCCCAAATAGAAGTAAACAATACAATTTGAAGAGGTGTTTCTCCATGCTACATTAGGTATTAGTGAAGATGAAAAGAATAATGGGAATGTTTGCAGTCTTTCATGCACAGATGAGAAAAGGACAAAGACCTGAAGAAACAATTTGCAGTGCATATCATCAGAAATATCACAAATGTTCACTGTGCATGAAAAGGAAAACTAAGGAAAAGAGGACAAATTGAATAATTGTATTGATCTTATTCATTTATTAACAGTCCACCTTACATACAAAACTTTTATTAAAGCAGATTCTAGTCTTTCTCATGAAACATTCAAAATCAATATAAATTTTTGACCATTTCCTCATCACACTCATTTCTTAATGAGGAAAGTGGATAAAACTTTGGAAAAATCAATGTTAAGCCATCATGGAATCATTATGTTTGCTAAAAACTCCATGGTCCAGTAATTAAGTCCCCCTTAAAGGTGTTTTTTTCAAAAGTCAGCTGGACTTCTTTATTTTTGCTTGAAAACATTTTGCTTCTCATCCAAGAAGCTTCTTCAGTTCTTACAGAATGGTGGAGGAGGGAAGGGTTTATATTCCTGGAAGTCATCTGTTCATTAGCACGCTTTCTGAGAATCATTGAGGCCATTTGGAGGTTTGTCTGTACATTCAGGATCACCTGTACAGTGCAAATGGGTGTGGAACCTTCTTGGAACTGCTGAAAGTATTGTGTTGTAAACAAGAGATAGGTGGTGTCCAATTTCTCCCCTTCTATTGAGATAAGATTGTCCAATCGTAATGTAGATGACATCTTTGACTGCTCTTTCTTTTATTATTGTTGTTGTTATTTTATTTATTTTCAAAGTGCTTTTCTATTTACATTTTAACAGTACTGTGTCAAGCATTTACATATATTTACAATTATTTTCCATATTAAACCTTATTTCTCTTCTCTAACCATAAATACTACATTCCCCATATCTCATAAAACTCTGATTCCTCTTTACCTTTCAATTTCCTTGTAAGCCGGTTCATTTTGGTGCAATTAAGTATTTTGTTTATTACCATATTCTCAGAAGGTACATCTACTTTCCAGCTCTGGGCATAACAATCCTTGCTGCTGTTATTATGTGTTGTACAACATATTGGATATGTTTCTTTAGATTTCCTTTAATCATCCCCAATAAAAACATTTCTGGTTTAAATTCAATACCATATCCTGTAATTTCTTGTATCCATTTCCTCAATTTTTCCCAGTATTTTTTAGCTTTGGGGCATTGCCACTACATGTGATAGTATGTTCCATCTGTAAGCTTACATTTCCAACATTCCGGTTTCATGTTCGGATATATTTTGGCCAATCTTGCCGGTGTCAAATGCCATCAATAAAACATCTTAATTAAATTTTCTTTGTACACCAGTAGTACATAGTACATATCAAAATTTAGAGGGGCTTTAGCCCCATCCCTTTTGTGATGTATTGTTTGTTTACATTATAAACCCGGCCATTTTGTGACATTTTTGTTTACATTGTAGCTCCTCCCATTTTGTGACATTATAGAAACACCCCTAATTACCATGGAGGGATGATGTCATAAACCCACCCTCTTTACCCACAAACCCAAGTTTCCCGGAAGAACTGTAATGTCATTGTGAGCTGCAACCCATTGTCCCATAATCCCTCTCGGTCTGTAGGGCTGTGTCATCACCACACAATGACCTCTCTCTGCCCACCCGAGACCTTTCACCTGGAAGCTCTGTAACAGCAAATGCCCCACTTATCCCTATCCCACAATCCCTTTCGTCTTGAAGTGTTGCAACATATTAATTATTCATCTGAAGGCTTTCCCATTGGCCCATAGACGTAGAGCCAGAGAGTGCAGAAAGTAAAAAGCAGTAATGAGCAAAGTATGCCCCCCACCCCACCCCCTCCCCTTGGCCTCTGTTTGCAGAGGTAATGCAAGGAATGATAGTTGTTTCTTCTCTGTTCTTGGAGGGTTTTTTTTACTTTGCAGAGATGTAAAAAATAAAGTCCTTTTTTTGCAAAGAAGTCTTTTTGTAGGCACTTTTTGTATTTTTTCAGAAACTGAGGGGCAAATGGTAGAGCTGTAAGGGATGATGAATAATAGTAAGCTTTAAAAATTGATAATAAAAAGTTTGGGGGTATGTGCATATGTACTTGTGATAAATGGCTGCAGGACAGGTTGGGGCATGCCCCTGGGCAGTGGGGGGCGATGATGTGTGGGCGGGTGGCTGCAGATGTTTGATAGAGGGCATATGCGCTACATTCCTGGTGTTATGTATGACAAGCCTGTTTAGAACATGCTTGGGCATGCCCCAGGCATGGCCTTGGCATGTTAAAAGAGAGCGGACTCTGCAGAAGAGTCAGCCACTTAAAGCGTAGATTGCGTTTAACAACAACATGGCACCCCGCGATGGATATAATAAAAGGATTGTAGACCCTTCTACATCATAGCCCGAGTCAAGGCCTATTTTGAATGATTGCCATAAAATATGTTGTATGCTGTTTGTTGAAGACTTATAGAACTTCAGGTCTATTTTGTATAACGTAGTGTTGTCATTTTAGGCTTCAGGAAAGTGATAAGAACAACGGGAATCCTCTAGCACAGTGGTTCTTAACCTTTTTGAAAGAATCGCCCCCTTGAGCCATTAAGGAAGTTATCGTCACCCCCCTGCCCCAACATAACCTCTCAATCACAACACAGGGAAATAATTCTTCAATTTATGCAAACACGTTTTTTGTTTTCTTTAAAATTGTCATCAAGACATATTGACACAAATAATTTATTTCCAGTCTTTTTCCCATATTTCAACTGTATGAAAAATTTTGATGCCACCCATCACTTTACTCCCAAACTTCGTGATACATGTATTTCATTATTATCTTATTTATTCAAGACACTTAAATGCAATGACCACTGAAAACAAAATTCAATTGCAAGAAAATGAAATGCCTGAGAAAAAAAACAGTAACATTTAATGATATAATTACAAGTGAATTTTAAGACGCAAAAAGAAATATAGAAAGGGCATAAGAACAAACTGCAATGCAGGAACTAAGAATTTCAAGACAAAAACTCTGAAACTAAATTAAAATCTGAGGAAAATATATATTCATGCACACTGTAAAAAGGGTTAAAAAGACACAAAAAATTTTTTTACAGAAGGAAAGCAACAAAAATCAGAGCGATAAATTTAATGGGTAGAGTGATAGAGGCGATGCGTATTCACATATGTACGGCGTTCTGTACTGAAGCTAGCTGGAGGAACATTTTAAAAAACAGTTCAATCCACTAATAGCAAGCAATCTGATGTTTTTGTACGACAGATATACAGCGGTTCACTATGAAAAAAGTCTCAAAAGTGTCCCCAAAACTTCTCACTCCATTGCCCCCATATCGCCCCGCTTCCATTCCTTCACCCCCGCGTCATCTCTTTTCGTTCCATCGCCCCCCTGAAAAATGAAATCGCCCCCTGGGGGGCAATATCACCCAGGTTAAGAACCACTCCTCTAGCATATGTGGATTACTACAGGGCTTAGGCCGGAAACGGCATACCCGGTTTCTGAAAGAGCACCTGTTATGTATGGCACGGGTATAGGGGGCCTGTTCCAGGAGCTTTTTCAAAAAGCAATGCTATCACTGACGAGGCGATTAGAAATCATTAAGCTGCATGTGAAAGCAACAGCTAATAACATGGTCAGAGACGTGTCAGGGTAACTTGTATCACGTGTTGGGGGTGGGCAGGAGGGGTCTGGTATGCCGTTATCAGGAAGATGTCAGCTTTGAAATTCAGCTGCCACATTTAATGGAAGGGGGGGTGGAGAAGTTGAAAAGTTCAAGATTATTCTGTAGGTCGTATTAAGAAATTCCAGTTGCAGTTAATTGGTTCTCGTGATTTAGGAAGTGTAGAAGTGGGAGGAAAGAAGGTGGATTCTTTCACTTTGGGAAATTGCCTTAGACATACCAGATCCGTTTCTAAATAAATCAATTGGAGAGAAAATGTCTCGGAGTGATTGATATCATGGATATCTTTCTGGATGCCTTACATTTATTTCCCAAAGTCTACTTTTATTTTTTGAAGGGGCTTGGCTGATACTCTGGAGTTCTTATCCCAGAGATGGAAAAAGATAAACAATCAGCCAAAGTTGGAGATGTGCAGGAAGGGGTGTGTGGGGGCCCTCCCTCCAAAGCATTAACTGAATCTGCTAGCCCTTGTTTGGAGGAGATGATGGATGCTTCCAGAAGGGGAGTAGAAGAAAAAGATTTGGGAGCTATACCGCAGCATTCCAATTCAAGGAGTTGTTACAAACCAGATGTAACCCAGCTGTCTGAAGAGAGATCTTCCTCTAGCCCCTAGCATACTCATCTCTTCTAATATCTCTTGTGTAGTAGGATCCTTCTGGGGGGACGGTGGCTCCTTCTCAGATATAGCAGGTGGGTGCTTAAGGTCTTCTGGTGCTTGGATAAGATTCAGAATGTCCTTCTCAGAGTCATTTTGCCTGGTCAACCTTAGAAACTTCTGCAGCACCGAGTTGTACAATTTTATCTTGTCATCCTCACTTAGATCTGTTCTCTGAAGAATGGCCCTCATGTCAGTGTCCAGCCAGCTAACAGTCGTAGTACCTATTGTAGGTGGCCGTCCGTGTATCTATTCCATCTGATGATGTGACACTAAATACATTTTCTCTGCATGCTCCATGTTTACTTGACTAATAGATTGGCCAGTAACAGTATAGCAGCACCTAGTAACTGCCTGATAAAACCACCTGACTGGAGAATAACCTGTTTCTTCTTTTTCAGGAAGAGCTTTCTATACCCAGCTTTTTAATACAGTATTTCTTTCTCTTTAAATTCCGGTATTGTGATTGGTTCAGAGGAAGGTTACCTTTTGATGTGTTCAGAGCTATTTCTGCTATTGCTCCCACCAGGTCATTATTAGCATAGCATAAGATGGCCTTTCTCTATTTTGGACCGGCCTTTACCAATATTTTTTTAAAAACCCAATTTCTGCACACCCTCTCGGACATCCTGTACAAACTGAGAACCCTCTCTATGAAGTGGTTACTTTTTACCCTTCTTTTTTATAGTGTAAACTACAGGCCAATTAGGTGGAAAGATACCACTTCTTAGCTGAAAGGTTTCTGGAGTAGCAGCAGCCAGATCAACTAAAAGATAGCCATGGGGCTTGCTAGTGGCATCTTGGAATACTTCTAAAAAGTGCCTAGTGTTTGTGGGATATATTTGTCATGCCAGTGTGACAATTTGCATCTGGTCACGGGGACATCGGAATAACACAAAATATTTTGCATTTAGAGTTATTGTTCTCATTTTTTTTACCCTGAAAAAAGAGGTTTTGAAATATGAGAATAATGTTAAGGTTTTTGTGATGGACATACTGTGTAAAAGCTTTTTCTATTTGATCACTGTCACCGGTGGTGGACATGAGATCATCTACCACTGCTAAATTGGTTTGATTCAGCAGAAACAAATCAGTGTCTTCAAAAGAGTCAGGAAGGCCCTCCATAAACTTAATATTAGGAAATTTATTAAGCAATTCTTTGTACAGAGGTTGCCAGTAGTTATAAAACCATATAATGTTTTGAGGCATCTGAGATAATACAAGGTCACCATATTCTAACATTTGTTTTATAAAATAAGATTTTCCAGAATTGGAAGGCCCACTTATAATACAAGAGAAAGGATGTACAAACTGATCACTGTTTTTCATCATACTTAATAGCCGTAAGGTAGTGTGCAATAATCCTCTGTTTTGAGCACCCTTTTATTATAAACAACTTTTAGAGTCTTTCTGAGTACCCTGGTTTCCAAAGCCCGAAGTGTTTCTTACTCCAAACAATCCCCGGCTGCTGTACCCTGATCTCTTTCTGTTCAATGTTAAGCAATACTCATCAATCATCTCCTTCAAGCTTTCAAAGTTAACCTTAACACTGTTGACACTGTTTAACGTTATCCCCTTCACCTTTAATACCATTGACCCATTTGATAATGCATACCCATAGGTCTTGGGATCTGCTGCCGCAAACACGGTGATTGAAGTGTTTGGAGGAATCTCGCTTGTCAGCTGTCCTAAATAATTGCCTAATGCCAGTGACCACGCCCCCTCTCTGCTAATAAAAATGATAGAGTCTGTATCATGATAGAGGCATCTGTCCCCCAAACGATCCAATAATCTGTATAATTCTATCCTTGCATAAGCAGTAGTAAAACTGGCGATGAACACATTTGTGTACGTTGACTTAGTAGGCTGGTTTTTGGCTGTCTTCCACATTAGAATGGCTGCTTCATCATCCACAAATTCACAAGAGGACACTTCGTAATAGGGTACAAAAAGATACTTAAATAACTCCTCAAGCTCTGTCACCACCAATGTAGTTAGTTAGTTGGTACTCTGACTGAATTTACCCCACAAGGAGTTTAAAAACAGCTTTGCTGTTTTAAGAATAGACGTTTAAGTTTTTCAAATGCCACTTGGTATTCCATTGTCCAGATAAGGGGTTGCCTTGGTTTGAGTTCCTCTCTCTCCCATTCATTTTTAGCAAGTTTGTGATAGGGAGGGCGATGTTTGCAAAAGCTGGAATGAACTGGGGATAAAAGTTCATAAACCCCAGGAAGCTTTGCAGTTGCTTGCGTGTATGAGGTGGGTCCCAGTCCATGACTGCTTTTACTTTCTGTGGGTCCATCCCTATTCCCTCGTGGGATATTCTATACCCCAAGTAGTCAATTTTTCTTGGTGGAATTCGCATTTAGAAAGTTTTGCATATAGTTTAGCGTCTAAGAGTTTTGTGAGGACTGCACAGAGTAGCTTGATGTGTTCTTCCATCGTTTCCGTGTAGATTAAAATATCATCAAGATACACTAGAACCCCTTTATATAAAAATTCATGAATGGTTTCATTGATCAATCGCATAAACACAGCAGGCACTCCTTTCAGTCAAAAAGGGAGCACTTTAAATTGGTAGCATCCCAATGGTGTGTTAAAAACTGTCTTCCACTCATCCCCTTCCTTTATTCTTATGCAGTAATATGCCTCTCATAGGTCAAACTTTGAAAAAAAAATCCTTTCGAGAGGTGGGCTAACATGTCCTTCATGAGGGGGAGTGGATACATATTCTCTATGGAAATCATGTTTAATTTTTTGTAATTAACACACAAGAGTATGGAACCATCTTTCTTTTCACAGAATAACACTGGGACAGCTATTTTTGGTCGGGTGGGTTCAATGAAGCCTCTTTTTACATTTTTATCAATAAATGCTCTGAGTTCTTTTAGTTCTCTGAGAGACATGCAGCACATTTGTGGTTTTGGGAGTTTAGCCTCTGGTAGGATTTCGATAGCACAGTCTGTAGCACGATGGGGTGGGAGTTCATCACAAGCTTCCTCACTAAATATTTGGGCCAGATCCTGGTACTCATTGGGGATGTTAATGGTTCAGCCTACTGTCCGATCATGGCTGACTCTCTGATCTCTGTTCCTTTCTTTATTCTTTCCTCTGAGTTATTTGCAAATACTATGTCTCCCTGTAACTGTATGGTTCCTCTCCTCCTCTCCTCCTATTTATTTTTGGATTCCATTTCTGCAGCCATGTGAAACCTAGGACTAGAGGTTCTATTCCTAGGGCTACAATGAATGTGAGCATTTCACTATGGTTCCCTAATCTTATTTTCAATGGTTCTGTGGTAAACCTAGCTGGCTCCTCCCCAACACTATTAGTTCTATCTAATTGGCAGAAAGTGATGGGATTTTCCATTTCTTTCAGTTGGATCTCCAATTTCTCTGCAAGGGAGGGATTTATTAGGCATCAGGTGTGTCCCGAATCCAGCAACACTGCAACTTCCTCCCCCTTCCCTCGGCTGGGGATAAACAGTCTTAGGGGTAGAGTGATTGGTTCAATTGGGTTGCTTACCAGCGGGTCATCTTCCAGATCGCTTTTGGACTGGCTCAGGTCCCCTTGGAGCATTGGGGGTTCTTCCTCTGGGTTGGGGAGGGGATCAGAATCCCACATCTACTCGGCCTCTCTGGCCAGTCTCCTTTCCTTGAGGGCTGGATGTTCCAGGTTTCCCCCCTGATGAGTGGTCTGGCTTTCTGGCAGGGGTTTTCAAACAGCACTCTGCTGCGCGGTGTCACTCCTTCCCACACTTAAAGCAACCAGACGTTCTTGGAGTCATGGTGGATTGGGGTTTCAAAACTTCCCGTTAACCCAGGGGTAGGGATTTTTCCAAAACTTGCCACTGTGGTACCGGTTATGAGTCATGTCTATCTCTGCCTCCTCTGCCATCATGTACCATTCATGCAGGAGGTTTGGGGCCCCATGGACCAGGCAGGCAGCGTATAGGTTGTCATTTAGTCCATCTTTGAACCAACAGACTAAGATATCTTCTGGCCAGTCGACTCGGCCAGTCAGGTCATGAAATTCCTCAGTGTATTCAGCTACTGGGTGACGGCCTTGCTTTTTGACTCTGATGCAGTCTCGGGCTTTTCTATCAGCGAGACGATCTTCGAAGTGGTGCCGTAGGGCCATCATGAAGCGGTTGAGGTTCCTTAATTCTGGGGCATTGACGTTGTGGAGTGTCACCATCCATCTGGCTGCTGCCCCTTCAAGGGCCAGGGTGACGACTCGTACTCGGGATCCCTGGGTTGGGAAATTCTGCCCGTATTCTTGTATGTAAGTGAGGACTTGCGCCAGGAAAAATCCCAGTTTCTGGGGGTCGCCATTGAATTTTACTCTCAGGGATGGGACCTTCCTCTGCAGTTTTATATCTGTGGGTTGGCTAGGGTTAATCCCTTGTTCTGGGGTGGTTAGGGGTCGGGTACCAGGTATGGCTGCTAGTTCTTCAGCTTGTCACACTGCCTGATCATTCTCAGCTGAATCCGGGGTGGCAGCTCGGGTTGTCTCATTTTCTGGTTCCCTCGCTGTCCTGCATTGGCGTTCTGGTGCATCCCTTACTTTGAGGTTCTCCAGGGCTTCCCTCATGAGGCGATTTATGTACCAACTCAGTCAGTCGTTGGCCGGTGTCTCCTCATCCCATCCTTCCTGATCCGATAGGGCCTCCAGCTCCACCTGGGTTTACGGTTACCCGGGTGAGGGTTACTCCCCTGGTTCTTCCATCCCAGCTGTCTCTCTTTCCTATGCCTATAGATCACCAGGGCTTTGTGGAGGTTTGTAGGCAGCTTCGCTATCTTCGATGGGGAGCAATGAGTCAGAATCTGGTTGGGTAACTGTTGACATTTTTCTCCAGCATTTGGCTTCCCCTTAGTCCTTGCTGTACTTTCCTTTGTTGTAGGGTCCCCTTGGTAGAGTGAGGGTTTTTTTTGAAAAAAAAAAATTCCTCTCCAGGCTGACCTCTATTGCAGATGCTGCTTTATGTCAGGCTACAGAACTTTTTTATTTATTTATTTATTTATTTATTTATTTATTATTTATTTATTTATTACTTTGATTTGTATACTGCCCCCTCTCCCATAAAGGGACTCGGGGCGGTGAACAGCCACAGTAAAAACATACAAATAGAAAAGTTAAAAAGAGTTTAAAAATTAATTAAATACATGGCTAAGACCAGTAAAACCCATAAAAAATTAAAATTGAATTAAAAACCCTACTCATAATGTTATGCCAGACCGGCCTAAAAGGTGGGTCTTAAGTGCTCGTCGGAAGGCCCGTAGGTCAGGAATGGCTCGCATCTCCACCAGTAGTTCATTCCAAAGGGAAGGTGCTCCCACAGAGAAGGCCTGCACCATCGGGGCTGCCAACTGACATTGACCAGCCGGCGGCACCCCAAGGAGGCCAACCCTGTGGGAGCGCACTGGCTGGCAGGAGGCCGATGGTGGCAGTAGGCGGTCCCGCAAGTACCCGGGTCCCAAGCCATGGAGCGCTTTAAAGATGGTCGCTAGCACCATGAATCGCACCCGGAAGGCCACCGGAATCCAGTGCAACTCACGCAGGAGCGGTGTAATATGGGAGCTCTGAGAAGCCCCCAAGATCACCTGCGTGGCCGCACTCTGCACCAGTTGAAGCCTCCAGATGCTCTTCAAGGGGAGTCCCATGTAGAGAGCATTGCAATAATCTAGGAGGGAGGTAATGAGAGCAGAAGTGACTGTGTGCAATGCACCCTGATCGAGAAAGGGCCGCAACTGGTAGATCCTACGGACCTGATAAAAAGCCCTCCTGGTGACGGCTGATATATGATCAACCAATGACAGCCACCCACCCAGGAGGACTCCCAGATTGTGCGCCCTCTCCATGGGAGCCAAGATTTCACCTCCCACGGTCAGCGATGGAATGAGCTGACTGTATCTGGGCGCAGGGAACTCGGTTTTGGTCAGGTTGAGCCAAAGTCTGTTGACCCCCATTCAACTCCGCATGGCTTCCAGGCACCAGGTCATCACTTCAACGGCTTCGTCGGGGTGGTCCAGGGTGGAAATGTATAGCTGAGTGTCGTCAGCATACTGATGAAACTCCACCCCAAAGCCATGGATGATCTCCCCCAGCGGCTTTACATAAATGTTGAACAGCAGGGGCAAGAGCATGGACCCCTGAGGCACCTCACAACACAAGGGCCTTGAGGTCGATCTCTGCCCCCCTGCCAACACAAATTGTGAGCGGTCGGAGAGGAAGGAGGAGAACCACCGTAGCACGGTGTCTCCCATTCCCAACCCCCCCCAACCGCCGCAATAGGATACTGTGGTCGACAGTATCAAAAGCTGCTGAGAGATCTAATAGGACCAGGACAGAGGAACAAACCCTGTCCCGAGCCCTCCAGAGATCATCCACCAACGCAACCAACGTCTCCGTGCTGTACCCAGGCCTGAAACCTGATTGAAGGGGATCTAACTTTTCCCATTCAATCAACTAGAATGAACTTCTGAAGTCATATCAAAAAGTATCAAAAAGGAATGCTTTATTGAGATGAGACAATTCATGTAGGGGTCAAAAGCAGCATCTAAGATCTCTCAGGCATGCAGATATAGATAAGGGAGTTTAAAACCCCTCCCCTTATCCTGATGTGTAGTTAGTAAAACAAAGAGCAAACATGTTAATTCCCCCCACCCCCCTTTTTTAGAACGATCTTTTCCAGAGTTTCCCAGGACACATCTCACTGTGGAATTTTTATGGTCTCTTCATCTTCTGGCTGTCTCTCTCAGATGTGATAGGTTCCGGCCATCTGGGTTTCATCTCTCCAATGTATCATGTGTAGGTTATACAAATTTGATATAAGATTAAATATATTCAGGTTACATCAAGAAATATTTCTTTATCAGTCTCCCCCCCACCTTCTTCTTCCATTGAAGAAATGACAGATACACGGATTTATGACATCATCCCTCCATGGCAATTAGGGGGTGGTTCTATGATGTCACATTATGGGAGGAGCTACAATGTAAACAAAAACATCACAAAATGGGTGGGGCTATAATGTAAACAAAACAATATGTCACAAAAGAGGCAGGGCTAAAGCCCCTCTAAATTTTGATATGTACTACATACTACTTACACCGTTGACAATGTTAATTTGCAGTTCTTGATCCAAATTCTCTCCCAATCTTCTAACTGTATACTAAAGAACAACAGAGTTGGAAGGGACCTTGGAGGTCATCTAGTCCAACCCCCTGCTCGAGTAGGAGAATCTATTCCAAATATTAGCCTCTACCTAGAATCGAACTCACAGCCTCCTGACTGTGAGGTGAGAGCTCCACTTCTAGGCCACCGCACAGTTCTTGATCCAAATTCTCTCCCAATCTTCTAACTGTATACTATGCCCTATATTTTATGCCCATGCAATCATTGGGCCCTTAACTACTTCTTCCATTTCTACTTTGAGCAAATAGTTATATGTTCTAGTTATAACTTTTTCTTCTTTACCAGCCAAAATTTGATCTAGTTCTATTCTAAATTCCTCTATATATTTTTATGCCTCATTCTTATCTGCAAATACGGCCACCAGTCCATGATTATACTATGTTCTTTTAGTTCTTCATTTGTTTTTAAATTTCCCTGATTATCTAGTAATTCCTTATATCTAAACCTCTTTTTTTTCTCCATTGTATTCAGGTAAAGCACTTGACTGCTCTTTCAAAATAGCAATTATCTTTTTCCAGAATGTGGACTTTGCTGTCTTCAAAACAGTGACCTTTGTCTTTTAAATGCAGATGGACTGCTGAATCTTGTCCTGATGGGTTTATTCTCCTATATTGTGCCATGTATTTGTGAAGTGATTGTTTTGAAGTTTTTGAGAGTTGCAAGGATAGGGTCTTAGGTCATGCATCTTTGAGGTAGCTAAAAGAGGTTTTCATTTAAGGCAATAAAATAGATTGGGATTAAAATACGATCTCAAAATTATTTCAAAATGTTGGGTTTCAAAGCACATTCTCATTTTCTAGGCTGTTGACTTTAATACACAAGCAGCAAGGTTATAAAAAATAAAATAAAAATAAAAGCTACTTTCTTTGTAAGTTCATGCAGTTATTCTAAAGTTCTCTGCCTAAACTATTTAGAATTTAAACTCCACAACCAGCTGCATTAAAACAAACAGAGCTTCAATGTTTTGAACCTCAGGTTTTTCCAGCATTTTTCTAATGTAAATGAATAGGTAGTTCATAGAAATAATATAAATTGCAGCTGACTCAGAAAAAAAAATCACATTGAACTATTGCAATATTCTATAAGATTAAATATTGGACGGTTGCTTGGGGCATTCCTGAAAGCAAGAAATAAAAACTAGATTTTAAGTGTCCTAGGCAATAGCTGCCATTCTTACAAGGCCCTGCCATCAGAAATAAATAACAAGGTAATGGGATGTCATCACTTCAGAGTAGCCTCAAGAGTTTCATAAAGCAATTACTTTGACAGTTGGTCTTGGTCCACTTTCTTTATGAAAACCTCTCAATAAAATGATAATGTAATATTATATGTCATGGAGAGTCATTAAATTAGTATTTCTCTGGCAGTTCAATTAAGATATATAAGACAGTTGCATTGAAACCCCAAGGAGGAAACCACTGCCCTATTTTATGTCTTCCTTGTTAATTAAAATAATGAATAATTAAAAGTACTGGATCTACGTTACATTGCTATGTTACACTACACTATAGCCTATACCAGATTAAAAATAATAATTGTGGGATATTTCTCTTTCCATTGGGGTATCTGATGATACTGTTGAAAGAAAAGCTCTGTTTAAACTTTTTTAAAAAAATATTTTTCTTGCAAAATGCTTTGGAAATGCTCTTGTTGATGTGATTTCATTTGGAATGCTTTTTCCAAATATATTCTCAGTGGCCATCCACTGGAGAACAATTAATTCACTATAACAACAAGAACTTAATCTAATGTATTATAGGCGAACTGTTTATCTGAAACATGTTCAAATAATACCTGGCAAAATTCTGCTCTCTTATTTATTTTGGATCCTAAGGCTATATCGTTGGTCTCATGTGATGCAAAATGAGTGGCTTGTTTTTACTACTTTGTTTAAATTCTGCCATGTGTTCAGTGGTGTGGATGATATTATGCTGCAATGTGATTAAAAGTAACTGGTTCTGTATTGAATTTATCCATCTGAGGAAAGTTACAATTGGATTGCAGGAAGTTTGGCAAAAGGATTTTTTTTAACCTAGATAAACCTAGCGTTTCAGTGTCCTGGTAAAGTGTAGCTAGATTAGACAATGATGGGATTGTTACCAAAAACAAGAGCTGTAGTTAGAATGAAGTATTAGTAGTTAGAATGCAATATTGAAGGCTGACTGTCCACTGCCAGGAGTTCGATACCGTCTGGGTCAAAGTTACCATCCTTCCGAGGTTGGTGAAATGAGAACCCAGATTGTTGGGTGCAATATGCTGTCTCTGTAAACTGCTTAGAGAGGGCTGTAAAGCACTGTGAAGTGGTATATAAATATAAGTGACATTGCTATTGCTAAAACCATGTTTTTTATTTCAGCTTGTAGTGATCTATCTTGAAGCAATTCCATTTTCTTTATGCTTAAATAGCTGATTTTTAATTCAAATATCACTAGCATGCCAAACTTTCCTGAGGAAGGTTGTTAGTATAACCACATAAGGATGTTCTAATTTAATTTCAGGACTATTGCTGTCTCTTTTACATTTTAAATATATTTTTTCTACTACTGAGATTATTGCAAAGGTTTCTTTAATTTCACTGGACCATCAGGTTTTGGTCCCTGGTTGCACTCTTTACTTTAAGTGACAGCACCATAGTCTTAATACTAGACATGTGATTTGTCCAGAGGTATAATTTGAATGGTTGATCTGATGCATTGAATTGGTTCAATGATTCAATTTAAATATTTGACTCTGAAAAGATGATTCAACTAAATGGTCTTCAGATTAAAGTTTTGCGTATCTTCCTGGAAATAAAGATAGCTATTTATATACATTCTTTCTTCTTTTGAATAAGAGTCTGAAATAATATTTATATTTGAAACATTGGATCTTATTCTTGAAGTGTATATCAATGAACCAAAAGGCAAGTTTAACAAAGGCTTTCCCCCAATTTATGCCACCCATGTGTGCAAAACTTCAGTCATAATGGCTGGGAATTATCAGACCTGGGAATCTGGATATCAGGCAGTGAAAACCTGACTCAGTCTATCAAAATATATAAAATGAAAACTATCAGGTTAATCTACACAGAAGTTTAGTTCTGTTATTTTTCATTCCACAAGCCATAATTTGATGAAGAAAGCTATGGGGCATTTCAAGTTGAATGAATGAATGAATGAATGAATGAATGAATGAATGAATGAATGAATGAATGAAAATTTACTTATATATCGCTCCTCTCCCGAAGGACTCGGAGCGGTGTACAGCCATGCAATTAAAACATTAAATATACAAAAATTAAAACTAAATTAAATATCCTGGCTGCAAACAATTAAAACCCCAACCTTAAACCCTAAAATTAGCATAAAATTAAAATACCCAAATCTAAAATCAGCTCAAGCCGGCCTGGTCAAAGAGCCAGGTTTTCAAGGCACGCCTGAAGGTCCCCAGGTCCATGGCTGTACGTAACTCCAGAGGTGGCTGGGTGTTTTTGGGAGGAGCTCCTCCAGTTTGAATGGCCTTCGGCTTAAGCCCTCTCACCCCCTGGGTCCCCCCACCGGTGGCAGAGGTGGGGGAGGACCGGGGGAGACCGGCAAGTTTGAGCTGGAGCCAGTCGGAGGGCTGCCGGGACCACAGGGCTGGCGAGAGCAGAGGCCGCAGCAGCGATGGCGTTGGCGGCCGCGGTGGTTTTGGGCGGCAGCGGTGATGACGGCTGCAGATGGATCCGTCGTTCCCTGGGATCTATTGTTCCTCCTGGGTCCCCCCCCCCCACTGGTGGCAGAGGTGGGGGGGTCCGGGGGAGGCTGGGATGCCTCGCCTGGAGTCAGCTGGAGGGGCCGTCGGGACTGCAGGGCCGACGAGAGTGGCAGCCATGGTGGCATTGGGCGGCAGCGGTGGTATCGAGCAGCGGCGGTGACGACAGCCGTGGACGGTCTCTTCATTCCCCCTGGGTCCCCCCACTGGTGGCAGAGGTGGGGGAGGACTGGGGGAGACCGGCGAGTCTTGCCTGGAACCGGCTGGAGGGGCTGTTGGGACTGCAGGGCTGGTGAGAGCGGCGACCATGACCATGTTGGGCAGCCGCAGCAGTAT
This sequence comes from Bungarus multicinctus, assembly GCA_023653725.1. Classification (NCBI taxonomy): domain Eukaryota; kingdom Metazoa; phylum Chordata; class Lepidosauria; order Squamata; family Elapidae; genus Bungarus; species Bungarus multicinctus. The sequence continues at coordinate 11,306,132 of CM042837.1, forward strand.
CGGGTGGCGGTGGTGATGATGGCTGTGACGGCTGCGGATGGACTCTTTGTTCCCCTTGGTTCCCCTCACCAGTGGCAGAGGTGGGGGAGGACTGGGGGAGTTTTAGCTCCAGTTTTATCTGGAGCTGGTTGGACCCGGCACCAAACACCTGAGGCGGGACCAGTTGGCCCGTGGAAGTACTCACGGGCCGAACTTTACACCCTAGAGAGGGTTCCCCTCTCCCTGACATGGCCAATGTGACTGTCTAAAGTCTACCTCAAGGACGGGTCTTGGGATCCAGAGAAGTTGCATGGCCATTCTGTGAAATGCTTGGGGAGGAGGAGGGGTACTCAATTGTTTTATTTTATTTTTAGATTTTTAATAGGGTTAGGGAAGGATGCCATGGGTTTGGGGAGGGAGGTTGGGAGGAGGGTGAGGAATAGATCTTTAATGGGGTTAGTGGGTAGGGGGTTTGGGGTCAGCCAAGCCGGCGAGTACACCTGGGGGGACCGGGGGTTGGGGAGGCGACCAGGGTTAGAACGACCAAGGGTGGACCTTATTGGCACTGTAAGTGGGAGGGGCAGATATGGCAGGGATAGAGGGCCATATCAGGTTAGGGGATCGTGTGTCCGCTATCTCCAAGTGATAACGAGCTCTGACCATCTTGACCCGTCTTGCAGGCCTGGTTGTGCAAAGTCTCAGGCCCTGAGCACCTGGCTGATGTTATGCAATGCCAGGTCTGTTATAAATAAGGCCCTCCTGATCTCCGATCTGATTCAGGATGAGGGCGTGGACCTGGCAGGGGTCACCGAAACCTGGTTGGGCCCAGAGGGGGGTGTCCCCCTGGTAACGATGTGCCCACCTGGTTTCCAGGTATTTCATCAGCCGAGGGCTCAGGGTAGGGGTGGTGGAATGGCGGCAATTATTAGGGAGGATCTTTGTCCTAGGGAGGCCACTGTACCTCAGATGGCTGGCTGTGAGTCCCTCTTTGTGAAGTGGGGTCAGGGAGATCAGATGGGCCTTTTGATAATGCATCTGGCTCCCTGCCACGTATCATCGGCCCTGCCCGGGCTCCTTGGGGTTATAGCCGAGCTGGCGGTGGAGACACCCAGACTGTTAGTCATGGGTGACTTCAACCTGCCTTCGCTTGGTGAATCTTCTTGGGAAGCCTGAGAGTTCTTGGCTTCCATGACAGCCTTGGACCTGACCCAATTAGTTTCTGGGCCCACTCACATGGGAGGACACACGCTGGACCTGATTTTTGCCTCTGGACAGTGGTTGAATGATCGGTTAGGGGATATAGTTGTTAAATCCTTGTCATGGTCTGATCATTCTCTCCTTAGACTAGACTTCTGTACTGCCACTCCACATCGCAGGGAGGTGGAGCCGAGAAGATGGTTCCGCCCCAGGCGCCTGATGGATTCTGAACGGTTCCAGAGGGAGCTTGGGCCATTACCTGAAACTCTGGCTCATAACTCAGCCACAGACTTGGTAGCCGCCTGGGATAGGCTGGCTGCTGAGGCTCTGGACCGAGTTGTGCCTTTGCGACCTCTGACCCAGCAGAGATCTCGCTCGGCTCCGTGGTTTACAGAGGAGCTGAGGGAGATGAAATGCCGGAAAAGACGTCTGGAGGGCGTCTGGAGGGCCAGTCGTGCCAAATCCGACCGAACATAGGTGAGGTCCTATATTAGGACCTACCTAGTGGTGATAGAGGTGGTGAAGCGTTCTCACTTCTCCGCCCTTATTGCATCAGCAGAAAGTCGACCCGCCGCCCTGTTTAGAGTAACCTGCTCCCTGCTTGGGCCAGGAGCGCAGGAGGATCTCTTGCAGGGTAGGGCGGAGGAGTTTTCTCAATTTCTGCATGATAAAATCGCTCAGATTCAGGACGGGCTGGACTCTAGTTGGGAGGTCCCGGGGGAGGTGACCGCGGTGAGTCTTGACCCTGTGACCGCCGAAGGTATAGACAGGTTGCTGGGGTGGCTGAATGCCACCACATGTTTATTGGACCCTTGTCCCTCGTGGATGGTTTCTACCGCCAGAGAGGTGACGCGGAGTTGGCTCCAGGGAATTGTTAACGCTTCTTTGGTGGAGGGCTCGTTGCCCATTGCCTTGAAAACGGCAGTGGTTCGATCCCTCCTCAAGAAGCCCTCCCTGGACCCAACTCTTCTGAACAACTATCGTCCTGTCTCCAATCTTCCCTTTGTGACGAAGGTTGTTGAGAGCAGGCTTCAGGCCCAGGCATAGTACTGAAACGGCATTGGTCGTGTTGGTTGATGATCTCTGGAGGGCCCGTGACAAGGGTTATTCCTCTGTCCTGGTCCTATTAGACCTATCAGCGGCTTTTGATACTATCGACCATAGTATCCTATTGTGACGGTTGGGGGGGTTGGGAGTTGGAGGCACCGTATTGTGGTGGTTCTCCTCCTTCCTCTCCGACCACCTGCAATTTGTGTTGGTGGGGGTGGGGAGAGGTCCACCTCCAGGTCCCTCGATTGTGGGGTGCCTCAGGGGTCGGTCCTCTCCCCTCTCTTGTTCAACATTTATGTGAAGCCGCTGGGGGAGATCATCCGTGGTTTTGGGGTGAAGTATCATCTGTATGCTGATGATACTCAGCTGTATATCTCCACCCCAAGCCACCCCAATGATGCTATGGAGGTCATATCCCATTGCCTGGAGGCCGTGAGGAACTGGATGGGCGGGAACAGGCTCCGACTCAACCCTTCCAAGGCAGAGTGGCTGTGGTTTCGGGTGTCCCAATATGGCCATTTAATTCCTTCGCTGGCTATTGGGGGTGAGATTTTGCCCCCTTCAGAGAGGGCTCGCAATCTGGGTGTCCTCCTGGATGTATGGCTGTCCCTGGAAGATCATATTATAGCCGTCTCCAGGGGGACATTTTATCAGGTTCGCCTGATTCGCCAGATGCGGCCCTTTCTGGATCGGGATGCCTTACGCACAGTCACTCATCCCCTGGTCACCTCCCGACTGGACTGTTGTAATGCCCTCCGGAGTGGGAGCATCCGGAGGCTTCAACTGGTACAGAATGCGGCCGCGTGGGTGGTTATGGGGGCGTCAAGGTTCTCTCATGTGACGCCCCTCCTGCACGAGCTGCATTGGTTGCCGGTGGCCTTCCGGGTGCGCTTTAAGATCTTAGTGTTAACTTTTATAGCGCTCCATGGCATCGGACCAGGATATTTACAAGACTGCATTCTGGCAGTTTCCTCTCATCGTCCAGTGCGCTCTCACAGGGAGGGTCTCTTGTGGGTCCCGTCGGCATCTATGTGCCGGCTGGTGACCCCGAGGAATAGGGCCTTCTCTGTGGGGGCGTCCGCCCTCTGGAATGGGTTGCCTCTGGAGTTGCGTACAGCCACGGACCTGGGGACCTTCAGGAGTGCCTTGAAAACCTGGCTCTTTGACCAGGTCGGCTTGGGCTGATTTTAGATTTAGATTGGGGTTTTAAATTGGGGGTCTTTAGTGGCAATTAGAGGCTTGGGGTATTAATTTTAAGGTTTATAGTGGGGTTTTAACCTGTTTACAGCCAGGTTATTTAATTTAGTTTTAATTTTTGTATATTTCTATGTTATTTAATTGGATGGCTGTACACCACTCCGAGTCCTTTGGGAGAGGAGCGGTATATAAATAAATATTTATCTTATCTTATAATAGTTTGTTCTCAATATTTTTTTCTGTAGGATAGTTTGGGACCCCTTAGAAGCTCTCAGCAAGACCATAGAGATCTCTCATCTTATAATGTGTTTTAACAAAACCTGATGCTAAACTAATCCTAATAATTCAGTCCCTGGGTGACTTTATTTATGTCAGTGAAGCATAGACTAATTCTGAGCCAGGTTCTGTTTTCACACAAAAAGGAAAAAAGGGGAGGAGAGGAGAGGAGGGAAGGGAAGGGATCCACAGGGTACAAAATGTTTTATGTCTACTTTGTCAGGAGAGGAGAGAAGAGGAGATCTCATCTAACAACTGATGTTGCCTAAGGAGTACAAAGGCATATCATCAATATAATGATGCTTACAATTAAGTGTAGCCTCTGGGAACATCAAACATTTTGTAGTGGGGTGGCACATAAATTTGAATGTTACCTAATGAAAGATGCTGACATTCTATCAACTAGTCAAGCAGACAGCCCTGTTCAGTTCCTTGCAAACTAGTTTCTCAGTGAATCACATTGCATTAAACACATGTCTATACAGTGAAAAACTAACATTGCTTTCTTATTCTTATTGATTCCCAAAATCTATTCTTTTCAGATTTAAATTGAGCAGAGGGACAGTGCGAGAATAGAATGCTCATTGGTAATGAATCCTTGTGGATTCAAACTTTGACATTTCCTGTTAAAAGATCTCAAGCAGACTGCAGCTTTGGGAAATATCATTCTCAGGAACCAGAATAACTTTTGTCACTTAGAGTAGGCATTTCTTGGCTTAGAAATGCAACTAAATATTTCTGAAACTAAGGGATGATATAAATTAAGTTCCCTGACTTTTTTTTAAAAAAAAATAACTTTCCAGCCTCAATGCCTTCCAAATGTGTTTTGATTAGAATTCCCAGCTGAAATTGTACAAATTAAAGTTCCCAAACTTCTGAAGACTACTAAGTTAGAAAAGACATCTACTTCTATAACTGCTGATCTAGACCTAAAAGTAATTAATTGAACCTACATCAAGTTCCACAAGGAAATCTATTGTCCTTTATATTTCTGAATTCTGCAAAGCCTTTTTCACTTCAAAAACTCAAATATACTTTAGGAAAAATATGCAAGATTTTATTAATGTAGACTTACAATAAAATAGAATTAGCTCATTAGTTGTGTCTCCTGTCTGGTTAAGCAGGGAGGGTCAATTTTGTGAGTGAAGGTAAAAACTTACCTTATCCACAACCTTTAACTGATTGATTATTTAGATCAGATCTATCCTAAACATTTTCCTCTGACCATTAAGCCACTGGGCATTCCTCCCTCTCTTGTCTGATTGTTTCCTAGGCAGCATCTCTTCCTTTCATACCCCAAGGTCAACATTTTATTACAGTATTGCTTTCAGAACTGGTGGAGGAACTGAGGAACTCCCTGGTTCCTCAGTGAACTCAAGGAGATTATCCGTTGTGACCTATACTTAGGTGAACAGTGCTTCAGTGATTTTCTCCAATAACCTGAAATTAGAAGGTGATGTAATACCGTTTAATCTATTTATTCTTTACAGTATGCTCCATGAAGTCCTCATGAGGTCCACTGGGGGAGAAAGGTTGGGAGACCCAGCAGTGATGCTTATTTCTTTTCAGTGACAGGGCTATTTAAGGTAAAGTGATAGATCAGTCAATCAAGCAGCATTGAGTATCCTAAGACATTCTGTGTTTATGTTGACGAGGCCTTCCTTAATTCATCATTAAAAGTTTCAGGATACATCATGTGCAAATTAAATACCTTCTAGGTTATCAAGAGTTCATATTGCATATGTATTTGAGAGGAGGAGCACATGTATCACCCTAGGGCTTAATCTACTTGTCAATTCCCATCAAGAAATCAAGCTGATTCAATTTGAAATGGTGAGCTAAACCAAATCAGTTCAAATCATTGATCTGACAAATGACAGAATCAATTTCAAGAGCATCCCTTCCAGTTCAAAGTTTTAAATGATATGAAATTTTGATTCCAAAAGTTGCCTTTATTTTCAAAATAAAGTTTCCAATCAAAGCATTGCACAACTCTATTTACAGAAATTGCAAATGGTATTTCACAACTAAAACATAGTTCCATAAAATGATTATTTTAAAGGCAGAAATGGTTAGCATGCATCTTCTGACATTTCATTATTTTACCCATTTTCTCCTATGTACTGCTACATGTCTCAAGTGATGTTTCTGGCTCCAGTTGCTATTTCCTTCATATTCATGTCATGTTATGTCAAATGAGCCAGGTGTTCTGTTGTGTGCCTTTTTTCTCTTCAGCTACATAAGGCATCATCTGGTTAAATACTGTAGTTCTCAAATATATCATTAGCATGTCATCTTTAATTTTTTCTTACTTTTCTCTCATTTTTCACACTTAGGCATTTGTCATCATTAGAGGTCAAAACAGCAACCCCAAAAAGCGTAAGTTGATTGAAAAGCTCAGTACAGGCAGTACTCAACTTATGACTACAACTGAGCCCAAAATTTTTGTTGCTAAGTGAGACAGTTTTTGTTTTTAAAACAATTTTATTAGTTTATAATATAGCATATAAAGAAAATACAAAAGTAAATAGTAAGGAAATAGGGAAGGGAAAAATGAGGGAAAGAAAAGGGGGGAAGGAAAAAAAGACATTGACTTCTGAATCCCTTTGGTGCACTAAAATAAGACATTAACATCAAACGTCAATCTTTTACTTTTACGTAATAATCTAAACTAGCCATTTCTTTAACAATAAATCTAATTGGTAAAACCCAAAATTAAAGTTTCATTTTTTTCCACCTCAAATCCAAAGCCCACTAAGCAAGACAATCATTAAGAAAATCTTGCCACACTTTATGATCTTTCTTGCCACAGTTGTTAACTGAATCATTGCAGTTGCTTAATAACACAGGTATTAAGTGAATCTGTCTTCCCCATTGACTTTGCTTGTCAGAAGTTTGCAAAAGGCAATCACATGATCCTGGGACATTGCAATCATCATAAATATGAGTCAGTTGCCAAGTGTCTGAATTTTGATCACATGACTTGGGAATGCTGCAATGATCATCAGTGTGAAAAATGATCATGTCATTTTTTTCAATGCCATAACTTTGAATGGTCACTAAATGAACTGTCAAAAGTTGAGGACTATCTGTCTTTCCACTAACTATAAGTATTTTATGTGAGAAATAGGAAATCTCCATGAGCGAGTAGCAGACAGCACAGAAAATACATGCAACATCATTATTTTCTTCTATAAATATGTTTCGTTTTCAAGCTGTCCTGTTACAGTTCTTGTTAGTGATGCTAGTAGGATAATGATTTCTGATTTAAAAATGTTCATCTTCATTTTGGAACAAATATTCCAGTTGCAATACATCCTTCCTATTTCAGTCTTGAGAGGAAGTAATTGTAATTTTTGCTTTATCCTGCAGTGGGGGAAGAATGAAGAATAGCTCTAATCCACTTTCCTTTAGAATAATATTGTGGAAAGTGTTTTAATTCTGTGTATGAGGGAAGGCATTTGCTATCAAACCTCCCCACCTCCTGCCCAAGGCTGAAACTCTTCATTGCAGTTAGCAATAAAGGATTGATGCATAATAGTTTTAAGAAACCATTGAAATTTCAAGGTAAATAGCAATAAGAAATTCCGTTAAAAATGGCAGCACACTTGGTTGCTGCGGCTTTTCACTCTCTGGTTTGGTGTGTGTGTTTGGTGATATATGTGTCTGAGTCTTGTTGCATGGGGGAGGTTTGCAGCTGACAAGAACTAATATGCTATGAACTACAGTCTGCTAGAGCTATTGTGTCAGATTTTCAGAGGACTCACAGTATTCCCGAGGAGATAGCAAGACCACCAGGATCTCCATGGATTGTAATGGGATCATTTAAATGGCTCAGGCAGCGCAGAGAGAGAAGGCGGAGGAGGGGCTGCAGAGCAGGAGTTTTAACTTGCTTAAAAAGACAGCCACACAAACCATCATTGCCAAATATCTTTCTCTCAAATGTTCGGTCACTCCTCAATAAAATGGATGAGATTAATCTGATGGCAGCGAGCAATCACATGATAAAGGACTGCTGTGTGATAGTTATTACAGAGAGCTGGCTTCACTCAGCTATTCCTGATGCCTCACTACAACTGGCATGTCATACTATCCACCGACAAGACCGTAATAAGGACTCTGGTAAGACTAAAGGAGGTGGACTTTGTTTATATGTTCATAATAACTGGTGCACCAACAGCCGTGTTATCAACAGATACTGCTCTCCTGATTTAGAGGTGATGACAGTCATGTGCAGACCCTTCTATCTACCTAGAGAACTGACAGTGGTGATTTTTACAGCTGTTTAATACCTCCTGATGCAAATATTAGTACTGCACTTGCATATTTGCATATTACAATAAATAAACAACTTAAGGCTTATTCTGATGGGGCTTATATAATAACGGGATTTTAATAAGGCATGCTTAAAGACTGTATTTTCCAAATTTACTCAGAATGTGACATGTGCCACCAGAGGAAACATCACACTTGATTATGTGTATTCTAATGTAAAGCATGCATATAAAGCAGTGTCCCTTCTACATCTGGGACTTTCAGATCATTTATCACTGTTCCTTATACCAGCATACACCCCTCTCAGAAGGAAAACTAAGCCTGAAATCAAACACATCAAGATCTGGCCGGAGGAAGCATTTGATCAGCTGCAGGATTGTTTCTCAAATACTAATTGCAATTTATTTGAACAAGAGGATTTGGAGGAATATACAAAAACTGTACTGTTTTACATCTTGACCTGTGTGGATATGGTTACTGTGAATAAGTGCATCCAGATTTTTCCAAACCAGAAGCCCTGGATGAACAAGGACGTGCAATTACTTCTCAAGACACATGATATGGCATTCAGGTCTGAGGACAGGGTTTGGCATAACAAGGCAAGAGCGGAACTGAGGCGGGGCATCAAGGAGGCAAAAAAGGACTATAAAAGGAAGTTTTAGGACTACTTCACAAATAATGATCCACGACGGGCTTGGCAGGGAATTAAACACATCATTAATTACAGGGGCAGCAACCCCATATCGCTCAATAAGGACGCATCACTGGCAGAAAAATTGAACTGCTTCTTTGCCTGATTCAAACTGAATAGGTCTTCGAACACACTGCCTCTACAAACCACTGGTACTCAACTGTTCACAGTACAAGAGTATGATGTGAAGCAGGTGCTTAGAGCTGTGAATGTGAAAAAAGCTGCTGGCCCTGATGGGATACCTGGGAAGATACTCAAAGCATGTGCTGACCAGCTCGCAGGTGTGTTTACGAATATTTTTAACTTTTCTCTTACACAAGCCATTGTTCCATCTTGTCTCAAAACCTCCATTATTATTCCAGTTTCCAAAAAGCCTCTCCTGATACTTTAAATGACTATAGACCACTAGCTCTCACACCCATAATTATGAAGTGTTTTGAAAGACTGGTCTTAAAATATATACAGGATTGCCTTCCATCAAACCTTGACCCATACCAGTTTGCCTATCAGAATAACAGATCCACAGAGGATGCTATTGCCATGGCTCTCCACGTTGCACTGAAATATCTGGAGCATAGTGGGAGCTATGTAAGGATGCTTTTCGTTGATTACAGCTCAGCTTTTAATACCATTATTCCGGATATATTGATTAAGAAGTTGCTAGAAATGGGCCTCTCCTCTCACATCTGCTGTTGGATAAAGGACTTTCTTACTAACAAACCCCAAACTGTTAGGATTGGCAGCTATTTTTCCTCCACTTTTGCTCTCAGCACTGGCTCTCCACAGGGTTGTGTGCTGTGCCTCCTTTTGTATTCACTCTACACCTACAACTGCACTCCCTCTTGTCCCACTAACTCTATAATAAAATTTGCAGATGACACCACATTGGTGGGACACATATCAAGAGAAGACGAGACGCCCTATAGGTCAGAAATTCTCAGACTGGTCTTGTGGTGCAAGAGTCATAACCTCGCCCTGAATATCAAAAAGACCAAAGAATTGATTATAGACTTCAGAAGATGCAAAGCAGAGCCTCTCCCACTATATATCAATGGAGACTGTGTGGAAAGAGTTCACAGTTTTAAATTTCTAGGAACTCATATTTCTGACAACCTTACTAGGTCAGTCCACACTATGCCACTGCAAAGAAGGCCCAACAGTGCCTGCACTTTCTGAGGCTGCTGAAAAAGAGTGGTCTGGGTGAGAAGTTGCTGGTTACTTTTTACTATTCTATCATCGAGAGCATTTTGGCATACTGTGTAATGGTATGGTATGCTGGATGCTCTGTAGTGGATAAGAAGATGCTTCAGAGAGTTATAAACACAGCACAAAAAATCATCGGTTGCTCTCTTTCTTCTTTGGAAGAGATTGTGAAGATCAGACTCCTCTCTAGAGCACTAAAAATATCCACAGACCATTCTCATCCTGGACATTCATATTTCGAACATCAGGGAGCCATTATAGGTGTCTTAAAATGAGGACTAATAGATTGAGAAACAATTTCTTTTCCAAGGCAATAATTGTCTTGAATCGAACAATGCATATGTGATTTAGCCCTATGTATATAGTGGCATTTTTAAACTATCTAACTTACTATTTGTTTTAGATAGGTTTTAGACTAGGTTTTTAATTATTATTATTTTAATTTTTAAATACCCTATAGTGTGATTGTGATGTGGTGTTTGGGGCACTGTTCTGGAGTAGCTTTCAAATTTCATTGTATTTGTAGAATGCAATGACAATAAAGGTATTCTATTATATTCTATTCAATGCAGAACTCAAAATCATAGCCAGAAATTCCAAGTGCCAAAGAGAGAAGATAACATAGTGAGATGAGAATTATATCTACAAGTGTTGCTTTTCAGCACTGATTGCTTTAAAATCAGGATTTTTCCAGGCACTTAATTCTAGATATTTCTCAAATGTTCACCTTCCAAAGTCTTCAAGTTGGGTACACTTGATTCTGAGATGAAAAGTGTGTTTGGGACTTTGTTCTTATAGATCAGGGAGTTTTAGAATTGTTGAATGAGAAAAGCAGGCAGAGCTGGAGGGGCAGAATTAACGGGTTATCAGCTTAGAATCATTACATTTCCAAAAGTGGTCCAATCCAAGCCCTCCTGAATTCCATGACACCAATTTAGTGTTGAACTTTAGTTGACTAGTTTCTTGTATATAGGCTTAGATTTATTTAAACACTGCAATATGGTTCTGATTCTTTGCCCCTGACACTTGTCTTCTAGATGAAGAAGACAATTCACTTATTCACAGCTGTTGTCAGATTATCTGCTTTTATCCCCGAGCCTCTTCTTCCTCTGAAAAGGAGTGATTAGACTGATTTGTAGCCTGTTTCCACCCCCTCCATTCAGTTAGATCACAGATTTTTGCTGATGGTCTCTGAATAATAACTGTACTAATCAATGAGCCTTATGTCTGGAGACTGATGCAATCTCTGTGGTGCTCCTTTTGAACACTTAGAATTCAAGATTCACCCTCCTCTTCTATTCCCCAAGAATATGGATTGTTTTCTCAAAAGTGGAAAAGAACGCTTTGATGAATCCTTGATCAAGATTGCGCTTCCAGTGAAAACTAGAGAAAGAAAAATCTAACATCTCATGCAAACATTTATTGCTCTAAGGTTGTCAAACTTTTGATTTCTTGCTCTTATCAGAGACAAATACAATATGATGGAATACTTGGACTTTAAAAAGTCAATGTTCTGAACAGAATAATATATGCTTTCAATAAATGACAGTTGATTGGCAAATTATTTTGTGAAAGGAAGTGAGCTCAAATTCTAAAAAGGAATTGTTCCAAGGAAAATAAAAGTACCATTTTCAGGAAGTTTTTGTGACTTTCTATAAAACAGTTTTATTTTTTTTAGTCATTTTTCTTTAAGTGCCAAACTTTCCCCGTTTCCCAAACAGACATCCATTTAAATCAGCCTTTCTTTTCAAGGATGCTAGTAGAATTCAGCCATCAACTCCTCCTTTATTAGAAATGTAAAAGTTATGTCTGTGATTGCACTCTCTGTAGAAGCAGAGAAAAATATTTATTATTTTAAAATTTTACTGGATCTTTATTTTAAAGTGAATTGACATGATTCATGCTTCCTGAACTAAGACACAGAAACAAATGTTTGGATTGTTCTCTTCTCTACATTTTGCAGTTCAAATTTCAGTGCAAAAGTAGAGAGATCTGGCCCATAGTCAGACTAGACAGAATGGGTATCGTTGTCACCATCATCATCATCTCTAAAAAAATACAGCAAGAAAACCCAGCATTGTAATGTAGCAGGGAATGAAATAGGACCTTCAGGCTCCCACCCTTGGCTGCGCCTCCTTCACCTCCAGCCTCCCACCTCATCCCATTTACAGCCAGATTTCCTCCTCTATTGGCCCTTCCCCAGCCATTCACCCTGGCCAATGGGCCTTTGGCCCTCCACCCCACACCTTTTGGCCCAGCTCATTCACAGACACACCATTTGTCCTGGGCCTGTGGCCACATGAGACAATTAGCCACCACCCAATCTCCCAGCTTCAAGAGTGGGGAAAGCAGTTTCTGGAATTGGGGGGGCGGGGGGGCATGGTAGCCGAATGGCAGTGGCACATGGCTTCAGGCGTGAGGTAAAGTAGCTTCTGGAATCAGGGCATGGCAATTGAATGGCAGTGGTGCCCGGCTTCAGGCACGGGGGGATGGAACAACTTCTGGCATGGGAGTGGTGGCAGCCAAACAGCAGCTTCTGGCATGGAGTGGGATGCCAACTTCCTGTTCAGTGTCAGACAGGATCAGGTACAAGGTGGCATGGGGTAGAGGCCAGAGTCCATGAGCAGAGACAATGGAAGGGACCATGGAAAAAAAAAAAGGAAGGCACTGCTCTGCAGGTTTTTTTTAAGTTGTCAGTGGCTCCAGACAAAGTGGACAGCTGGCAGGCAGTGTTGGGCAGGGGCCTTCCCATTTTAACCCCTCTAGGAAGAGAGGGAGAGTGGAAATGAAGGAAGAGGGGGGAGGGAGATCGCATCACAACTGCTTCCATCCCTAGTCCCATGGAAGGCTGCAAGAAGCTTTTATCTCAGCTTCCCTCATCTCATTCCTTTCCTCCCCAATATTGCAGCCCTCCTCTAGGTTTTCTTCCTCACCACCTTTCTTGCAGCATTTTGTGGTGAGTTATTTTTTTTTTCAGTTTCTTTTATTTTATGTTTGAACAAACCTTACATGTCAAGATCCAGCTGCTGCCAAGGTCCCACCCAGCATCCCAGAATTCCCTGTTACTAGATACCACACCCAGCCCTCAGCTAACCTTCCTTGCTTGCTTGCTTGCTTGCTTTTCAAACCATCCTGTACTTGATCCTGCCTGCCTGTTATTGAATGGGCAATTGGTTTCCTACTCCACACCAAAACCACGTTCCCCTATGCCTGAAGCCATGTGCTACTGCCATTTGGCTGCTGTAGCCCCTCCATTCCTGGTTGGGTTGAAGGGCATGGGGGCCATTTGCCAGAACGAGTGGCCAGCAGAGAAGGAAAGCTAATTGTAAATAGGCTGAAGTGGGAGACTGGAAGCGAAGGAGCCTGAAGGTCCTAGACCTGCTGGGAATGGGCACAAGCATATATATTTTATCTCTGCTTTACTGCCAACATACAGTATATATGAAGATGATGAAGATCTGGTCTTATAAGTGAGTCTGATTTTCATTTGTTTGCTGGCTGGCTTGTAATGGATAGCCTTGGCTTGTAAAGGCTTCCTTGGGAATGGAAAGAAACCTTACATGTACATGTCATGTGAAGATTCTTCACTGCAAGCAATTTTGCTATCACCTCAAAAATGACTCTTCAGTGATGTCAGCAGTATCAATTTACAGATCTAGTTCACTACTGTCATGCAATAAATTATGCACTTCCTTGTACTCTTTGAATGAGACTACTTTCAAAGACTGAGGATAATCGTATCCATGTTGCAAGGAGAAGTAACTACACGGGTTCAAATTAGAACAGATGTGTACTTTACCCTCCAACTGCCTTAATTTATATTTAGGTGTAGACAGGTGCCTGCATGAATCTAGCGACTGTTGCCAGAGTGTCCTATACAGACACTAATTCAGCAAAAGAGCTATCTCTTTCACATTTTCATACATTTACACCACCTCACAGAGCTGTAATTAATGATAAGTGTTTCCATAGCAACTACTGTGATTAATTAAAATACTTGGTTGTAGCAAATTAATAGATGCAGAGGAATATTTTCGCTATAAACAGTGCAATCTGTTTATGCTCAAAGACTTTCTCCCCTCCTTTCATTCTCTGCTGAGAAATTGAGCTATATTCCCCCTCTCAGGATTGATAAATCATTGTGATTCCCCATAAACTTATAAAATAATTCCCTTTGCTTAATAGCTGCTCAAGGCACGTAACAAAATAGAGAGCAGGAGGAGGATTTCCACAGAGTTTAATAAGATTTGCACCATTCGGCGTGGATTAGGGGAGAGAGGGAGTAGATGGGAAAGATCATTGAGAAAAAGGTAGAAATGCATGTTTCCTTCTCCTAATCTTTTTCTGGTCCTTTCTAGAGACTACCAGAAGCTTCTTTCCTCCATTAACATTTTCAAGTATTTTTTGTAGATTCCTTAGCTGCTAAATTGTTTTCTTTTTCAAAGCTTAGTATACAATATGGTTTTCTAGAGCCCAGATAATTTTTGTTAGGTTTGGCTTCCTTTTTCCTAACTAGAAATGCTTCTTACTGCCTGAAATAATTGTCAGTTGGAGACTGGATTGGTTTGGATTTGCAGATCTGGCTGTGCAGGGCTGCAATTGTGAGCATGAGTAGTAGAAAGAGAGTATTACAGAAAATAACATTATTAGACAATGTCAACCCCGAAGTGAACTGGGCTGAGGCCATCTTGGAGGCTTTAGAGTTGCCACACAACGATGGGAGGGGGGAAATAGCTAGATGGGGTTTTGTAGCCAAAACAATAAAGTGTTCCTGTAGGAACCAAGGACATTCTCACAGGTGGCTGGCCAGAGAAGGAGTAAGTAACCAAGCAACTGGCCAGCACCTGGATTGGACAGTGACTTGGGGAGAAGGGAAAAACTATTGTTTTTAATTAGGTGAAAGCCACGTGAACTTTCAGATTCGCTTTTCACCATTTGTGTTAATATGAAGTATCCAATAAACTGTTCTTTGAGGAACCCGCCTGCCTCCGAGTTCTGTTTTCTATCGATGCATTACTTGAAATGCTGACATCAAACTGACTCTCCAAATTCCTAATCCTTCAACATAAATCGGAGCCACTCTCCAGGATTCTGAGCCCCAGCTGTTTGCTGAACATTTCACGGGAGCAGCAAAGACTCAGAGAAGATTACAGAGATGGAGAAACAAAGGGAGAAAATTGCAGATGCTGTTGCTGCCTCCTTGGAGGCTGTATAGACCCTTCCTGGAGGCCAGTGGGTGATGGAGGCTGAGATAACTTTCCAGATAGTGACCTGGCCAAAAGTCCATGCTGAATGGTCAATCACTGGGCAGACTTCAGGTGCAGGAGCTCAGGCAATGGTGTGGTGAGAGACCTGCCAGTGATCTTGACTTAGAAGTCAATGACCACCATCTACCAATGGAGGGCAAAGGGACCTCTGGAGCTGGATGAGTCTGGAGACTGGAGATATCAGACAGCGGTCCGCAGCCAAACCCCAGAAGGCCTGCCAGAGAGGTTCGACAGGGTGAGCTTGGAAAGCCTGGAGCAACACTGCCAGGTCGAGCGGACTAGGATGATCCTGACCCAGCCAACCTTGACATTCTCTCCTAATCAGTATCAAGCCTCCATCCCAGCAACACAAGTGTCCCCTCTACTATTCCTCAGCCAGGTGCAGGAACAACATGACCTTGACTCTAAAGAAGAATTATTATGTCTAACCACATACGCTCAATGAAATCCCCCCCTCCAAATTTCCCAGGCTCAAGAATGTGGCAGTGTGGAAGCTTCTGGTACTAATATGACTTCTAAAGCTGACAAGTGTCCCCACTTGAAAAAAATCACATCCTGAAAAATACAATAAACAAAACACAACAAGGGGTTAATGCTTTGTCATCAACCACTTAGCCCCCTTTCCCCCCTCCAAGGGGACCTTTTGACTTGTCGGGGAACTTGTCATGGAATTGCTTAGCCAATCTATCTGCATGTACATCCCAACTTTTCACCCAAGTAGCTTGTGACAAAGGGCCTTTCCATAGTATTAAATATTAAATGTAAATTAAATGTAATTCTCCTCTGTGTAATCTAGTGTTGAGGATTTTCTTGATTTCATAATGTGTGTCACCTTCTACTACTAAAGTTCTGGTGGGAGCTGCTGGTATGAGTTGTATATTGAAACCAACAGCAGGCTTCAACAAGCTACAAGACTGGGTGTATTTTCCCTAATAATTGAGGGAGGCTCAGTTGAACAGTAACAGGATTGATTACTTTCAATATAGGAAAGGGACCCAGGAATTTAAGTCCCAATTTTTTACTAGGAAGCTTCAACTTAAAATATTTAGTTCACAAAAACACTTTGTCATCCACCTTAAAAGATGGTTGGAGAGATCTGTTTGTCTGCCTATATTTTATATTCCTCAGCTGCTTCCGCTAGAGCTTTTTTGGTATCCTCCCAACCTTTTTTTTAATGATTCCATCCAATCCATTAAGGAGATGGATGTTGGGAGTTCTCTAGGTAACTCAGGCATAGAGCAAAGTCCATGCCAGTAGTGATTTGGAAAGGAGTCAATCCAGTGCTGCTGTGTACCGCATTATTATAAGCCACTTCTGCAATAGATCCGCCCAGTTTTCTTTCTGATAATTTACATAACATCTAACCATAGAGTTCACATGTTCAGAGGTCCTGTTACAAGAAGGATGAAAAGCTGAGGAGAGTCCTTGGGATGATCCAATGGACTTTAAAAACTCCCTCTGGAACTTAGCAGTAAATTGAATGCCTAAGTCTGAGATGACTCAATGTAGAACTCTGTGAAGCCGATAAATATGCTTCACAAACAGTTTTGCCAGGTAATTCATTACACGCTGTAAAGTGGGCTTCCTTGGAAAATAAATCGATGACAGTTGAAATCACTGTATTCCCTCCACTTTCTGGTAATTCAACAATAAAGTCCATTACTATTTCTTCCCATTGCTTTGCTGATTCAGCTACTTGTTGGAGAAGTCAGGTGGTTTCCCGATTCTATGTTTCATGGTGGCACAAATTGAACAGCTTTTTACATAGACTTTGACATCAATTTCCATTTTCGGCCACCAGAATTGTCTTCTAACCAAATGTAGAGTTTTTAGAAACCTAAAGTGTCCCCCCAACCAAGAGTCATGACTGCGTTTTAGTACCATCAATCTCAGGGTACTGGGTACATAAATCCATCTCTGGAGTTGGATCAATCTGGCAACTTTTCCAGGAATCCATCTCTCCTCCTTTGTCTCTCCACTGCAGCTTCAATGATTTGCACAAATTCTTCAGGAGGATACCGGGTCTCAATCAGTCCTTCAGTATCCATTCCCACCCTTCTTCTGTGATCTTCTCCTTCTCCTCCATCTTCACTGAGTCTTTACACCGCCTGAACTTTAGGTCGGTACTGGGGTTCAACACTCCAGACAGCCTCCTTTTGGGGTGCTGGTAGCTATTTGGATAGTTGGGATAATGTCAGCATTCCAGAAAACCTCAACTCCAACAAATAACTCCAAGACAGGCATGCTTTCAAGGTCTCCTTTTATTAAAGTAGTAAACTGGCACATCTGGGAAATCCTGAATATGAAAGTTCCAAGTTTCCCTCCGATAAGTAAAATATTACAAATCCATCCCCAATCCATCACATGCTCCAATCACCATCTGTCCCAACTTGAAACCTCTACTACTCCTCAGCCAGGTGCAGGAACAACCTGACCTTGACTCTAAAGAAGAATGCTATTATGTCTAACCACATTTGTGTCAGGCTACAGAACTTTTTCCCATTCAATTAACAAGAATGAACTTTTGAAAAACAAATGTATCAAAAGGAATCCTTTATTGAGATGAGACAATTCATGTAGGAGTTCAAAGCAATATCTAATGTCTCTCAGGCATATCAGGATAGATAAGGGAGTTTAGAACCCTTCCCCTTCTCTCAATTTGTATTTAGTGAAACAAAAGCCGGTATGTTTATCCCCCCCCCCTTCTGTAGGAACAATCTTTTTCACAGTTTCCCAAGCATACATCTCACTGGAATTTTTATGGTCTTCTCATCTCCTGGCTGTACCTCTCAGAGGTGATAGGTTCTGGCCATCTGGGATTCCTCTTTCCATTGTATCATGTGTGGGTTATACAAATTCGATATAAGATTTAATGTATTCAGATTACATCAAGAAAGGATTTCTTTATCAGTCTCCCTCCCTTTTCTTCTTCCACTGAAGAAATGACAGATATAGGGATCTGACAATATGCTCCATGACATTCCCCCCGCCCATCTTCCCAGGCTCAAGAATGTTGCAGCATAGAAGCTTCTGGTGCTAATATGGCTTCCAAAGCTGACAACAAGTGGCTAGCCCTCTACCAGCCCCATCATCGCAGTCAGGCCCTGGAATGCGGCACAGTCCATCAAGGCAAAGCTGCATGAGGAACCCTCTGGGTCACCCACAACACCAGAAGAGATTGGGCTAACACTGGGAACTTATTTGCTTCATAGTGGTGCAAAAATGATGGAAACAGTGATTCTAGGACTGGCATGGCTAGACAAATGCGGCCCCACTATGTAATGGGAAGGGGGCCACAGAAAACTGAGACTGGGAGTAGGTCCCCTCCCTCCTCCAGATATAGCCATGGGGAAACCTGACTGATGGCTGAACATCACTAAGGAAGACGAAAAAGCTGAAGCCATATCAGAACAAACGCCAGGGACACTCCACATCCCTAAAGAATACCAGGACCTAGCAGGAGCCTTCAGCAAGGAAGAATGCAACAC
This sequence comes from Bungarus multicinctus, assembly GCA_023653725.1. NCBI lineage: Eukaryota > Metazoa > Chordata > Lepidosauria > Squamata > Elapidae > Bungarus > Bungarus multicinctus. The sequence continues at coordinate 11,324,755 of CM042837.1, forward strand.
CTTACCATCCCATTGCCCCATCGACTGTCCCATTGAATTTTTGCCCAGGGCAAAACTATCCAAGCAAAAAATGTACTGCATGACCCCCCATAAAATGAAAGAGCTAAGAGAGTACATCAACACAAACCTACTAAGGGGATTCATACAGCCTGCAAAATCAAAAGTAGCTGCCCTAGTCTTATTCAAAGAGAAGAAGGATGGGTTGATGGGGCTATGCATGAATTTTAGGGAAATTAATGCTGTACGCATGGAAAATATGTACCCACTCCCCCTCATGAAGGACCTGTTAGGCCACCTAGCAAAAGGAATGGTGTTTACCAAGCTAGACCTATGAGAGGCATAGTACCAAGTGCAGATTAGGGAAGGGGACAAGTGGAAAACTGCATTCAGTTGCCCTCTAGGAAGCTTTCAATTTAAAATAATGCCATTTGGCTTTCCAGGAGCCGCTGCAGTGTTTATGCAACTAATCAATGAGGTGCTGCATGAGCACCTCTACAAGGGGATCCTCATGTATTTAGACGACATCATCCTTTTCACCAAGACCCTAGAAGAACACTTTAAACTAGTACATCAGGTGCTAAAAAAATCTCTTGGAGGCCAAACTATACGCCAAGCTCTCAAAATGTGAATTTCATCAGTCCTGCCTAAATTACCTCAGCTATCGGGTATCTAGTGAGGGAGTGGAAATGGACCCTGGCAAAATCAAAGCTGTTTAAGACTAGCAAGCCCCTTCTACCTGCAAACCACTTCAAAGCTTCTACCAACAGTTCATCCTCTCATTCACTGAGATTGCTCTCTCCATCACCAAACCATTAAAAATGGGAGGAGGCCAAAACCTGATCAAGTCAACTACTGAACTGGACCCTAGAGTGTCAAAAAGTGTTTTAAATGCTCAAAAGAATCACAAAACACCCAAACCCAAGCATCCATTCATTGTCCAAGTGGATGCCAGTGACGTGGCAGTGGCTGCAGTCCTTCTTCAAAAAAATTCCAATGCAACCTACAGCCCTGTGCCTACAAATCCAAAAAAACCTGACAGAAACCAAGAGAGGTGGGCAATTTGGAAGAAAGAAGTATACACTCTCTGATGGGCCTATTGATTTGGCATCACTTCCTCAAAGGCAGCCAAGTCCCATTTGAACTATGGACACTGAACTATATCCCAGGGGGGACGAATCTACTAGCAGATGCATTATCATGAAAGTCCCAATACAACAGCAAACATGAGGAGGTGGTCCATGCCATGCTTCCCCCCTCCCAGCCAGCCTCTTAAGCCACCATTCAAAGCCAAGCATAACAGCACAGAGATGGAGACAATGAAGCACTAACTCAGAAGTTGAAAAGAGAACTGCCCAACAAACCCCAATACAAAGATAGGGACTACATCCATTCAGTTAGGGACATGGAGGAGGGTACCCAGGTCTGCTGACCCTCAGAGTTGGATTAGCATGGAAAGCCTCTAAACTATATGTCTCTAACAGCCTGTGCCTCCAAGTACTCCAAAGGAGCCATTATTCCATGCAGGTGGGGCACTTCAGCTGTTTAAAAACCCTACACCTGGCCAGAAGGCAATTTTGGTGGCCAAAGATGAAGAAAGACTTTGAGGACAGTGTCAAAAGCTGTGCCACCTGCCATGAGGAAGAGACCAGGGAGACACCCCCACCCAGGGCTGCTCCAACAAGTGGCAATTTCTGGCCATGTGAGGAAACTGCTATGGATTTCTTTTGCTGAGGTAGCATACAATAATGCTGGGCATAGCAACACCAGCTTAACCCCTTTCCAGATCACCAGTGGCATGGAATTTATCCTTCTGCCTAAGCTGCCCAGGGAGCCACCCTCCTTCATGTCCCTAACTGAATGGATGTAGTCCTAAAGAAAGCATGGGAAAACACAAAACATGCCCTTCAGAAGCAGCAAAAGCCCATAAGGTGCAAGTCAATAAACACTGAGCCCCCAAAAAGCCTTTTCATATTGGGAGCAAAGTGTACTCATGACTTAAGGCTAAAACTTCCCTGCAAGAAACTGGGACCAAAATTCATAGAGCCTTTCCTGATAGTGAAAGTAATCAACTCGGTCACAGTGCAACTGAAACTCCCCTGCCTGCTAAGGAAAATGCATCTGGTCTTTCACAGCAGTTTGCTAAAACTGGCAATAGGATCCCAGCTGAGACCAGTAGACTGGCCAGCCCAGGGGTGAGATTCTACCAGCACCTATTTGCTAGAACCGGTTATTAACATTCTAAGCAGTTCGGAGAACTGGTTGTTAGAAGAAATTACTGGCCTAATCCTGTAAGGAAGGCAGGAAGGAAACATTCTGGTGTTGCTTATAGAAACTGCCTCTCCGTTAACCCTTATTACATTCTTGGCAGGACTAGACTTCCTGTCTCAGCAACTTCCCTGGAGTTTTTTTTCCCTCCTTTGCTGGTACTTTGCTTGTGTGGAGTGACCATTCAAAGATACAATGGCACTGAAAAAAGCAACTTATGTCCATTTTTCACACTTATGACTGTTGCCGCATCCCGACGGTCATGAGAGGCCAGGCAAGGAGATGCATGCCTCGATGATATTGAGTTGGCCATGCCCAGCCAATAAAACTAAACCACATCCACCCAGTCACATGACCACAAAACCATGCCCACCAACTAAGCCACGCCCACAGAACCGGCTGTTAAAAAATTTGAATCCTATCCCTGGGCCAGCCCACAAGCCAATTGTAGTGCAAGGGGAAATGCACTATGAAGTAAAGAAAATCCTAGACTCTAAGCTACACAAGGGGAGTTTGCAGTATTTAATACAATGGAAGCTACATACTGATACTGCTTATCTCCAGTGAGTGTTTAAGAATGAATAGTCCATAACTACAGTTCAGGTGGCTAGATACTGCACAGCAGCACTGGGGATTCATCAGACACATGTTTCTAATATATAACAAATTGGCAAACCCTTTGCACTCTGCTTATTCCTTTTCATTTTAGTATTAAACTGACAATTTTGTAGAATAAAGTAAGCAAAGAATCATGACATTGATGGAAGTCATTGGAAGTGGCATATTTGAAGGAAGAAAATAACACTAGAGAAAATTGTCTCAGGGTGCTTTTTCAAAAGGCAACTGAACTTTATTTTTTGTTGAAGATGTTTCTCATCCAAGAAGCTTCTTCAGTTCTGACTCTAGTTGCCTTTTGAAAAAAGCACCTTTGGAATGACTGAGAATCTTCATAGACACTGGAGAAAATTGCATCAGATTCGTTGGTGGCTAGACATGAATGGTAAAGAGAAAATGGATGGTGTGCTAGGGTTACTCTATTCCACATAGAATCATTTTGGGCATTTTATACTGTCTTATATAATTTTTCAGGAAATGTGTCTCTGTTTTATGAGAATTTCCTACCTTACAGAAGAAGCAGTGAAATATGAGTGTTAATTGTGCTATTTGAATGCATCTGGTTGAAGAGCCTTTTGGGACTTTTGTCTGTGATATAAACCAGTCTGAAAATGTAAATCACTCCCGACAAAAGAGCACTTGAAATCCAGGTGGGAATATGAACAATATTGAAAAATTCCCAGCCACTTTTAACTTCCTTTAGGCACATTTACACAATAAACACAAACTTGTTTTAAACTAGTTAAACTGTCATTGTGGTCCCAAAGGAAATCTGAGGACTTGTGAAATAGACATGCCCAGAGCAGATTATAGCTTTGAATGTTGTTCTGCAATTGAAATGGTACTATATAACATCAAAATATAAATGGACCCCAGTTGACTGACATTCATTAGCAACATTTGTCCCAACCATCTTTTTCACTTGCCACCTTTGGCAGCCATCATCATTCTGTAAGTGAACATCCACTGAAACTATAAACATTTGGTGATGGAGCGATAGATGGTTTTTAAACTCTGGGGGCATTGCATGGTTTTCTGTGACAGTAAACTTTCTCTCGGCATGACAGTTGTGAACTGACAGATACAATATTACCTATAAGCATGAAGTAACATCTATACACCACATTGACAAAAATAATAAGTAGAAGGAGATGTAATTCCTCAAAAGACAAGCATTTATCAACCAAGAAAATCATTGTCATGTGAGTCACAGATGAGGACATGATCAAAAATAACTAATGGTAGCATTGTCCAGAATTATAGCATCAGGGATGAGTAGATCAAATGTTTCCCATTTCATAGTTGCTTGTATAGGATCACCAGGGATTAATCTAAATCTGCAATATAGACTTATTCAATTCTATCAAGAGTGATGGAAGTGATTTCCATATTTAAAAAAAGAAATGCAAAGAAATCATTCGTATTTGGTATTCATCTTGCTTTACTTAGACATATTTATATGAAAACTGTATGCAACCTTTTTGAATGAACACAGTCTTGCCTACAATAATATATATTGTTTTTATAATTTGTATTCATATATCCTATTTATATTGCCACTTATTACACAAAATGTGATTCTGGGCATCTGATAATAAAAACAATCAACAATTAAACCAATTTAGATGTAATTAAAAGGCAAGGAGAGTATTAAGTATTAAATGTTATAGACAATGGAGCCTGTTCATCAACTCAACATTCCCTTGAGACTTCCAGATTTGTTGACCCAACCAGGATTTATGGAAAGTTGATAAGGCTGGGACCAACCTCACCTCTGGAGGGATGATATGCGATAGAGTGGATGCCCCAACCAAAGCCTGTCTCTTGGGGCCTGCCAGGTATAGACCCTTGCAGATGGTACTCATAACGTATGGTACCTCCTCTGTTTTGATGAAGCATTTTTGATATATGTTTCTAAACATTTGTTGGGCTGTTTTTATAGCTATTTATTCTAATCTGTTGGTCTGTCTGTCTGTCTGTCTCTCTCTCTCTATCATCTACCATCTAGCTATCATCTAGCTATCAATTATCTATCTATCTATCTATCTATCTATCTATCTATCTATCTATCTATCTATCTGCCTGCCTGCCTGCCTGCCTGCCTGCCTGCCTGCCTGCCTGCCTGCCTGCCTGCCTGCCTGCCTGTCTGTCTGTCTATCTATCTATCTATCTAATAATTAAAAGTTGAAAACAAATTGATGCCACATAATCAATTCTATTTAATAACCTAATAATCAGCCTCTTTAGAAGTTTGCAAGGAGATGCTGCTTGGCTTTGGAATCCCCATACCTCCAAACTCTGCTCCACAAGTGTGAACAAAAACAACATGCAAAAGCAAATTATTTCACCCTGACCTTCCAAATAAAAATGTCCATGAGGAATCCTTCACTTCATCAAGCTGCTTTGCTTCAGTGGAAATGTCATCTGCACCTGAAGTCACAGTGCAATTAAGGGCACTAAACTAAGCAAGCAATGATTAATAGCCTGCACCACCAAGGCCCTTGTGTTCCCATGGGCCACGTGGCACAGCCATGTGTTCCCGTGAAGCCTGGATTAATTGCTTTGAGGAGTGCTTTGGGGGTGACGTTTCTCTGAAGACCACCAAAAATTTTTCACGGACAACCAGCGGTCACTGGCCCACTGGTTGGCAACCACTGATCTAGTCCAACTGCATTCCAAGAGCATTGTTAAAGTGAGCTTCTATCTTTTTACCCACCCAGTCATGTGACCACCACACCACACCCAGCCGGTCACGTGACCACCAAGTCACACCCACCCAGTCTCATGACCACCACGCCACACACACAAATTAGGCCATGCCCATAGAACTAGTTGTTAAGAAATTTGAATCCCACCCCTGAAAAATTGCCTTTAGCTAGTTTTTTTAAAATAAACCTTTTTTGTTGGATTGTATCTAGACTTAATCATTATGGAGGAGGAAGAAGAGGAAGTTAGAGAAGAAGAGAGTGAGGTGGAGAGCTGGAAAGAGAGAGAGAGAAAGAGGAGGAGGAGTCTAGCTTCTATATTTAATCTCTGCTAATTCAAAAACTGATACAAAAGAAACTTGGGAGACCTGTGGTGATTACAAAGATATTTAATCTTCCTTTCCTATTTTTTGCACTCCCAAAAGCATTTTTTTTTAAAAAAAGAAATCTGCCATCATCATCTGGTATGATTGTAAATGACATACTTATCATCTTGTCTAATATGACCTTCATATTTAGAAAAGCAAATAATAGATTTCTCCAAAGACACATATGCATAAATTTATTTTTCTATTATTTAAATATTGCATTTATCTTCCAGCAATTAGCTGCACTGAGAATTCCTAAATTGTGTATAAAATGAACACCTGTCCATTGGCAGGATGGACACATCTGGACCAAATCATTTTTCATAATTTCCCAGTAAGGGAGGCCGGGAGGGAAAGAAAATGTCTTCATAGTTCTTTAACTTCAGCTGCATTAAGTAATAAGACATTTTTTCATTAAAAACAAAATCATAGTGGCTTATTGAAATGACATTTTATTTGAAATATTTCAATATTTCAAATATTGATCTGAGCTCCTTCACACTTCCGCACTATATATTATAAGAAAAATAAATTTTCATTTAAAATTAAATTAATTTTAAAATTAATTTCAAATACAGTTATTTATCTAAAAAGATAGGTTTTGCATGTATATGTATTTTTATTTTATTCTGAGAAAAGAAAATAACTCACAAAATAGAACAGTTATCCTCTATTTAAATACTGAAACAGATGATAATTTGGACTAGATTTCATTTCTCTAAGGTGGAGTTGAATAGTCTTGAGCCTACTCAATTCCATTTCCAATTCTTCCAAGGTTCCAGGATATTGCAAAAAGAATTATTATGGAAGAAAAAAAGAAGCTTTTGCAATTTATCTAAAACCCAATGGTAAGGTGAGAAGTATTGAAATTCAATTACCAACAAATCTGCCCTCCAGTCAGGGTGATCCTTGTAATCAGGCCATCATTGATCACAAGCAATATAATAAGTTAAGGATAAAATGACCGTGAGGTTAGAAAGAGTCCTTATTTTTATCTTTTGCTTCATGTAGTTTTGCTTCATTGTCATAATGTGTCAATCTGAGCAGTGGTGTTAAATTATGTTATTTCTCATGCAGCTATTACCTACTCTGAGTTGTGATGTAAGTCAGAGATGTTGGTGACACCCTCCATTATTTCCACATGACTACATTCAGTGGGAGTTAATTATAAAGACTGGTGGATGCATCTCTTGTACTTCAGCCTCCATTCTCAATCATGAGCTCCAGTTCATTTGGGTAGAGCCAGTATCATTTCTTAAAATGATAACCGAGAGCTTCTGAACATGAAGGTCCCTGCACTTCTGCCACCTCTCTTTTGTTGGTGAAATTTACTTGGGGGGGAGGGTCCCAAGACCCTTTGAGTTTATTCATTCATTCATTTATGTTTCCCCAAGGGGCTTTTTTTTGGGGGGGGGGAGGTTTCTTCCCTGCAACGTAGCCATCATCTCTCCTGACCCAGCAAGATGCCGTCCTCTCCACTGGAGGGAGTTGGGGGTTCAGGGAAGTGTCCTGTTAATCATTAAAGCAATCTGAAAGACCATCCTTTGGGCCCACCAGGATGCTCTTCATCCGGCTCAGCCAAAAAACCCAGGAGCCCCTCCAGTCTGCCCCCCCTCAGTGCCTGCTCTGCTCAAGTCAGAGATGGGGGGGAAAGAACTAGTCCTTGGATTCCCAGAGCGCACTTGGGGTGGGGGGGCTTGTCTAGGATGGAAACTAAGCAGCGTTGGAGCTGGGATGGAGTCCCCAGGAGAGGATTTCCAAAGCTGGAGAGAGAAGTTTAAAAGAGTGGGACAGGAGAAGACAAAAGCTTCTTTAGTGACCCTCCTGCGATCCAAATGGTTGCAGTGGGAAATCGGGGGTGGGGGGCGGGAAAATAGGGTTATCTGAGGGGACGAAGAAGAGCGGCTGGCTCAGGAAGCAGAAATGCAGTGGGAATCTTGGGGTCATCTGATATTTATTCTGACAACAGCATATGTACATGATTGAGTTTGCAGTTGGGAACCTGATGCATAGCCACGCCTTGCCCTGAAGTGGCTGGTGATTCTACCTTCAGGGAGTTTTCATCAACTGATAGAAGTGGCCTCGTGGTGAGGGGAGTGTGCATGGGTGCTTGCCCAGAGACCGCTTCTACCAGCCGATCAAAGTGGCTGGTGATTGCCTTTGGGGAGCTTCCATCGCCTGAAAGAAACTGACTCATGGTGAGATGACATGGGCAGCCACACCTCGTCCTGAAGTGACTGGTGACTCTGCCTTCAGGGAGCCTCGAAGTGGCTGGTGATTGCCTTTGGGGAGCTTCCATCGCCTGAAAGAAACTGCCTCATGGTGAGATGACATGGGCAGCCACACCTCGCCCTGAAACGGCTGGTGACTCTGCCTTTGGGGAGATTCCATTGGCCGATAGAATCGGCCTTGTGGAGAGGTGAATGTGCATGTGGCACTCTAGGTGGGGGAGGAAATTAAGTTACCCCAGAAAAGACGGCCTAGTTGTTTTTGGGGGATCAAAAAAAAATAAGACCTGGCCTTATTTTGTGAGAAACACGGTATTAATGGGAAGAAGACTTCGCATAACCCTTGATAGGCTGCACCCTACTTATGCTCCCAGGGCACCCCTCAATTCATCCAACAGGGCAAGGGATTTTAAGCCAGGAGACCCGGTCTACTCCCACAATTACACGGGAAATCCCCTATGGTTGTCCGGGTGGGTGGAACAGAAAACAGCCCCCAAATCTTACAAGGTATGGTTGGCCAATGGAAGACTGTGGCGCCAACATGTGGACCAGCTAAGGAGCTGTTGGAGTGCCCCTACAGGTCCAGTCCAGAGAGAGGCCAAGACCACGGACACTGAATGGGGCAACATCAAAGCCCCTCGAAGGCCGACTCCCAACCAGCAGTCTCTCGCGAGGCCTTACCTGGAGAAGCCACAACATCAACGACCGGAGCCCGCTTGCCACCATCCGAAGAGGTCCCATTGACTCCTGAGGTCCTTCCACGCCCAGCCGAGATCACCGGAGAAGGGGAGAAGTCACCGCCCCAAGTGGAAGGCGCCACTCCAGGAAAAGGTCCTTCCCCATTGCCACCGGCTGCAGAACTAAGGCAATCTGGGCGAGTGAAGCATCACCCCGCCTATCTGGACAACTGCGTTTGCACAGTTCCAGGGGGAAGGAGTGTTGCAACCAGCAAGTTCTCACTCCAGTCTGCTGTTTGAGTGGAAGCTGGAGGTGTCGCTGATTGGCTGAGCCATTTGACAGCTCCGTATAAAAGGAGCTGTCAAGTGGAATCAGCTGTCTCTCTCTCAGCTGCTGCTGCGAGCTCACGGCTAGCCGCGGCTGAGATACAATTTAACAATAAAACCAGTTAAGTTTTATTGCTGCCTCGGCCTCTTTTCTTCAGTGCGCCAAACACAAAATTAGCCACTCTTCAATTTCACCTCCTTGTATTATGTTGTTAAACTGCTTGGCAATGAGAGGGAATAACTAGTTAGAAGTTTCAACTAAAAACCAATTGGTGTTGACCAATGCTTGATCTTCTTTGCTCTTTTCTCTACCATTTCTGTTATTACTAGTTCTTTCATTTCAACTTCTTTTTTATTCTTATCCACCTCTTTTAATCAAGCTGCATCCTTGTTGTATTTCTTTGGATTATCCCATATCTGCACCCAGAATTATACTGTTTCTTCCTTGTCAGGTAATGACTGATCACTGCAGTTTCTTCATTGATGAATTGATAGAAACATTTCTGATTGGATTGAAATTGGAAATTCTGCCTATAATTTGCAATTCATATCTGCTAATCTTCTTAGCTATTGCTGTTATTTGCTGCTTTATTATTTCTAGTGCTTCCTTGATCTTCCTTGTTTCTAAGTGATATTTCTTGATTAGGTATTCTTTGGTCTTCTTGTTCTTCAGCTTTTTTTCTTTCATCTGTTCTATCTTGCTAATCTTATTTTCCAATCTAATCTTCCATTTTTGTGGTGCACTGTTTAGTTTTTTTTCTTCTCTGTTGATTTTGCATCCCAAGTCAATTATAACTGCAGCTGTGCTGTACATTAATTGGTTGGTTTTGTACAATGAGTTGGTGGTTATGCTTGATATTGCAGTATTTGCATCTTTTAATGCTTGTGCTAGCTGTTTCTTTGGAACAAGTTTCAATGCAGACAGTCTTATTCTGATGTTTTTGTGGTGTTCTAGATGCTCAGTTATTCTTTGTTTCAGTTCTTTTACATCTTTTGTTACAGAGTTTTGTTCTTCCTGTGGCAAAGGAGTAGGTGCCTAGTTTCTAAATGAAAACAATTGTATATCTCTGTTGGATTCTTCTACTACCAACTTCCCCTGGTTTGCCTCTCTATTCTGAATTACTTCTGGCAAGACTTTGATTTCTTTGCCCTGGGTGGACCTTTGCAGTTCATCCAATTCTGCTTCTGTGAATACTTTATTTTGTATTATAAATCAACACTGATCTGCTAGCATCTGTTCTGTTATTTCTGATTCTGGATGTTGTTCTTTCCAGAACTGGTGCATTCTTTTCAAATCTTCTTCTTGTTGGGCTTGCTCTGTGATAACAGATCATTATTTATTTGTTTTCAATCACTGTATATTTGTGACAGGTAAACACCTTTTCTTCCAGTAGTTCTGTAGCTGCTGGTCCTGGTTGCTCAGCTAATCCTTTGTCCTGTAGTCCATTTTTCACCATATATCCAGGGACTCCAACATCTAGTGCAGACCTTGTTAACCCAGGTGACATCCAAGCTGGTCTGGCCTTCTGAAATTTAATCTCACCATATTTTTATGGGAGAGGCACTCTTTGTCTGACTGCTCTGATGAGACCTGTCCAGTATGGTTGAACTTCTGGCACAGCTCTCATCTTCCTCAGAGCACACAAGCCCTCCAACCACATCAAGGTAGTGCCTCACTGGGCATAACAACAACAACAACAACAACAACAGCAATAGCAACAATAACAACAATCACAATGACAACAACAATGACAACGACAATGACGATGATGATGACAACAACAACAACAATAATAATAATTTTCTAAAATCAGCTAGGACATCTGGCATCTCTTTTCCCATGTAGGGTTCTAACCTGCATTGAATGATTCTAAGCAATGATCTTAAGCAAACATAGCGATGGTCCTCTCTAAGGTAAACTGAACTGGAATTTGAGAGTTACATAAAACAAAGAGAACTTTTAGGCAACATTAGCTACTCTATGCTAACAGACCTGAAAAAAAAATACATAGGTTCTGCCTAGGAGCTTTACGTAGTTCAACAAATCAGTCTGTTCTCTGGAGACATGGGGCAGTTGGCAAAGCAGTATGCTCTTTGTTGATAATTGTTCACAGTGTTCCATGACAACCTTGTCAGCTCTGCAAGTGTAACAAATTATAGCCATCTGTACATTCATTCTACATTCATTAAGGAATGGTGAACGCTTTGAAAGTTTGGGGGCCGTAGGACATAATGCTAAACTTCTGAGTTGTAAATGTTTTGCATGGTGATTGATATGTATGTATGTATGTATGCACATATGTACATAATTAATCCACCATAACTATTTTACACAACTAATGTAGCAAACTCCTTTACATTACTACTCTTTTGCATTTTAGTATTTAATGACTATGGGCCTCACAATTTAAGGATTGATATTATAGTATAATTAGGCCATGTATAACTGACAAATTGGATTCCAAATTGTGATTTTAATATAGATTTTATCTGTTATTTACTATTTTATTCTAGAATTTTTAATTGGATCTTCCTTGAGTATTTTTATTTGTTCTGGTCTTTGACTGCAATAAACAGTCTAATCACATATTTGATTTGTATGTACCTATGTGTGTATATGTATATGTTTAATAATGACAACAATAACAATAATGTTTTTTGTCTTTAGGATGACCTGTTTATGAAAAAAAATCCCATTATGAAAACCAGCAAGAATGTTCTGGTTTCAAAAGTCAGTTTTAGAAGAGGTTTGGTGAAGTGGTTAAGGCATCAGTCTAGAAAATGGGAGATGACCAGTTCTAGCCTTTCTTAGGCACAAAATTAGCTAAGTGACTTTGACCTTTCTTTTTCTCTCAGTTCTTGGAAGTAAGCAAAGGCAAACCACTTCTGAAATCTTGCAAAAGAAAACTCCAGGGACTTCTTTAGCATCAAGACTCACTTAAAGTCATCCAAAAACTCTCAACCACCCAATCACCCTGAACTATGGAAAATATTTTCGAAGGCCATAAGAAAAAAGATTACTGCTAGGGAAAATATTCTTTTGGAATTTCACCCCCCACTCTTGGCAGTCAAGAAAAGTCTTAATTCACCTTTAGCTTTTATAGAAACATCTTTAGCATTCTTTAAATGTGTTGTTTTAATATTTTATAATGAGGTTATTATTTGATTTCATATTTCTCTGCAATTCCATAGTTTTAGAAAATTGCCCCCTCCCTAAATAATGAAAAGAAATATGTACCTATAGCAACTAACTGGATGGAAACATATTCTCTATGTGGATCAGAACATGAAGAATGAGTCATATTTCTGTTCCACCTCAAAAGTTATTTAATATATAGTTGAAACAAATCCATTTGTGACATTATTTGAATTATAATTATTTTTGAAGTGTCAAGACCTGAGTAATTTTATAACATATTATGTGAAGAATGTTTCTCCCATGTTGTCCAATAGCAGATCAGCAGGCAAATAATAGATGTCTTTACCTATTTTCCAACCACCAATATTCACATGCACTGATTAGGAAAGATCTAATTTAAGCCCATTCATAGATCTCTTTGTATCTTCATGGCTGGAGGAGGAAAATATCACACAAGGAAGAATTTACCTGGTTAGAATTAAATACTAAAAAAAAAAGCTCCCCAGAATCTCATTTCAAACAGAAATAATTTCATTCTTGAGTGAAGGCACTCAAGCCCAATGTTTATTAAAAGGCATTAGCCAGAGTCTAATTTCACACACCACCTTATTAAAGAGTTATATTTCAAGATTGTTTACAGTAACATTTTTAAAAGATGCAATGCAATCATCTGTATAGTAATATTGAAAAGAAAAGAGTCACTAAATGAACTGTCTGGCAACAACTTTAAATGCCTGGATACTTAAAGATATTTTGCCTGATGTCTAAGACCCATCAAAATGTGTGTAAAATTACCTTAGAGCAGAATGTTGTTATCTTTCTTACATATCTCCTTTGAATAGAATAGAATTCTTTAGAATAGAATTCTTCATTGGCCAAGTGTGATTGGCCACACAAGGAATTTGTCTTCAGTATGTATACTCTCAGTGTACATAAAAATACATACATCAAGAATCATAAGATACAATACTTAGTGATAATCATAGGATACTAAATAAGCAATCAAATCATACTAGGAAACTAAATAAAACAATGTAAATCATAAAAATACAAGCAACAAGTCATAAGTGGGAGGACATAGGTAATAGGAAGAATGAGAAGAATAATAGTAATAGAGTTTTAGAAAATAGTTTGACAGTGTTGTGGGAATTAGTTGTTTAGCAAAGTGATGGCATTTGGGGAAAAACTGTCCTTGTATATAGTTAGGGTGTACAATGCTCTATAATATAGTTTTGAGGGTAGACATTGAAACAATTTATGTCCAGGATGTGAGGGCTTCACAGCCCTCTTTTTGACTCATATAGTATACAGGTCCTCAATGAAAGTAAAGTTGATAGCAATTGCTTTTTCTGCCATTCTATTTTTTAAAAAATAAATTTTATTAACATTTATTTGACATACATTTAAAACAAACAAATCAACATATATACAGTGGGGCAAAAAAGTATTTAGTCAGCCACCAATTGTTCTCCCACTTAAAAAGATGAGAGAGGCCTGTAATTGTCATCATAGGTATACCTCACTTATGAAAGACAAAATGTGAAAACAAATCTAGACAATCACATTGTCTGATTTGGAAAGAATTTATTTGCAAATTATGGTGGAAAATAAGTACAAACAAGCAAGATTGCTGGCTCTCACAGACCTGTAACTTCTTTAAGAGGCTCCTCTATCCTCCACTCATTACCTGTATTAATGTCACCTGTCTGAACTTGTTATCAGTATAAAAGACCCCTGTCCACAACCTCAAACAGTCACACTCCAAACTCCACTATGGTGAAGACCAAAGAGCTGTCGAAGGACACCAGAAACAAAATTGTAGACCTGCTCCAGGCTGGGAAGACTGAATCTTCAATAGGCAAGCAGCTTGGTGTGAAGAAATCAACTGTGGGAGCAATAATTAGAAAATGGAAGACATACAAGACCACTGATAATCTCCCTCGATCTGGGCCTCTATGCAAGATCTCACCCTGTGGGGTCAAAACGATCACAAGAACAGTAAGCAAAAATCCCAGAACTGCACAGGGGGACCTAGTGAATGACCTGCAGAGAGCTGGGACCAACGTAACAAAGGCTACCATCAGTAACACACTACACCACGAGGGACTCAGATCCTGCAGTGCCAGATGTGTCCCCCTGCTTAAGCCAGTACATGTGTAGGCCTGTCTGAAGTTTGCTAGAGAGCATTTGGATGATCCAGAAGAGGATTGGGAGAATGTCATATGGTCAGATGAAACCAAAGTAGAACTGTTTGGTAGAAACACAACTCGTCGTGTTTGGAGGAAAGAGAATGCTGAGTTGCAACCAAAGAACACCATACTTACTGTGAAGCATGGGGGTGGCAATATCATGCTTTGGGGCTGTTTCTCTGCAAAGGGAACAGGACGACTGATCCATGTACAGGAAAGAATGAATGGGGCCATGTATCATAAGATTTTGAGTGCAAACCTCCTTCCATCAGCAAGGGCATTGAAGATGAAATGTGGCTGGGTCTTTCAGCATGCCAATGATCCCAAACACACCTCCCGGGCAATAAAGGAGTGGTTTCGTAAGAAGCACTTCAAGGTCCTGGAGTGGCCTAGCCAGTCTCCAGATCTCAACCCCATAGAAAACCTTTGGAGGGAGTTGAAAGTCCATGTTGCCCAGTGACAGCCCTAAAACATCACTGCTCTAGAGGAGATCTGCATGGAGGAATGGGCCAACATACCAGCAACAGTGTGTGACAACCTTGTGAAGACTTACAGAAAACGTTTGACCTCTGTCATTGCCAACAAAGGATATACATAACAAAGTATTGAGATGAACTTTTGATATTGACCAAACATTTATTTTCCACCATAATTTGCAAATTTTATTTTAATGTTTTAATTTCTCTATATCTTTTGTGATTAAGTGAACGTCTTCTGTCATTTCCATAACTTATTCAAATATCAGATGTTACCTTTTCTTTAACCACTCATACCAAATATTCCATATTTCATAATAGTCACTATTTTGTTTATTTTTTAGCAGTTTGGTTAGGCTATCCATCTCAGCACATTCATGTATTTTTTTAATTACCATATCCTCTGAAGTCTTCCCCTTCTTCTCTAAGATTTTGGGATTCAGATTGTGAATCAGATTCTTTTTCACCGGAGAGTTGTTCCTCTTGGTTTCTCATATTTAAGATGTCTCTATTTTCTTGTTCTTCCTCGGGTCCTAGATGTCATTCACAAAATTCCTGTGCTTTTTCAATTGTATCAATTTTATATTTTTTGTCCTGCCATGAGACTAAAACTCCTCTGGAGTGAGCACCTAAATGGAATACCATTTCTAATAAGTTGAGATGATAGAAATTGGTAGCCCTTTCTCTGCTCTCTAACTCTCCTGGGTATTTGTTTCAATGTAACCACTTCATGATCTTGTATACAAGTGGTTTATCTCTGGTCTTACTATAGAGCAGGTCTCGTGTTATCTTCCTCGCAAATCGAATGTGAACCTCTCATGGTAGTCTATGTCTCCTCACATAGTGTGCATATACTCTGTAGACCTCATCTACATCATTTTCAATTTCTGGTTTAGGTTTCTGTAAGGCCGCCACTACCAGGTTCATCATAACTGCATGTACATCTTTCTGTCCTCCACCACGTTTTGGAACCTAAGATAAAATGTGTACCATTGAATCCCGGAGTTCACAATAAAGCACTTTCCAATTTTGTTCTGAATCCTCTAATTTCTTCTCCACCATCTCCTGTTCTTGCCTCTACTAAGTTTGATTTTTTAACATTTCTTTCTGCATTTCTTACTATTCAAACTTTTATTTCATTTTTTACTCCTCCTATTTCAGTTCTCATCTCTGTTTTCATGTCTTCATGGTTCTTCGCTATCAATTCGTGGGTTTTTGCCATCATTTCCTGCATCATACTGAGCATTGTCTGTACTGTCTGCAGGCTTTGAGCTGAACTAGTTTTTTCTGCCAATAGATTGCATCTATAGATCTCTGCACTATAGGTGAAGACATCATTGTTGTAGTTTTCTTTCCTGATTTTACATTTGTAATTGATGTTGTCACCATTTTGACTATCAGTAGCAGCTCTCTCCAATCTACCATCAGCTATCCCTAGTAGAGCACTATTTTCCTCTCCTTTTCAGTTCAGTAGTAATATTAATACATATATTATGTTATTAATTACCAAAATTCTATTATGGAAATTCACAATCAGCTCTTATTCCTATTTTTACTTATTGACCTTAATCAGTTATTGCAATATTTAAGCGAATTCAATATTAATCAAATACAAATATATTTACTCATAGAATCAACAGTCTTCCCCCCCTAGATTTTCTAATATAATATTTTTAAACAGGAATTAATTAATATAACTTATCAGTAGAGGGATACGATAAGGGTAATAGTATTATGTAATTATTCTTTGACTATCTAATTCATATGCTTATAAGATCACACTCCAACAATTATTCAATTAATCCAAAAAGTTCAACCATCTAGTAGTGCTGAGGGCAAGACATTAAAGTGAGCTAGGGAGAAAGCTCTTCTATACTTGGGAATGGTTAGAGTGTAAAAATAGGAAATACTCTCCTATACTCTGGAGATAAAGAATACATTTAAATGTTGGGAAAAAGAATTAAAAGTATTCCTTGAAATTAATCTGAAAGAGCAAACAACAATATAAAACTTGTGGGATACAACAAAAGCTTATATACGGGGCTTAACAATAGCTTACACAGCAAAAAGAAATTAGGAAAGGAAAAACAACAGATGGAGTGGCAAGAGAAATTGAAAGACTTGGAAGCCAATATGCAGAAAGACCCTCGCAATGAGGAACTCAAAAGAGAAATGGTGAAGCATGAAATAAACTTAAACCTACAGGAGGAAATGGCCAGGAAAACTAGCAAAATAAAACTATTTTGAGAATGCAAATAAACCTGAGAGATGGCTATCACATAAGTTAAAGAAGGAACAGGAGAAAAGAATAATACCAGTGCTGCAAGATGAAAATGGAAGTTTATGTTCCCAGATAGATCAAAAGAAATCGATTGCCCAAAAGTTTTTCACCAGTTTGTATACCCAGGAAGAAGTTTTAGATGAGGACATCATCCACTACCTTAAAGAAAAGGACTTACCTACAATAAATGACACCACAAGGGACATGTTGAACAATAAAATTACTATAAAAGAGATGAAAAATGCAATTGGGAAACAAAAAACTAACAAAACTCCAGAGCCAGATGAAATACCAGCAGAGTTTTATAAAGAAATTCTGGAGCCATTGGAGGAATTAATGTTGGATTTGTATAATGAGGCCCTAGAACAAGCAAAAATACCGAAGACAGGGATAGAGGCGCTCATTACACTTATACCCAAGGAACACACGGATCCCCAGCAGATTAAAAACTACAGACCGATCTCGCTCCTAAACGTGGGCTATAAGATTCTAGCCATGATAATGTCTGAAAGATTGAAGAAAATATTAAGTGAAATTATCCACTCTGACCAGAATGGATTTCTCCCAAAAAGACAGATAAAGAACAATACAAGACTGATTATGGACATTCTAGTATATTATGAGATTCATTCAGATAAACCAATGACACTCATGTTCTTGGATGCTCAGAAAGCATTTGATAATTTAAACTGGCACTTTCTTACTGAACAACTGTCTAGGATGCACTTTATTGGAAAATTTCTAGGACTCATTAAAACAATATATACCATACAAACTGCAAAAGTGATATTGAATGGTGAAACTACGGATGGTCTAAAATAAATAAAGAAGTAAGGCAGGGATGTCCATTAGCCCCATTGCTATATACACTATCTGCAGAAGTACTGTTGACCCAGATTAGGCAGAACCAGGACATTAAAGGATTGACTATTAGGAAAGAGGAGTATAAAGTTCAAGCCTTCGCCGATGACATGGTATTTATCATAGAAGACCCAAAAGAGACAAGTAGCATACTAATGCGAGAAATAGAAAAATTTGGAAAGGTGGCGGGGCTTAAAATTAACAAAGAAAAGACCAAAATAATAACCAAAAACTGTACCAAAAGGCAAAATGAAGACTTAGCAAGCGAATTAGGAATGCAGAAAGTGAAAAAAGAAAATATCTTGGGATTTGGCTTACGGCAAAATGTTCTTCGATAAAAGAAGATAATTATGATAAATTGATACTCCAAATTCAAAAAGATCTAGACAATTTACAATTACAATTTTCACTACTGGGGAGGATAGCAACTATAAAAACAAATGTTTTACCAAAATTATTATATTTATTCCAAACAGTGCCAGGAAGGAAGGAAATTCTTAGAGGATTTGAACAAAAAACACATAAAATTTATTTGGCCAAAGAAAAAAGCCCAGATAAAATATAAATTGCTGCAAGACAGCAGAAGCAAGGGAGGATTTGGTCTCCCAGACTTTGAGTTATATTACCAGGTGGCAATAGCAACATGGCTCAAAGGTTGGATCAATTTGATTGACGAAAGAATATTAACAATAGATTGCCATGACTTGCAGCTGGGTTGGCATGTGTTTCTCTGGGAAGGGAAAAACAAGTGACATACCTATTTCCAAAGACACAGGGTGAGAGACACTGTATTGTACATATGGGATAAAATAAAAAAGAACCATTATGTGAAAATACCTCTCTGGCTATTGACTATGGAAGCATTGATATACCTCAATGCTCTAAAGTTAAACAAAATAATAAAATATAACTTTTAACTGAAAATGGGGAATTAAAAACACAAAATCAACTTAAGACATGGGGAATTGAAATAGGATGGTGGCCATACTTTCATATTTCAAACTTTCAAACACACTATAAAAAGGATAGGGAACAATTTGGTTTTTGTACAATACAGCAAAGAATTAGATAAAATACTACAAGGGGTTGAAAAAATGATTAGTAAAGTATACAATTATTTACTGGAATATAAAATGGAAGAGGAAATGGTTAAAGAAAATACGATAATCTGGCTAAAACATTTGGCTATAGTATTGATCTGGAACATTTGGAACATATCTGGCAGGTAAACTACAAGCTAACATTGTCGGTCTCATATAAGGAGAACCTGTATAAAATGTTTTATCACTGACATCTCTCCCCAGTGAGGTTAGCCAGAATGTTTCCCAACATGACAGCAAAATGCTGGATATGTAATTGTAGCCAGGGAACATATTTTCACATGTGGTGAACCTGTCCCCAAACACGGAGGTATTGGCTCAAAATTAAATTATGGCTAGAGAAACTAACTAGACGAAAAATTGAATTTAAACATTCAAAAAAATTGATTTTTTTGTTAGGCATGCTAGAATCTAATTTAAACAAAAAACATCAGTATTTAATACTCCATATTATAACTGCCGCTAGAATCTCCTTCACCCAAAAGTGAAAACAGGTTACGACTTCCTCAGAAACCGCAATAATTAATAAGATATTTGAATGTGCCAAAATAGACAGATTGACAATGCTATTAAAAAATAAGGAAGAAGGAGAGTATTACAAAGTATGGGATGTTTGGTACAAATGGTTAAGGAGAAGACGCAAAGGCATCAAATGACAGTATACGAGAAAGTACAAAATACTATCACATGTGTAAATATATGTATATTTGATGCTTTTCCTGACTTTTGTTTGCGAAATATCTCCTTTGAACTGTTAGAGTTCAACAGCAATTTTTCCTTGCAAGCCTATCGCCAAATGCTTATGGAGATTCTTTTAAAAAAAAAAAACATTTTTTATTATTTTATATCATACATTTCCTTTCTATATTGAGCAGTGTGCTCTCTAGTTGTCCAAGGGGTTGACATATAAGCATCATCATTGTCATATTTCATATATATAAACAAATATGCAGTAATATATAAACAAATATGATAACATCAATCATATTATAATATATAATCTTCCATTATAGTATTGATTAAATAACTGCCAGAAATAATTACTCATCTGTTTTTCTTTCTCCTAGAGACCACATTTCACCTAATTCTACTCCTCTATCCTCAATATCTGCCATTTAACCATTTATAGAATAGTTCCCATGTTATGAAATAGTCCGAATCTTCTTTTCCTTTAATTTTGCACCAGGTTGTAGAGGTCTCTCCCTCTAGCAGTGATAGGGAGAGAACTCTGACCAAGCAGGAACTGCCCTGAGCATCTATGAGAGCAGAGATGTGGGGGATGATGACCCAATGGTAAATGGACCCATCATCTCCTTGCTGGTCTCTACAAGGATCATAGCAGAGAGGTCAGGGGGTCAGGGAGAAATGACAGTGCTCATAGACTCAGGTTGCACTTGATGCTTAATCAGCCTGTGCATGGTGCAGAAACTTGGGCTGCAAATGAAGAGGCTACAGCACCCTATGAAATTTAAGCAAATAGATAGATCACTGGTCAGGAGGCCCCTGGCTGCCTATTTAACTAAGCTCATGCATATGGAGATGGATGACTATCACGAAATCCTCTGGTTCATAGTGGCACCAATGATGAAGAAAGAGGAGATCCTGGGGTTATCCTGGTTAACAAAATGGAACCACATATATTCTGGCAGAAGGGAGCCAGGTGGGTGACCATGGTGAGAAGGGGTCCAAATGCAGCAAAAAGAGGGTGTGGGGAGTTGGGTCAGCAGAGGAGTGATGGGAAAGGCAGCATTCAAGCCACTGCCTGAGGCACCTCCCATCCACAAAGAATACAAAGACTTGGGGGAGGGGTTCAGTGAGGAGAAATACAACACCTTACCCTGTCACTGGCCGACGGACTGTGCCATTAAAATCCTATCTGTGGCAAAACTCTCCAAGCCAAAAATGTATTCCATGACCCCTCAGGAGATGGTGGAGCTGTGAGATTACATAAACAACAATTTAATCTGGGGCTTCATTCAGGCAGTGAAAAAAGCAGCTCTTTACTGTTTAAAGAGAAAAAGGATGAATCTTTGAGAATATGCATGGACTTTAGAGGAATAAATGGAATGTCCATGGAGAACATGTACCCCATTCCTCTTACAAAGGACTTGCTGGGTCACTTGGCAAAGGGGAAACTGTTTACTACACTGGGAATGAAGAAGGCTTACTACTGAGTGAAGATTAAGGAGGGGGATGAATGGAAGATGATGTTCAACTGCCCCCTGGGGAGATTCCAATTTAAGGTGATGCCTTTTGGACTACAAGGGCCCCCTGCTGTGCTCATGTAATTGATCAATGAGATGCTACATGAGCATCTGTAGAAAGGGATACTTGTGTACCTGAATGATATTCTTATTTACTAGGAAACAATGGAAGAGCATGTGAAACTAGTGAGGCAGGTTCTGCAAAAGCTGTTGAAAGCGAACCTATATGCCAAGCTATCTAAATGTGAATTCCATAAAATGAGCCTGAGCTCATTTTCCCACTACCAACTGTCATGCAAGGGGATAGAGATGGATCTGGGGAAAGTGAAAGACATCCTAGGGTGGAAAGCCCCCAAGATGCGTAAACAGCTGCAAAGCTTCCTGGAGTCTGCAAACTTTTACTGGTGATTCATCCCTTCTGTTTCAAAGATTTCCCTGCCATTACCGAGCTATTAAAAATGGACAAAGGTAGGGAGCCATGGCCAAGTCAGCCACTGAACTGGAATGCTAAGTGGCTTTTGAAAAACTTAAGAGACTTTTTGCAGATGAACAGATTCTAAAGCACCCCAACACAGAGGAGCCTTTGAGAATCCAGGCAGATACCAGTGACACTGTGGTGGGAGCTGTGTTTTCTGGAAGAACAGAGAGGGAAAATTACAGCCATGTACATACCCTCCTGTAACTGAATGAGAGAGAACACCACTGGGCTTTGTGGGAGAAAGAGGTATTTGCAGTGAGGTGGGCATTGTTACTTAGAGATAGTTCTTGGGAGGGAATAAAATTCCCTTTGAAGTATGGACTGACCACAAGAACTTAGAGGGACTCTCTGAAAACTCTCTTCCAAATAAGTCTAGTGAGCACAATATTTCAACTGCTTTGAATTTGAGCTAAAGTACATTGGGGGTAGATTTCTTAGCTGATGCCTTGTCCTGATTGCCACAATATAAAAACAATTGGTAAAACAAACAGTAATTAACACCATCATTCCCACAAAATAACAAGCAGGCAACCACAAGGCAGCAGGGAGAAGGGAGCAATTGAGCCCAGATGACACATTGATGGAACAGATGAAGAGGGAACTGTTGATGGATGCTTGGTTTGGGGACCACCAAGGAGAGTTGACTCTGAGAGAAGGATTGGCATGGAAGGTAGATAAGCTATTTGTCCCGAACAACTGACAGGTGGAAGCCCTGCAGCAGAGCCATGATGCAAAATCACCAAATTAGAGACACATTATTACAGATTTGGGAGGAAAAAAAAAACATTTTATCAAAATTCCAGGATGGCTATCAACAGTGGAAGCCATGATCTATCCAAATACATTAGATAAGAACAATGATAGCCCGGGCAAGAAATTTTGAGTATAATATGCAATTAGAAGATTGTGAAAAATTGTGGACCAAAAATTGTAAACTAAAAATGGCTGCCACATATAAAGAAAACCTTTATAAAATGTTTTACCATTGGCATCTAGCACCAGCAAGATTAGCTAAAATATACCCAAATATGAACCTGAATGCTGGAAATGCAAAAATAAACAAGGTACCTTCTTTCACATGTGGTGGTCTTGCCCCAAAGCAATAAATAAATACTGGAACAAAATTAGAATATGATTGCAATATTCAAGTAGAACCTAAGCCTGAAATATATTTGTTAGGGATAATTAGAGGAGCATTTAAGAAATTAAGAAATTGAATACATCATAATATTTATATTAACAGTGGCAAGAATAACACATGCTCAGAGCTGGAAATTAGATAACACTCCCACAGGTAGTATGATTATAAAGAAAATTATGGATTGCACAGAAATGGTAAAACTCATGTTAGAATTGCAAGACAGGGAAGAGAAGGAATAATATACAGTGGGAAGAATGGTACAACTAGTTGGATAGTAGAATAGTAGGAATAAAAAATAAACAAATAGGGGGGTGTGTGTGTGTGTATGTGTATGTATGTATGTATGTGTACATTTATATGTAGATTTATATGTATATGTTTATAGTTATAGTATATAGTTAGAAGAAACTGGAAAAGTCAATGTCACAACACTGCAAAGATTGTATTTGTGTTGTTTTGTTGTTGTGCTGTTTTGTATTTGTGTTGTTTTTAAATGTGTAAAACTCAATAAAAATTTATTTAAAAAAAACTTTAGTAGAAAGAGACCAGAAAGTTTCAAGTCTGCTTGAACTGGGGGGAGAGGATCTTGACACCTGGAATCAAATGAAAGTGTGGTTCGTTCATATTTCCAATTATAATCAATATGGTTGCCAACCCATTTTTGAGCTATTTGAACTTTCTGAATCCACATATATTATAAGAAGTTAAATAAAAAATTGTGACAGAATGGGTTGGTGTTACAAGGCTAATCCAAGTAGTAGTGCAGCTGATGTATCAAACAAGTCTAGTAAAATATATTTTAGATTAAAAATAAATCCAGATGCACCCCATGTGATCCCGATCCTTTAAGGAGATCATAGTCCCATTCATAAGAAAGAAACTGTCCTTGAAATATGAAGTATCCTTAATAGCACCTCTGTCTTGTCAAGCCTGAGCTTCAGTTTCTTGGGTTTTATCTTGTCCATTACTATAGACAGGCAATGATTTACCAATTCTACAGTGTCACTTGGATCAAATGAAAGGGAGAAAAATTGCTGAGCTTTATCAGAATACTGATGATATTTTATTCCATTTTATCTGAATGATCTCATTCTGTGGTTTTGTGTAGATGTTGAACAATGTGGATCATAAAATGGAACTTTGTGAAACCACCAAAGAATAACCACCATGGAATCAA
This sequence comes from Bungarus multicinctus, assembly GCA_023653725.1. Classification (NCBI taxonomy): domain Eukaryota; kingdom Metazoa; phylum Chordata; class Lepidosauria; order Squamata; family Elapidae; genus Bungarus; species Bungarus multicinctus. The sequence goes on from CM042837.1 coordinate 11,348,986, forward strand.
GCAGAAATCTTTCAACACAGAGATGATTGTCCAGGTCAGGTGGAAATGAAACTGCTTCAAGACTGTTCCACCATGCTAATTTAGACAACCTTTTCAGAAGAATACTACAGTTTAAGAATACTGAAAATCACTGAGGGCCCCAGGAAAATTAATTAAGGTTGCAGTCACTTAATATTTGTCCTTGCAGGTATCATCCAACTGGGTAATCAAGAATATTTAAGTGGCAAAACCAGGCCTCACCCAGATCAAAATAGACTTAGAGAACTCATTCCATCCAATAATGTTTAACTCTGGACTTGTGGGTACATATGATTTGACCACCTTGCCCAAAAAGGATATTTTGTTTTGGATTCTCCAGTCTCCAGTAATGAAATTGGGACTATACCTTGTCACATGAAGAAATGTATTTTATTTTATTTATTTTTATTTATTTATTTGATTTGTCAATTGCTTACAAGGTATATATATTATTGCTTAAAAGTATTATAAGTATAAACATGAGTAAGAATACAGAAAATAGGTACAAATAAATGGGGACAATAGGACAGGGATGGTAGGCATGATGGTGCACTTATGCAGGCCCCTTACAGACTTCTTAGGAATGGGGTGAGGTCAATAGTGGTTAGTTTGAGGTTAAAGGAGTGGGAGTTAGAGGATGTAACAACAGAGTCAGGTAGTGCATTCCAGACATTGACCACTCTGTTTCTGAAGTCATACTTTCTGCAATCAAGTTTGAAGCAGTTTTACATTGAGTTTGTATCTGTTGTATGCTCTTGTATTGTTGTGGTTGAAGCTGAAGTATTCATTGACTGGTAGGACATTGTAGCAGATAATTTTGTGTGCTACGCTTAAGTCTAACCATAGGCAACGTAGTTCAAGGTTGTCCAAGCCCAAAATCTCAAGCCTGGTGGTATAGGGTATTCTGTTGCGAGCAGAGGAGTATAGTACTCTTCTCATGAAATACTTATGGACTCGCTCGATTGTATTAATGTCTGATATGCAGTGCGGATTCCAGACTGATGTATTCAAGTATTGGTCTGGCAAAAGTTTTGTATGCTCTAGTTAGCAATTCGATATTTCCGGAGGAGAAGCTTCGTAAGATTAGATTTACAACTCTTAATGCCTTTTTGGCAATGCTGTTACAGTGAGCTCTGGTGCTTAGGTCATTTGATATGAGAACTCCAAGGTCCTTGACAGAGTAAGGATCATTAATGAGGTCATATCCGCTTAATTTGTATTTGGTGTACTGATTTTTTTTACCAATGTGTAGGACAGAGCATTTGTTGGTCGAGATTTGCGGTTGCCAGATGTTTGACCATTCAGACACATAATCAAGGTCGCTTTGAAGGATAGTAGCATTGTCAGTGGTGTTGAATAGTTTTACATCATCTGCAAAGAGGATGCAGTTGCTTATAAGGTGATTGCAAAGGTCATTTATATAGAATATAAAGAGTGTGGGTCCTAGAATGCTGCCTTGGGGGACACTGCTGTTAACTGGAGCAGGGTTTGTTATAGAGCTCCCTATTTTTATTGTTTGTTGCCTGTTTGACAGGAACGCAGTAACCCACTTATGGAGGGATCCAGAAATGCCTAAGAGTTTAGTTTTAACAGTAGTTTGTTGTGTACCACTGAATCAAAGGCTTTGCAGAAGTCTATGTAAATTGCATCTATAGCTTTACCCTGATCAAGTAGAGTAGTCTATATGTTTTTGCAGTGTAGGAGTTGTAGATTGCAGGACAATTTATCACTTCGTAAGCCATAAACCATGAGGGATTGAATAAGTGCTAACCAAACTCAATCAAGCACATTGTTCACATTTTATTTATCCTTTAAGTGTCTAGTTAACATATTCCTGCCACCAAGGATCAAAATGTTCTCTGAATCAGGTCCAAAAATGTCCTGAATTACTTGGAAGAACTCCATGGGTGACACAGTGGATGTAATGGAAGATGAGGGGGGAAATGTGGGATTTTCTTTCTTTCTTTTTTGGTTTGCATCAATACCAACTAAGTAGGCTTAATAATGAGCTCTTATGAGAATTAGATTCATGATGGTTTTTCTTCACTTCTTGTCTCCTGACATGCTTTACCAGCCTCAATTAAAATTTGGAATTAATTATGCTGCTCTGAGAGACAATGGTTAGGTGTGATTGTGATAAGTGTCTTATATTAAAAGGCAGTCAATCCTGTGTGCCATATTGAACCTCTCCCAGATTTGGAATATATCAACTACTCAAAGCAGACCATTGTATGCCCACTTTTTAATAGAGTAGATTAGTTACTACAAGTCTAAATTTCAACTTGAAACATCATGACAAAGGAATACATTTTTATGTTGCCATTTGTTTATTGCTTGTTAGTTAGTTCATCTTTGATTTCTATTATTGTACAGTAGCATCTGCATAGAAACCAACAAATGTCTAAATAACAGCTGGTATCCCAAGACAGGAAGTCAGGCTGAATTTTGGGCTTTTGCACAATGTAAAGAAGAGTCATGAAATGGCTATTCGAAATATCAAGGCTGTAATAATTCATTTGTGACTAGAACAGCAGCTTCTCTTTGTTACACATTATTATCAGAAAGAAAATGAACATCAGATTGCATCATTTCAGGCCTATTGAAATATTAATCTTCTCCAGACTCAAGAGCAGGGTTTGTTATTCCTATGTGTAGCTGACATCTGGCAATGGAACTCATGTGAAGAGGGTGTAGTGGAGAGAAGCTTCTGAAAGCTTGCCAAGAAGATGTGACAATTTGTTCCTCTGACAGTTGGAACTGAGCATACCAGAAATGTCAAGAAAGAGATTAACAGCTGGAGAGGAATGAAAGAAAAATATTGCCTGAGTTTAACCTCTGGACTTCTTGTCACCATATGGTGTGGTTTTTGTGGTTCTGTTTCCATCTCCTTTCTTTTGTAGAGAAAAGGAACTGGTCTCTTGGTTGCAGCTACAATTTCGGTAGACAAAGAACCAAAAAAAGACAGACAAGTTTCTGGTGCAGAGCAAAAAAGGAAGGAAATTTCTTCTAATGCACCTTGAGAGATCTTATTTTTATTCTGAAAACTCAGGTTAATTTACCTAGATAATAAAGTGAAACTCAAAACAATTTTCAGGTCTGTTGAACACAAGCCAACTGTTTGCACTACTGTACAGTAAAGATAATAAGAATTGGCTTTTGATGTCTCAAATGCCTACAGTTGACTCCAATTGATGCCAGTTGCGAAGATCTAGTGGATGCTGATATCTGTAAACAGGGGTGGGATTCTCCGGCTCTGACTGGTTCTATAGAACCCCTTGTTAACTTTCTAAGCAGTTCGGAGAACCAGTAGTTAGAAGAAATGTCCTTTTGTTTTTTTCCACCCTTATTACATTCTTGGCAGTATGCCTAGACTTACTGTCTCCGAAGGAGGGTTTTTTTTTACATTCTTAAAGGGGAAGGGTTATTTTAAGCTTTTTACACTGCTGTTGGGAGGAGATATTCCCCTGGAATATACTTCCAGCCACATGCAACAATCAGCACTTTAAAGAAATAATTGAATAACTAGAAAGGAACATTTAATGACAAGGAACCAAGATGAGTGACATTCAGCAAGGCTTCTTGGCTAGCTAAAAAGATTGATATTCGAAAATGAGTTTACAAACTCTTTCTGAATTTTGGTCTAAAACTGGTTTTTGGTGAAGTTTAATTCTGTCCTTGGTGATGTTTAATACTGTGTTTATTGATGGGATAATTTTCCCTATTCAGCTTTGTTTGGAAGGAAAAAGGTTAATGTCTGTTCCTGAAAATAAACTGGGTTGAGAAATCTGGTTACTTCCTGTGTCTATTTGTTCTGGTAATTGGTTTAACAAGCAACAGCTACTGTTGTGATTTAATTATTTGTATTGTGTTTGAATTTTTTTCCTGCCTCATGGTTTCTTTTTCTATCTGGGGAGGGGGTCTTCCTTCATTGCTTTAGTACTTTTGGGGTATATACAAGTATATAGTACTGTATATACAGTACTCCAAGTACTCTTTTTGGGATATTCTTCCAAGAGGCAGGATGCAAGCTTGGCACTGATTTTTTTTACTGCGTTTCTGGAGGGCATGTGACCTTTCCTTAAATTTAGGTTATTACCTTAGGGTATCTTGTGAGGTGAGTGAGACCAGCTGGTGTCTTTAAGTGGTGCAAATGGTTCTAAGGATTGCTTTTCCTGGGTGTGCTCTTTCTGGAGAGCTTAAATGACCTCTGGGTTTCACTTTATGAGCAAGAGTTGGCTGCTGATAGTTATCATTGCATTTTAACTATTTTAATTCCTCAAGGTGCTCTGGCACCCTGCTTGATTTGAAACTCCATTTGCAGGTATTTTTAATTTAATGATTGGTATTTAGGGCAGCTTCTTGCAAGCAAAGAAGTTTTTTGTATTTTTGTGCAGGTAATCCTTGACTTACAACAGTTCATTTTGTGACCACTCAAAGTTACAATGGTATTGAAAAAAGTGACTTATGACAGTTTTTCACACTTACAACTGTTGCAATTCCCAGATTCCCCACAGTCGCGAGGAAAAGCACCCCTCGATGAGAGAGACATCGAGTTGGCCATACCCACCCAGTAACATGCCCACCAAGCCACACGCACCAACTAAGCCATGCCCACAGAACCGATTGTTAAAAATTTGAATCCCACCCCTGCCTGTAAAACAAGTCTAAATTCTTCATCTGTGTAAATTGCTCAGGTAACAGATACTCATGACTTATGTCAATTAAGTTGACATTAAATATATACATATATTTCAGTCGGAAACACCTGATATTTTCTCCACATTTATCCCTTATCAATCAAATTTAGTTTAGCCTATCTTTATGGCTAATGAATTGTAGGGGAAATCTTCATTCATATTTATGCCTGTTTTCTTGAACAATATTCATAATGTTCACCCTTTCTGAAATCAACTTTTTCATAGTAAGATGCATGTCCATATTTTCCTCTAGTACCCATTTTATTCTATTCGCCTAATGTTTCATGGTTGTTTGAAGTTGTGAATAACTATGAATGACTGAATGACTGACTGACTGAAAGAATGAATTCTTTATTGGTCAAGTGTGATTAAACACACAAGGAATTTGTCTTGGCACATATGCTCTCAAGTGTACATAAAAAGAAAAGAATCCTAATGTACAACATTTAATGATAGTCATACGATACAAATAAGCAATCAAATCATACTAGGAAACAGAAAATATAAACCGTAATAATATAATCAACAAAGTTACAGTCATACAGTCACAAGTGGGAGAGGATGGATGATAGGAACTAGTGAGAAGATTAATAATAATAGTAATGAAGACTTTGTAAATAGTTGGGCAGTATTGAGGGAATTATTTGTTTAGCAGAGTGATGGTATTTGGGGAAAAACTGTTCTTGTGTCTAGTTGTTCTGGTGTGCAGTGCTCTATAGCATCTTTTTGAGGGTAGGAGTTGAAACAGTTTATGTCCAGGATGTGAGGGGTCTGTGAATATTTTCACAGCCTCTTTTTGACTTGTGCAGTATACAGGTCCTCAATTGAAGGCAGGTTGGTTTTTCTGCAGTCCTAATTATCCTCTGAAGTCTGTCTCTGTCTTGTTGGGTTGCAGAACCAAACCAGACAGTTTTAGAGGAATTTGAGAAATATGCAAGCACTAATGCATATTGTATGTATCAGGGGTGGGATTCAACAGTTCGCACCTATTTGCTAGAACCAGTTGTTAACATTCTGAGCAGTTTGTTAGAAGAAATTACTGGCCTAATCCTGTAAGGAAGGCAGGAAGGAAACATTCTGGTGTTGCTTACAGAAACTGCCTCTCCATTAACCCTTATTACATTCTTGGCAGGACTAGACTTCTTGTCTCAGGAACTTCTCTAGAGTTTTTTTCCCTTCCTTTGTTGGTACTTGGCTTGTGTGGAGTGACCATTCAAAATTACAATGGCACTGAAAAAAAGTGACTTATAACCATTTTTCACCCTTATGACTGTTGCAGCATCCCCACAGTCACAAGAGGCCAGGCGTGGAGATGCGTGCCTCGATGTGAGTGATATTGAGTTGGCCACACCCAGCCAATAACATGACCATCAAGCCACATCCACCAACTAAGCCACGCCCACAGAACCAGTTGTTAAAAAATTTGAATCCCACCTGTGGTATGCATCCATATTGTTTTCTGTAATGGATAGACAGGAATTCAGTATATTCAATAACAAATCTTAATGAGCTAAATTTGTTATCCTCCCTAACTTCAACAAAACCAGGAATCAAGTCATTATCTGAATCTGAAAGTATCACTAGGAACAAGGTCTTCCTTGCTCTTCTGTAGCTGTAATGTCCCAGAGGCTGTTTTGGGATGCATAAGCATTTCAGAATTAAATTCTAAGATTACTGAGAATGTTCCATTATTGCCATTGGGGCTTTGCCTCCAGGACATACAATCTCTACCATGGGTATGTTTATATGTGTGCAAATGAGCATAGGATATAAGAGGGATGTGATAAATATAAAATGAGCAAACTTAAAATATATATCTGATGGGTCCTTGGTACTCTCTGAGGTTGGTTGTTTTCTTGCAGATATTTCATTACCCAAACTAGGTAACCATCATCAATGTTAATAAGGAATGGGGTTTTCTCTCTTCTGGTGGTTTGCCAATATTGGTGGAGGTATTTTGGGAAGTTCTTTGATAAGCTCAGAGCCCAGCCTTTTAGTAAGCCATGCTTCCTAGATGCTCTGTGACCCTTATTTCCATTCTATGAATGGTTGTCTTTCTTTTCATAAGGCTGAAAAGGCAAATGTAAGTATTAATGAATGTTTTATTTTTTATTTTGTTATTAGAAGGCATTCAAGCTGGCTAACAAGAATTAAAATACAGCTAAAATTTTAAAGCACATTAAAGAAGACTATGTATAAAATCACATAAAGAGTAAAGAGCCAATTGACAAAATAAAGCAACATCTGTGACTGGTATTAGTCTGGTGGAGGTTGCCTTCTCACAGCAATATTTCTGGTGTACTATAATAATTACTAAGTTTCTATTACAGTTCTTTCTTGCTAGTGCTCAAAGCATTGGGCCAGATCCATAACAAGAGGAAATGGAGGAGAGTTCTCCCCAAGGAGATCCATTGTCAGATGAGCTTGGATGTTACCCAGAATCAATATCAACTTGTTTCTCACATCAAAATGAGAAACCACACTGCTGAGTTTTGCCCCTCTTGCTATTAACATTTGGAGAGGGCTTTTTGAGCCACAAGAAAGAGAGGGAGGGAGGAAGAGAAGAAGAGAGGGAATGAGGGAGAGAAAGAGAGAGGAAGAGAGGGAAAGGAGAGAGGGAAAGGGGGAAGGGAGGGAGGGAGAAAGAGAGAGAAAAAGAAGGAGGGAAGGAGAAACAAATCAATGAAGTATTGTGGCTAAAACTAATCGCTTCCTACAATAACTGGATATGTGTTTTGTTCTGTACAAACTTATGAAAAATTGTGGTCAATGAATTGCTGACTTCTTTACCCTTTGCCATTCCCAGTATATTTCTTACTCACATGTCATTACAACAGTCACAATAGCCCCTATATACTAAAAGGGTGGAGTGGAGAGACAGAAAGTAGGAAAAAGTTTAAAGGAATTATGATTTTATCTTTCACTTTTTCAGCTAACTCTTCTGGGGATCGCATTATGAAGAATTTTTTTTTTAAAATAGGACTTTATAAAAACTTAAAAGACTTAGAATGTCTATAACAATAACAAAGCCACAGTTTTCTGGTTTGGTAAAACAGTTGCTTTCAGAGACAAAGTAGTTTGTTGAATAACCTTTTTAAGTATTGGGTTTGAAAAGAGTTGAAGATAAAATCAGTATTCTTAAAACTTTCTTTTATTCAAGCTGGTGGCTGCCTGAACATTTTCAACTGCTTTATAAAGTCAGAATATTGATTTATCCAGCTCCCTTTGATTAGCTGTGGTTCCCCAGAACTTGCAGTAGAGTAAGCCCGTACAGATCAACCATGATCTGCTTTAATGAGGTACTTTGCTTCTGGTAAGTCAGTTGTTCTCCCTCAATAAAGCTTCAAAGTGGACCAATTCACCAAAGTTGGCAGCTTCAATTTAATAACTGGAGTGCTTGTGCTTTGTTGTGCATGTCAGGAAGTTCTTTTTATTGATCCAATGGAGCTGTTCCATGCAGAAGAATAATATGCTTCCAAACTTCATTTCAATGGGCAAGTGATTGAAGATCCAGTGAAGAAAAGATCTATTTTGAAGTTCTATGCAATGTAGAGGTCTTTCTTATTACCTTCTATATGAACCTTGCAGCTAGAGATTCTGGCTATTGGCCATCGTTCCTCTGTCAGCTCAAAAATTTGCTCTACCATTAGGTATTGCTCCATCCCAGCAAACTGTAACTGAAGGACTGGAAAATGATTTTTCTTCTATTTCAGCAGTTTATTTGATTTACCTTGTTTTCATATTTTATTATTTCCACCTCTTGGAGGCCAAATTAAGATAGCAATGCAAGAATGAGTTCAACTTTCCAGATTGTATTTTCCACTTCATATTCAGGATGTAGGGCTAGCCTAGGGCACTGTTTCTAAACAAGTAGCAAATACCAGGAAAGTTAGTGCAGGATGACATTTTCCCTTTTCAAAACAAAGCACATCATTGAAATTCAGTGTACATTTCCTGGAGGTTTTTAATGCCATATAACCTTTGAGTGACATTTACTCTATATATGTGCCTTAGTGAACTATTCCACTCCAGAATAATTAGAAAGGAGATACAAGTATGAAGTTGTGACATGAAATTTCACTGACTGTATTTATAATTCCATTTTGGTTTTGGACACATTTGCCCTACACACTAAATGAACAAGAGATTGCTATCATGTAGAAGTGAAAAAAAGATTAATCCATTATCCCATCTTCTTAAGCAATTGGATTACCTTACACACACTGGGAAGTCAAACTTCTGAAACAAACAATATTCAATTGTCCTGTCCTTTTTTTTTTTCTTTCCTGCAGAGTGAAATGGTAGGATTGAGAGGCAAAGTTGCTACCAGTGGTGGAAATTTTGTACAGGAGTTCATTCCATTGTACTTACCTATAAATACTGGTTATTTAACAGAAACTATATAATCTGGTTTAGGAACCTACAGATGACTCCATTCATATGTGAAACCAGATGTAGAAAACAGACCTCTCATAATCTAGCACTGGAAAAACATTTTTAAAATATGTGCATATATATTTTTCTCCTTCTCAAGTAAATGATAGCTAGAGAGGAGCCAGCTGGTGTCATCATGAATGGGTGTGTGAGTGGGATCTCCACATAGCACAGTCAGTTACTGTCCATCCGAGGGGCTCGTAGGGGCCAAAGCCACGCTGTAGGGGCAACAGGAGAGGAAGGGCTCTCTACAGATCTCAAGTGGATAGTAATCCACTTTGCCGGTCAGGAGAAATCCTTCCTGAAAGAAGGTGGAGAAGAAGACGGCCATTAATGGCCGAACCAAAGCAATGACAGCTGGTCAGAGCAAGTGGTGAGAAAGCAGAAGGAAGCAGTGGATTGGACCTGGATACAGACCTGCCTCCAACTCCTACCAAAGTGGGTGACATTTCCATCCTGATTTAAGAAGAATTGGGGGCTCCAGAGAGAAGGATGGGAGGAATCTCCAGAGAGAAGGAGCAAGGAGGACATCTACTGGCCAAAGTGGGCATAAAAGGGAAGGATAGTGGATTTTTCCCCTCTCACTTCTTGGACATTTTATAATTCTGGCTGATTTGTGGTGGATTACAAAAAAGGTGGATTAAAGCTGTCTTCACTTGTTTGGAATACTGATTTACTAGAGGTTGGTGACCTAACAGAACTTGAGGATTACAAATATTCTTTATGGACCCACAATATAAGACAACAGATAAAGCAGAACATTAAGGACAAACATAATGGTCCCTTTTGGATTACCAATTTCCTCTTCTTATCCTGGTCTCATTACCATTACTACTACTATGATTATTACTGTTATTGTTAACAATAACAATACAAATAACAATACAAATAACAATAACAATAATAATAACCATCATAATCTCCATTCTAATTTTATGTAGGCCATTATGGGTTACAAAAGAATGGTCTAAAAGGAAAACAGAAGTGGATTTTTCTTTTTTATACCTATTGGTAAAGTGAGATCTGGGGTGCTGGAGGGTTATATATGTGTTAAAGGTGATTGGAGGTGTTGGATACTAAAAAAGCTGACCAAATTGCTGACCATGACAAGCACTTCAAACTTAATTAAGATAGGGTTAGGGAGAAAACCTGCCTCCACACCATCATTGGCTACATCACATCCATCCAATCAGAGGTCGATAGAAGACATGATACAAATGGAGAGATCAAACCTATTTAAGGAATTGCAGGCCATGCTCTAATCAATGTAGAAGATTATGTCAAAAAACCATAACGAAATGAAGAGGGAAATAGGAGAAGTGAGAAGTGATACAGGAGAATTAATAGATAAGATACAAAATATGGATGGAAAGTTTGAAACAATTGATTACAAAAATGAACAGAAAATATAAGAAATAGAAAAGAGGATGGAGAAAGAAGAAAAAAGAGTAGATGAAATAAATGATAGGCTGATCCAGGCAAATAAAGAGTTAGAAACCACAGTAATATTCCTGGAGACAGAAAAATCAGCACATTATTTAAGATTCCAGAATATGGAAGAGGAGAATGGGGAAGACTTACCAGATATTATGGCAGAGTTACTGGCAAAGGCACCAGGGACAGAGAAAGAAGAGTTGCTGATAGAAATCGATTAAACATATAAAATCCACACAAATTATCAAAGAAGGTACATGTAAGATTTGTGAAGAAATTGATGAGGGACAAAGTGCTTAATAAGGCAAGAGATGAGCCAATACACTATAAAGTTCTGAAAGAAGTCCCAAGAAGAGTTAGAGAACTGAGGAAGCAGTACCAATTTTTAATTATGTTGTTGATCAGGTGTAGTGTTAACTTCAGATGGCTGACTCCAGAAGGAATACTGGTCACATGGCATGAAAAGAGATTTGATTGGACTCACTGGATAAAGCAACAGAGTTCTACAACTAGTATTTTGATACCAAAGAGGAACTGGAGGAGAGGGAAGAATTAGAAGATAGAGATCAAGGAATGCCCGCCATAGAAGAAAGGGAGCAAAAGGAAAGAGAAAAAGGACCAAATAGAGAACAATGGAACAAGACCTAAAGAACCAAGAGAAATAAGGGCAACCAGAAGTATAAGACCTAGATATAAACAGAACAATGCAAAAAGAACTTACAATATTATCATTAAATTTCAAAGGATTGAACTCACCCATGAAAAGGAAGAAAACCATCAACAAATTACAACATTAAGTCTTGACATAATATCACTACAAAAAGTCCATATAAAATAAAAGCACAAACAACTACTGGAGTACCCCAAATTGGGGAAACTATTTGTGTCATCCCAACAAAAGAAGAGAGAAGTGGTGTTATATTATCAAAGAAACAATTCAGGCAAATCAAATATGTAAAGATGAAGAGGGAAGGATTTTAATTGTGGAAGTAATATTAAATCAAAAATGGGTACTCCTAGTTGCAATCTATACACCTAATAGTGGACAAGAACAATTCTATAAAAAACCTACATAATACTATACATGAAATGGAGCATGACAATATCTGTCTCCTATTATCCTGCGATAATAGACAAAAGCTGGGCTTTAAAAGCAATTGAATAAGAAAAGGAGTAAAAAGGATTCTACCTAGAACCTTATTTAAAATGGCAGAAAAGTTAAATATACAAGATGTATGGAGAGAGGGGAACCTTAAGGGAAAACCAATACACATTCTATTCTAACAGAGACAGATCCTGGTCTAGAATACACATGATATGGATGTCGGTGGAATTAAATACAAATGCATATGAGGCAGTAATTGATACAAATTTATGGGAAGACCACAATCCAATGAGAATTAGCTGGAAAGAACAAAAGAATAAGAGGGATATAACAAAAGAATAAGAGGGATATAACAAAACCTATGGGATACAATGAAAGCATATATGAGAGGAATTGCCATAACATTTACAGGAAGAAAAACAAAAGGAAGAAGCAACAACAAAGAACCCTAGAAGAAGAATATAAAAGACTTGAAGCAGAGTTATAAAAGGAACCATAAAAATAAAACAGCAAATGGACTTAACTAATCATAAACTGAATATCCTTGAAAAAGAAGAACTGGCGCAAAGAACAAAACAAAACTTTTTTGAGAATGCAAATAAACCAGGAAGATGGCTAGCTTATAAATTAAAAAGGAGAAACAGAAAAAACGGATAAGTAAATTGCAAGATAAAGATGAAACTCTATGTTATCAAATTGAGGAAAAAAAGAATATTAGGACTTTTACAGGAAGCTATATGATAATGAGGAATATTCTGAAGAGAAAATACTCCAATATCTAGGAAAAGCTAATTTACCTAAAAGGTCAGAAACAATAAAATCTATGCTGAATGAGAAAATAAATGTAACAGAACTAGCAGAGGCATCAAAAAAACAAAAAACAATAAGACACTAGGCCCAAGTGGGTTGCTGGCAGAAATATACAAAGAGCTACAAGATATCCTGGGCCAATCATTATTAGAGGTATACAATGCAGATTTATCTGAAGCAAAGATAACATCACCTTGATACCAAAAGAAGATTCAGATTTAACGCAAATAAAGAATTATAGACCAATATCTCTACTGAATACCGACTATAAAACATTCACCTCAATAGTAGCAGAAAGATTGAAGAGATTCTTTTTTTTAACAATGGGATAAATTGAACTTTATTTTTTTATTAAGTTTTTATTAGACAAACACAAAAAAGAAGAAAAGAACAATGAACATGGCACAATCCTAACCCACAGTTGTCTTACATTGCTAAATCATATATAAAAATAGTACATATTTACATTCTATATACATAGTATATAATATATACTTATAATCATTTCTTATTATCTTGATCTTTCCTCTTTTCTAACCAACAACAAAACTTATCTCATACTTTGTAATAATCCGATTCATCCTTATTTTTTAATTCTTTTGTCAATTTGTCCATTTCTGTGCACATCCAAATTTTCCTAATTATTTCTATTTCACTTGGAGTTTCTTTACATTTCCACTGTTGTGCATAGGCCAATCTTATGGCAGTAATTACATGAATTATTAGGTATATAATATCTTTGTCGTATTTTCCCATGTTAATTCCTAACAAGAAAATTTCAGGTCTGTATTTTATTTTAATCTTACACATTTCTTCTAACCATTTCTGAATGTTTTACCAAAACTTTTGGGCTTCTTTACAATTCTACCATAAATGACAATACGTTCCATTTTCTTTATTGCCCTTCAAACATGCAGGAGAAAGATTTGGATACATTTTTGCCAATTTTGGTGGTGGCATATGCCATCTATAAAACAATTTATATAAATTTTCTTTAAGCAGTGTGGCCAAAGTCATTTTTTGGTTTCGTTCCAAAAGATTTGCCAATCATTTAAATTTATACTATATCCAAAATTCTTCATCCGTGCCATCATTGTTTCTTTTACTTTTTCTTCCTCCAATTTACAATTTTTTTTATCAATTTCTCATCAATTCGCAATAATACTTCATCTAATTTTGTTTTGCATCTGCTAATTCCCCACTCTTTCATATCTTTCCCCATGTCTCGATTGGAGTTGTAAATAAGCCCACCATTCTATATCTATTCCTTGGTCCTTCAAATCTTGTCTCCATCTTAATTCTCCTCTATCATTTAAAATGTCCTCATAGGTAATAATTTTCTCTTATCAGAGTAATTGAAGAGATTCTTGAAGGAATTCATACACCCTTATCAAAATGATTTTGATAAAAAAATAAAAGGCAGATAAGAAATAATATGAGAGTAATATTAGATATATTGGAATACTATAAAGCACATAATGAAAATCAATTGTTATTCCTAGATGCTCAAAAGGTGTTTGATAATGTGAACTGGCAATTCATGTTACATCAACTAAGATATATGGACTTTGGAGATAAATTTTTAAATATGTTCAAGGCAATATATACAAATCAGAAAGCTAAAGTGATCTTGAATGGTGAGATAACTGAAAATTTTCTAATAAGAAAAGGTACAAGGAAAGGCTGTCCATTATCTCCATTGTTATTTATCTTAATACTGAAAGTACTAACTAAAAACATCAGGCAAGGCGAGCAAATCAAAAGAAAGGAAATTGAAAGAGAAAAATATACACTGCAAGCATTTGCAGACAATCTAGTTTTCATTTTAGAAGGACCATTAGTATCAGACCCAAGACTCATAGATAAATTAGAGGAGTACGGAGAAGTTGTGGATTAAAAATAAATAAGGAAAAATAGAATAGAATAGAATAGAATAGAATAGAATAGAATATTTTATTGGCCAAGTGTGATTGGACACACAAGGTATTTGTCTTGGTGTAAATACTCTCAGTATACATAAAGAAAAGGTACATTTGTTAAGAATCAAGAACCAAGGAGCCAAATGGGATCAGCACCAGGTTAGAGGCCACAAGGGCACGACCCGGTCAAGGACCTCAGTCGCCACCCTATCCCAGGCGGCCACCAAGTCCTCAGCCAAGTCATATGTGCGAGTTTCGGGAAACACCCCAAGCTCCGTCAGGAATCTATCCAGGTCCATCAGGCGCCTGGGGCGGAACCATTTAATCGGTCCCACCTCCCTGTGATGAGGGGGTGCGGCACGGAAGTCCAGCCTAAGGAGCAAATGATCCGACCATGATAGGGGCTCTATCAAAACATCCCCTAGACCTAGATCATTCTGCCACTGACCAGAGACGAAAACCAAATCCAAGATGTGTGTGGGGGATCCCGAATTAATTGGATCAGGCCCAAGGCTGTCATGGAAGCCATGAACTCCTGAGCAGCCCCCGAGGCCCTGCCGGCAGAGGGTAGTTTGAAATTCCTCATGACCATAAGCCTGGGGGTCTCAACCGCCAACCGGCTATCACCTCAAGGAGTTCAGCAGGGCCGATGTCACATAGCAGGGAGCCTGGTATGTGATCAACAGGCCCATCTGAACCCCGGAACCACGCTTCACAAAGAAGGATTCACATCCGGTCGTCTGAGGAACAGTGAATTCCCTAGGACACAGATCTTCCTTAATAACCATCACAACCCCCCCTCATCTGGGCCCTCGGTCGATGAAAAACTCGAAACCCAGGTGGGTACATCTCCACCAGGGGGATACCCCCCTCTTGGCCCAACCAGGTTTTGGTAATGCCTGCCAGGTCCGCTCCCCCCTCCCAGATCAAATCATAAATAAGGGGAGCTTTATTACCATGGACCTGGTGTTATATAACATCAACCAAAGGCCCAGAGGCCCGATGACTCGGACAGCCCGGGTAACGGAAAGTAACTAGGGGATCAGAGCGCGCCACTGCACGCAAATAACGAGGACACACTCCCCCAACATAATATGGCCTCCTATACCCGCCAAATCTGCCTCTCCCACTCACCATGCAGATAGACTTCAACTCTCCCCCCCAGGAAGAACCCCCCATCCTCGACCCGAGCCCACTTGACCCCAAAGCCTTCTGACCGCACTCGACCCCTGGTCTGGCCCCTGTCTCAGGTGGGTTATCCCCCAACTCCCTAACCCCAATAAAACTTTAAATAAAAACTGGAACAATTTAAACCACCCCCTACAGCTTCTCTTCTTATGGCCATGCCACCTCTCAGGATCCCAAGAACCGTCCTTGAGGTAAGCCATTGATAAACCAGAGGGCCACTTCAGGGAGAGAGGGACACTCCCCAGGGCCCGCAAGTCCACCGATGAGTATTTAATCAGTCTCTCGTGCCGCCTAGCCGACCGTGCTGGAACCACCACCACCGCTGGGCCAGGTGCTGCCGTCCTTGAGCCGGAAACCGACACCTGACCAGCCCACCACTGATGATGCCGTTGCAGAAGCCGCGAAGCCACCATCACCACCGACGCCACCAGGGCTGTCATCTCAGTCATTAGGGCCGTCTCCGCTGGAGCCATCAGCATCATTGGGCCAAACTGTCATCGCCGCCATCAGCACCCTCGGCACCGCTGCCCCGCTCCGCCATCCACGTCGCCTCCGAGGCCGCAAAGGTCTCCCAGTCGGCACGGACACCATCTCCGCTGTCACCATTGCCGGCAGGGTCACCGTTCTAGAGGGGCAGTCTCCATATACTACGAGGCTGCAACTTTCCACGACAGGGCCACTGCCGTCCGCGACAGCCGCAGCACCACTCGCTGGCAACCACAGCGGCCGTGGCAGCTGAGACAGGGCCGTGGCTAGGACCTACAAAACCAAGGCCCCGACCGCAGCCAAGGCCAAAGAAGGAGCCAATGAAAGATGAAACCAAGCCCTCGCCGAGGCCACCACCACTCGCAGCAGGGCCAAGAACGGAGCCCACAAAAAATGGAACTAGGCCCTCACTAAGATCACCACCACTCGTGGCAGGGCCGCCGCCACCCGCGGCCACCGCGGCACCATCCACAATAGCCGCAGCGGCCAAAACAGGACCAAAAACGGGACCAGCAGGAGACGAGACCAGGCCCTTGCCAAGGCTGCCTCCCCTCGTGGCAGGACCACTGCCACCCGCGGCCGCTGCGGCGCCATCTGCAGCAGCCATGGTGACCAAAACAAGGCTGTCCGAGTCGCTGGAGCTGCAGTTGAAAGTGAGGCACAGAGCCAAGGCAAGGCCTCCAGCCGCAGGATGGCCGTGGCAGCCGCGATGGCCATGGCGAGGCCACCGCCGCCCATGGCAACCCAAGCTGCAGGCGCCATCTGTGGCAGCCGTGGTGGCCGAAACAAGGTCATCTGAGTCGCTGGAGCCGCAGTTGAAAGTGAGGCATGAAGCCATGGCAAGGCCTCCAGCTGCAGGATGGTCCCGGCAGCCGTGATGGCCGTGGCGAGGACGCTGCCACCCGCAGCAACCCGAGCCACTCGGGTAGCCCGGGTGGCCATCCGGCAGCTCGCCCGTCGCCCCCAATGTCTACAGCACGCTCCCCCGGCACCACCAAATCCTCCCCAACTCCTCGGTACCCTTACCATCCATGGGCATCAAGGGAGGAGAAAGGCTCAGCCGGAGATCCAAAACCCACAACGAAGCTCATTACACCCAGAGCTTCCGGTTGCCATCTTGAGAAGCTAATCCCATGGTATTCCATGTGGCGCTCTATGAAAGCCAAAGTTGCACTTTACAGAAGCAGGATGGAAAGAGTATTGGTGCTTTTCATTTTTGTATTGGAGAAGACTTCTGAGAATATTGTGGACAGTCAAGAAAACACATCAATGGGTCATTGAACAACTTAACCAGGATTCTCACTCGAGGTACAAATAATGAGCCCAGTAGTGGGATTAAATTTTTTTACTACCGGTTCTGTGGGCATGGTGTGGCTTGGTGGGCATGAGGAAGGATACTGTAAAATCTCCATTCCCACCCCACCCCACCCCATTAACCTGCTTTCCAGCTCCGTTCTTCTGTGCAGGGCAACAAAAGAAGATCCAGCTGATCAGCTGGGACTCAGGAGCAGAGAATAGATGGGGGTGGGGCCAGTCAGAGGTGGTATTTGTTAGTTCTCCAAACTACTCAAAATTTCCGCTACCAGTTCTGCAAAACTGGTCAGAACCTGCTGAATATCACCTCTGGACCAGTCTCAAATTATCCTACTTTTGACATATGTCAAGACCTAGCTGTCTGGAGGTGGCTTTCATTCTTTGAAAGGTGGAAGGAAAAAGAAGAAGAGGATAACCAGCAACAAAGTGATAGACTTAGTTATGGTGGCATTGAGTACACTAATGGCAGACTTGAAAGAAAACACTAGGAATATATTATCTTGAAAGTACATGATCACTATGAGTTGAAAAAATGTTTGGCACATAATCAAACAACCAATCAATTGATTATATTAAATAACACACGAGAGTCTTAAACTATCTTCCTTCCAAGGTTTGATGTTATTCTTGCCTACAGTTCTAATTATCAATAGCATCACCTCTCAGATCCTACCTGCAGCCTATATTTTCATGAGAAAAGAGTCAAGTTTCATAAAACCCAGGAAGGTGGTTAATATGAGGGAACTAGTTCATTCCTACTTAATTTTAATTTCCCTTGAATGGGGTATTGGATGAAAGATGCTTGGAATTAAGTTTTGGTAAATTTAGTGGATGTTATCCCTAATTAAATTATTAGTGCATTTATGAACAAATGTGATTGCTTATCAATTCACTGGAATATCATATATTCTGTAATTTCATGAAAAATCCTATTTGCTCTTGCTTCTAGTTTTTGTGCATAATGGTTCTTACAGAATGAATCACTAAAATCCCCTCTAAAATGTGTTCAGTTCTTAGTTTCTCAATCTTTATTAAAGTCACCTGATTTTTAAAAGCTTCCTATAAAAGAGATACCTAAAGTACAACTATCTAAAGGTAGATGTTTCCTTATACTGCATATTAATGAGAAACTGGCCCTGTTTTTAAATTATTATTACATTGTTGGATCTCATCTGTAAAACTGTTTAATTTAATTAGCAATAACAATGCAACTAAACAACCTTTTTAAAATAAAGAATAAAGAAATAAAGAACTTAACGTAACCATATGACAAAATGGATGTGAATAGTTGCCTATAAGACAATATGCAGCAAATTGTACAAAGTGAAACTGCTTCAGTATATATCTTCTAACACAAAATTGTTTAGCTCTATTAGACTAAATTGAAAAAAGGATTGCAAAGTACTTAAATTACATATCGCTTCCTTTAAAAAACAAACGAACCTGAGACATAACAGATAGGAAGGTACATATTTATACAAATCCACACTAATTCATGTACAGTTTACTGCAAAAACACTCCATTTACTTCATTTCCCAGTGAAAGTTCTGTTTTTTTAATATAAGTTACTATGCTGTAGTTAATCAGTTCTCTTAAAAACATATTTTTTTAAATGTAAAGTTTCTTGATGTTCTTTGTTATACAGTGGTATCTTGTACTCAACTGCTTTGAAACTCATTGAATCTGCTACTCAATGCATTTTGAGATGTACTCATTGTTTGTTTGATATTTGATACACAAGCTAGAACTTGTCGGTGTAAGCTGCCTTGTGACTCACTATATTATTCCTTATGGGAAAAAGTTGTTTGGAACTCATCATTTTTCATACTCATTACACCTCCCGGAACCAATTAATGATGAGTACTGAGGTACCACTGTATGATTCACTACATGTTTTTGATATAAGTTCTTTTTAATTATTTTTTTTAAAAATCCTTCCTGTGTACATCAAATGAACAAATCTGTGTAGATTGTTAGATTAGCAGAATTGAAACTAAACCAGAATGAACTGTATGCAATGTTGCTTCTGCACAATTACAGATCCATATCTAGACCAGATCATGAATAATCTAGTGACTTTCTATCAATCCAATTTACATCACAAGGCTGTTCTGGAGAGGATATTTATTTATTGATCGTATTTCTATACCGCTCCCTCTCCAAAAAGGGACTCGGGGCGGTGTACAGCCTAATAAATACATAAAATACAAGAATACAAAATTAAATCGAGGATAGAATGGAGATGCTCCTTTCCATTAAATCATGATCTCCTGCAAGAAATTAATATATGCATCTGAATCATTATTCTTGTTGCTTTAAGAGCAAGTACATGCTCCAGAAAAGTACAATCTGTTCATTTATTTGAAAGCAACAGAAGAAACATCCACAGTAGAACTCAAAGTAGTATTAAAATTCTTCAATTCATTATAGCACTAAAATAATATCATCATAACAAAATCTTAGAATAATAAATATTTGTGTCTCTAGTTGTCAAAGTGATGGGGCAGAAAAAGATTCTCCTTAAATCTCTCTTCTGGATGTTTTTGCCTGGCACTAGCTGTTCACTCACAAAGAACAAGAGAAGTTGAGAAACATATATGTAAATTAATGATTGTTCAGCTTCCAAGCTTGATCCCAGCCCTCGCCTTCGCATTTAGATTGATCACACATCATTGTTATAAATACTTGCTTGAGCAAAATGGGAAGGGAAAACCATTTATTTCTGTTCTCTGCCTATTGAGAGCCAAGGGAATTATTTTTTAGGTGAAGTAGCCTAAATAATAATAAGTATACTAATTATGGTAAATGAAATAGAGCACACTGATATTGTTAAAACTAATGACCCCAAACATTTCCACTTAACATTGCTTTTGAAATTCAGACACTTGAATTAATTGTCATACCGCAGAAGTATTGAGTCTCTACTTGCAGCTTTCACAAAAAGTTTAAGTGATTTATTTATTTATTTTTTACATTTATATGCCGCCCTTCTCCGGAGACTCAGGGCGGCTTATAATCTATGGAGCACCATGCTAAGTGCTCGGCAATAGCCTTCATTCCATTGTATATGCCTGCTTATTACTAGGGCTTTTGGCCTCCCCAACATTTTTTACAAAAATCAGCTTATTGCCCCCAACAATCTTGGGTCCTCAATTTACCTACCCCAAGAGGATGGAAGGCTGAGTCAACCTTGAGCCTGGTGGGATTCGAGCCTGCACTAATTGCAGGCAGTTTGCACTAAGTGCTAGATGATTAACAGCCTGCACCACCAAGGCCCCACCAGGTGATAAGGCACCACCAGGCAGAGCCATTTCCCTTTAATTGTTGACTTGCTATAATTGCAATGGTTAATTTGCCCAGACCTATTCCCCCAAATCACTTTTGCCTTCAAAAGTGTCCTTTGAAATAATTTTGGTGCAAGCATCAGCCTTTTCAGGAAAGCTGCATATTAATTTGAAAAATTGGCTTCTGAAAAGTATAGATAATATCATCAGCAATATGACACTGGAGGAGAACAGACTGAAGTAATCACCACTTTATAGGATTGGTTGATTATATGTCATAAAATCATTTTCAAATCCTAGCAACTACAAAAGACAGATTTTCTCCATGATGATCTGTCCCTAGGCTTTTTTTCATCACTCCCAGTGGAATGCTCATTGCTACTGTAATTGAGTGCATCCAGCTTACTGCTGGTCATCCTCTTCTCTTTCCTTCCAACTTTCCTAGCATTAGAATTTTTTCAAGCTTTTAAAATGTTTTCCAAGGTCTTCACAGCTACTCTATCAAGTCAATGGCATATTTCTTGACAGTTTTTTCCTTTATTGTTTGTGGTTGATCCTAAAAGAAAGAAATTATCTACCACTTCATTGTCAATTCTCAGGGTGACTGTTCTACTTGTTCTTTTTTGGTTTTCTTTATATTTAATTTTAGTTCTATTTTTCCATTATTCTAACCCACACAACCACCTCTTTTTAGTTTTTGGGTTGGATAATTAAATGTCTGTAATGTATAGGAGAAGTTAAGCATATCTGTTTGTCATCTTAACGTGCATGTCCTTGTTGAGCTTAGTTCCCATAAGTGTCAAGAGAACTGTTAAGAAACAATGTGCTATTGTCAACCCTGAAGCTGGCCTTGACCGAAGCCATTTGACAGCTGCTGTTTTGTCACACTGGAGCTGAGGGATTTGAGATAGAGGGGATCTTGTAGCCAAAACAAAATACTTTCTCTTGGGAACCAAGGACATTCTCACACCTGGTCGAAGGAAGGCAGAGTGATACTACCCACTTGCCAGACCACACCATGATTGCACCATGTGACAGATTGTTTTGAGAAAGTAGACAATCTTTTACTTTTAATTAATTGGAAACAGAGGGAGTTTTCAGAATCAGTTTTCACTAGATATGTGCCAATATGATATTTCCAATAAAAGTACTCTTTGAGGAATCTACCTGCCTCAGAGTTTTGCTTGGTAGGGATTTATTACTTGGAACCCTGACAGCTCCATTTTTTATTGCAGACTTCTTCCAGTTTTCCAGTTCAGTCATACTTGCAGGATTTCCTAATGGTTTCTCATCCAAATATTAAGCTCAACTTTGTACAGACTTTATTTTAATTGACCAGATTAGCCTGGAGCTTTTTTTAATGGTAATTACTTTGAATTCTAGCTTGTTAAAAATGCAATAAAAACATAACATTGTATTGCACAATGGGCTAAAAAGCTCTTCCTTCCTTCCTTCCTTCCTTCCTTCCTTCCCTTCCTTCCTTCCTTCCTTCCTTCCTTCCTTCCTTCCTTCCTGACTCTAGCAATCAGCCTCAATACCAATGGAAAATAAAAAGCTGATATTAATCCTGCTCACCCAATTTATTTCTTGTTTTCCTTTGAAATTAGATAATCTTAAATAATATAGGTTCTATGACCGTGATGGTGAACCTATGGCACATGTGCCACAGGTGCCACGCACAGCCATTTGTGCAGGCATGTGAGCCCCAGCCAAACTTACCTGCATTGCACATGCACATGCCTCCCAACTGATTTTTGGCCCATTGAGGCCTTTTTCGGCCTTCCAGACGCTTGAGGGAAGCCTCTGCAGTCTTTGGAGGGTGAAAATTTTTGTCACTTCTGGTATTTCCCAAAATACCTGAAGTGATGAAACAGGCCTATTTTTGGGCCTCCAAAGGCTGCAGAGGCTTCCCTTGAGCCTCTGGGAGGCCGGAAAAAGCCTCAGCGGGCCAAAAATCAGCTGGGAGGCACACACATGTGCAGTGCAGGTAAGGGGGTGGTGGGGGGAATCACATGTGCATGTGCAGGGGGCATGGGGGAGCTGCATGCATTGCCTTCTGGGTGCGCACACAATTTTTGGCACAGGAGCCCAGAAAGGTTAGCCACCACTGTTCTATAGCAATATATAAATATTCTCTATGTGAAATCAGGGCATCATAACA
Organism: Bungarus multicinctus; assembly: GCA_023653725.1. NCBI lineage: Eukaryota > Metazoa > Chordata > Lepidosauria > Squamata > Elapidae > Bungarus > Bungarus multicinctus. The sequence goes on from CM042837.1 coordinate 11,371,837, forward strand.
ATCAAGACTTCAGCAAACAAGAATTTCCTTGTCATGGTATAAAAACTGGAATAGGCAACAACTCTGCAAATGAAATTTTATGCATGAGTAAGCAGGAGATACATTGTATGCCTGTTTATTTATTCACCTGAAAATAAATGTTCTGATACAGGGTGAAAAGGTACAGCTTGTTATTTTTCAAGGGAGGGGAGAGAAAGAAGAAAGCAAAAGCCAAACAGCCCAATTGATTTTCATTCAACAGGCATTTGTGTGTCAAATGCAATAAGACCCCTAGAATTAATCACCTATGGTTCCAGATCATTCATTGATACATTGATATCCAGCAATCAGTCTGGTGGATTATTTTTGCCACTAAACTTTAGCAGGAATATTGTGAAATATAGCCTTGGGGTATTAGTGGTTCTACATATCTGTTGTTAATGGTTTAATGTTTTTCTTTCTGCTGCTTGATCAAAAGCATTAGAAGTGCAGGAAAGTTCAAATGATATAACCCAGCACTGCATATTAACTTGCTGCTCCATTCAAAAGCACTTCAGTGATGTCAGCCATTAAATTCTAAAGAAATATATTACCTATCTCCCATTAACAATTGTGAATGCAACAGTGTTACTCAGTCCAATTTCTAGAACTGAGAATATAGATATATTTTATAACATCTATAACAATTTTATAAAATTGATTAACAGTTTATAACATTTATATGGCCACCCAATGCAATTCTTGATGGTATACAAAAGTCAATTAAAGCTAGAAAAACAATGCGATACATTTAAAATCCAACTAGAATAATAAAATCCCAACCAAACTTTGTGTACTACAACACAAAAATTAATGTTCCACATATCTGAATCCAAAACCGTACAAAAGAGATCACCATAAATTATTATACAAAACTTTTCTGTTACTATGGACCTTACTTTATCTACCCTGTCAGACTGATGAATTAAACAAAACATGGTTCATGGGTTCTTCAAATACATGGGTATTTTCATAGAAGAACCCGAAGCTTATGAGAACCCTCTTTAGTTTTCTGAATGTGTGAATTATCCTTGGCATGATAGATTAATTTTTGTTGCTGGTTGTTAAATAAATAAATACTCTATAGAAATTCAACAGATTGCACCAAGGAAGAGATGAGTGAGAGGGACATCACCTGTCAGCCTTGAAGCCATTTTTTAAGCAGGAGACATTTTGAGAGCATCTTCAGGGCTGCCACAATAAGGCCGGTTGGAGCTGTGAGAACTTAAGGGGGGAGACAGAAATTGCTGGGGATGTATAGCCAAAACAATATTCTTTCCCATGGGAGCCAAGGATACTCTACCAGGTGTTGAAGAGGTATGGAGACTAAAGCCAGCCATGGCTATGATCTGGTTAGACTATGTAATCGATGTGTGACCTGAGGGAAAGAACTTTGGGGGTTGATTTGGACAGGGAAAACCTCAGATCCTTCAGAGTCAGGTTTTCCCTAGATGTGCCAATATGACTTGCCTAATAAATCTGTACTTTGAGGGGTATGCCTGCCTTGGAGTTTTGATTCCACTGGGTGTGTTAACTGGAACCCTGATACTACCTTTATTTTAAGAAGGTCCTACCCCACAATTTTTAAGATTCTGCTTCTACTATTTGGCATTTCTATATCACTGTTGATTTTATGAAGAATATGGTTCCCTTTTCTTACACTCCCGAGAATAACCATGTGACTTTTTCATAGACTGCAACTATAATAAGCACATCAGGCTTTTAAAAAGAAAAATATAGAAGAGACCTATAAACTGCCTTGTAAAGCTTCTGAAATGAATACCAATTTCATCTGCATCTAAAGAAGAACAAATGTTGGGCTCTTTGAGCAGGCCAGCCTGGGCTGATCTTAAATTGATTTTAAATGTGGTTTTAATGATGGTTTTAATGTTGGGGTTTTAGATTTGGAAGAGCCCATATTTAATTTTATTTTAACTTTTGTATATGTGTTATTTTAGTTGGCTGTGCACCGCCCTGAGTCCTTCGGGAGAAGGGCGGTATATAAATTGAATTAAATAAATAAATAAAAAATTCATTCTGGCTTTCATATCACAAAGCTGAGTACTACTGGATATAAAATATAAAAACATTGCACCCATCAGGAATCTGGATGGAATCTATTTTAATCAATAGACATGAGCCTTATTGTCAGTGTGCTATTGATCACATATTGTATGTGACTCTGGGGAGCAATCTTCACATATTCCAATTGTCAACTTTCAAAACAACTTTGGCAGAAGCCATGTTTACTTTCATTTCGTTTCTCAGTTGCCACTCTTGGGGAAGGGTGTGTGTGTGTGTCATAAATTATTGGACACTAGATAAAACATCAACCAGACTCAGTGTGAGAACCAAAATCATGGCAACAAACATCTGCTGAGACCAAGGGGGAAGCTGCTACCGGACTGATTGGTTAACGTGACCTAGGACACCTGAGGAGATGAGAAGTTTCTATTCTTTTAACTACCCTAAAGTGTGGGAATTACTAGCTTCACCTTTCTACATACCAATATGATGTACTCAATAAAAGGTCTTTTGAGCCTGTTCTGACCCAACCCTGTTACCAGTAAGAAAATCTCAAACAAACACAGCAACTCAAACCTTCTCAGCTTTAATATACAAATAACTTCTTTGTAGATAAAAGATGGCTTGCAGCCAATTAGTCCAACCAGAAAATCCTTGACAGAATTCTTCAGATAAGCTGGAGTTTCCACACACAATGCTGAGTCCTTAGAACATTTTTGCTTTCTGCAAAAGCAAAAACCTTTTGAAACCAGGCTTATATTCCCTGGAGGAGGGGCCATTACATTGCATCCTTACTCCCGAGTCACCTGTGCTGCTCCAGCTGTTCTCTTCTACGAATCATCCTGAGCTCACGTGCACCTGGCACAGGCTCCTCGGGAACCTCCTCATCACTGCTGCCAGCCCCCACAATCCCTAAAGGCAGCAGTCCACTCCCTGTTGGTCCTGGCCCCTCATCAGAGTCATCGCTCTCCTCAGCCATCTACACCAGCTGCTGGCTAACCACAACAGAGCCTGATTTAAGCCTCTAAGTTTGATTGGGTTCGTTACTCAGAATCATGACACCAACCTCTAGATGCAAAACTCTTCCACTGGATGGAAAACCATGATCAAGCCAGGATTTCCACTATGCAGTATACTAGCGTACTTCCCATCACATAATCACCCAGAATTCAGCCAGACTTATTCAGTCCTTGCATGGTTTATTCATACTTATTTTTCCCATATGAGGAAGTTAACTAAACTTTATGTTGTGTAATGAAACAATTACCACTTTTCCCTCAACCCTTTTAATTGACACCAAGAGAGAAAAAAAGATAATCAAGCATTAATCTTATAATTAAGTATATTTTTCACTTGGGTAACCTCTCAGTCTGTTTCTGTAATATTAAGACACAATAAGGAGGCACCCTAGTGGGAGTGTTGTAGTATTGTGTGTGTGGAGAGGAGAAGTGAACATTAAAATTATTTACTTGTTTCTAGTTAAATCTGTCAAGTATGTTAGAGAGGATTAAATTGGAGAATTATTTTATTCAGCTTCTTGTTTTGTTCAGTCATGTTACTTACTAGCTGTTTGCAGACTTTTGCAATAAAACTGGACACATCTCCATTAGTTCCCCATTAATCTGATAATTACACACTAACTCTTACAGAACCTGGGCATGTGACAAGAGGTCTATGAGCTGAACTTTGTCTTGTCAGGCTGAGTTTATTGTTCATAAATATTTTAGCATGAATCTAAGTTGGCTTATGAATGATTGATTTCTTATACTTCACTGACCTTTCTTACAAGATTTTTCATTAAAATAGGAGAAAAGCTATCCCTTGTTAAATACCCTTCCCATTTCTTTATTATTTTTAAAGCCATTACCAGTTAACATTCAATACTGCCTGAAAGCTGGAGGCATCTGTAAGATTTTAAAAAATGACTTGGCCATTAATTTAACAAATGATACATTGAGTTAAAAAATTAAAAGTGAGCAATAATCTAAATATGCTAATGTTCATCCTCTAGATCTCTAGGATATGAAGACAAATCAGAATATATATATATATATATATATATATATATATATATATATATATATATATATATATATATGTGGATCTTTGGTTCTTCGGGTTTTCTCCCACGTAGAATTGGAAATATCTAGGCGACGTTTCGATGAAGTCTCATTCATCATCTTCAGCCTTGTATCTTCAGCCTTGTGCTTCTCAGAGTAATGTGAGCTTGCAGCTGCTTCTTCCTTTTAACTGCTAGTGGTGGTGTGACTTGATTGGGTGGGGGCTTGGCTGTGTTCTGATTGGGTGGGGGTGTGTTCTGTTCCGGTGGGGGTTTGGTTGTACTCAGGTTAGTCTTAGTTGCTGGGGGATTTGAGCTGGTGAGCTGTGATCCTATTGTTTGGCTTCGTGTTCATGGTCGTGCCACATCTTCATGGTGGGCGTCAGTTCCCTTCATGTATGGGTTGTGGGGGTTTGAAGCAGGTAGTGATGCAATTGTGGTACGGCTTCTGGTCCGTGGTCGTGTTTCATCTTCTGTGTGGGTATTAGTCTGCTTTCTACGTGGAAATGTGGTGGTAGTTTCTTGTGTGGCCCTCATGGGTGTGGGTCTGGTGTCCTTCTTCATGTTAGGTACTTGTTTGTTAATGAGGGTGGGTTTCCAAATGACTGGTAGGCGGGAGGTGTCATCTTGTTTATTCATGCTGTGTGGGCATTTTTCTATCTCTATGGCTTCTCTGATTATTCTGTTGTTGAAGTGTTCGGTTTTGGCGATAGTTCTGGTATTTTTAAAGTCAATCTTATGTCCTGTGACTTTGAGCTGTTGGACCAGGGAAGAGGTCGGTTCTTCTTTTTTGATTGAGTTCTTGTGTTCTTCAATGCGTGCACTTATTCTTCTGTTAGTTTGTCTGATGTATGTGGTGGGGCAGGAGGTGCACGGGATTTTGTATACTCCTTGGTTTTCTAACTCAATTTTGTCTTTAGGGTTTGTTAGGATGGTGGATATTTTTCCGTTTGTGTAGAATGCTGTTTTAATGTTGTGCTTTTGGAGGATCTTGCTGATTTTGTCTGTGGTGCCTTTTATATATGGGAGGAAGGTTATGCCGTTTTCTTGTTCTCTGTCTTGGATTTTGGTTGGCGTTTCTTTTTGGATTAGGTGAGTAATCTTCTTTCTTTGGAATCCATTGGCTGTTAGTACGTTAGTGAGAGTGTGTAGTTCGCTTTTTGTTGTTGTTCATCGGCTAAGCATTTTGTTCTGGAGATGAGTGTCTTGGCTACGGAATTGATCTGTGCTGGGTGGTGGTGTGAGAGTACGTGTAGATAGCAGTTTGTATGTGTTTTCTTCTGGTAGATGGTGTCTCCTAGGGAGCCATTGGATTTTTTGTATACTAAGACATCTAGGAAGGGAAGTTGATTGTTAGCTTCTGTTTCCATGGTGAATTGTATTTTGGGGTGTAGGCTGTTGAGGTGTGTGAGGAAGTTGTTCAGTTTTACTTTCCCATGTGGCCAGATTATGAAGGTGTCATCTACGTATCTGAGCCAGAGTTTGGGTTTGTGATCATATTTTTCTAGAGCTTGTGTTTCAAAGTGTTCCATGTAGAGGTTTGCGATGACAGGTGAGAGGGGTGATTCCATGGGTGCTCCTTCTATTTGTTTGTATTTTTGTCCATTGTAGGTGAAGTATGTATTGGATAGGCAGTGGTTGGTCAGATCTAGGATGTGCTTGGGGGGTTGTATTTATTTTGGATGGCTGTCAAGGCTTCTTTTATAGGCATTTGGATGAAGAGGGATATGACATCAAAGCTCACTAATAGGTCGCTGGGTTGTAAGTTTTGTTTCTTTATGATCTCGATGAACTGGAATGAGTTTCTTACATGTGAGTTGATGGATTCTGCATAGGGCTGTAGTTGTTTGGTGAGAAATTTGGCTAGGTTTTGTAGAGGTGAGCCTATGGAGCTGACTATTGGTCTAAGTGGGGTTCCTTCTTTGTGTATCTTGGGAAGACTATAAAGCTTAGGGCATCTGGATGATTTCTCTCTGGGTATGATTCTTTGCTGGATTTCTTTGCTGATGGGGGAGGCTTTTATTTTGGATCTGGTGGTTTTTTCTAGGTAGTTGGTGGGGTCTGTGTTTAGGGGTTTGTATGTGGGGTCTTGGAATAGGTTGGTTAACTTGATTTGGTAGTCGGATGTGTTCATAACCACTGTCGCGTTGCCCTTGTCTGCTGGTAGGATTATTATGCTGGTGTCTTTTTTCAGGTTAAGTAGTGCAGTTTGTTCTTCTTTGGATAAGTTGCTTTTGGGTGGTTTGCTAGTGCAGAGGATGTTGGTAATTTCGAGTCTAATTTTGTTTGCATCATCAGGATTGATTTTGGTCAGGTTGGTTTCAACTCCGCATATGATGGTTTCTGTGGGGATGTGTTTGGGAGTGACAGCAAAGTTGAATCCTTTCGAAAGGGCATTGGTTTCGGTTTCGCTGAGGATCTTGTCTGAGATGTTGTGCACTGTTCGTTTCATGTGTGGCTGTGAGGGGGGAGGAGTTTGTTTCTGGCGTTGTTGTAGTTTTTTGAGTTTGTTGGTGTGTGTGTCTGTCTTGAGGGTGGTCTGTGTTTCGGCTCTCCAGACAGCGAGTTGTTTGGTTTTGTCCCAAAGTGCAGGGTGAATCTTGTTGCTGAGTCTGAGGTGAAGTGTGAGGAGATCTTTGTTGATTTGGTCTAGGAGGAATCTTTTTGTGTGAAGTTCATTTCTAATTAGGGCCAATTCTGTCCTTTTTAGGATGTGTTTGGTGGTTGCTGTGTTGGTGTGGAATTTCAATTGGAAGCTTATGGGGATTAAATTTTGATCTCGGCAGTTGCGTAGGAATGCGAGGTCACATAAAATGGAAGATCTTTGGACTTCAAGTTTTTCATAAGTCCTGGTCAGATGGTGGGTTTCCTCCCCGTAGAGGTGCAATACCCACGAAAACCTCTGAAAAAAAATATTGCACCTCTACGGGGAGGAAACCCACCATCAGTAAAAGGAGGACCCAGCTTGTTAGGGGTTTAGAGTGCTGTAAAGCAATATGAAGCAGCATATAAGTCTAAGTGCTACTGCTAGTAGTATTCTCCAGAATGCACGCTGTCCCTTATAGGAATTTGGATTATATTCCATCACAAACACAAAAGTGAATTAATCAGCATCTGCTCTGACCAGGCTGCTGGAAGGAGAATTCCTTCCCTTTACAATGATCAATGACACAAGTATAAGCAAAGCCTTTGAAACTGGTTTGTTTACTTCTTCAAGTACTGTACTATTCATGCTTATAACCTGCCTCAATCCTGAAGAGTACAAATTCAATATTGGATAAACTACAAAATCAATATTGCCCTAAGCCATATTGTGATCGGCTTGGTTGGGACTTTGCTCATTGTAGAAGTAGGCATTTTTATTTGCCAGACTAAAAACCATGGTTTACATTTTGTGTAAACTCAAGCATTGTTAACATATTCAGGGAACCTAGCCAATTGTAATTTATTCAATAATCTATGGTGGAAAGAAGCTGTCAGGCTACAGAACTTTTCAATCAACTAGAATGAGCTTCTGAAAACGTATCAAAATGTATCAAAAAGGAATCTTTTATTGAGATGAGGCAATTCATGTAGGGGTTAAAAGCAGCGTCTAAGGTCTCTCAGGCATTATCAAGAAGGATTTCTTTATCAGTCTCCCCCCCCCCCCCCACTTTCTTCCTCCATTGAATAAATGACAGATACATGGATCTGACAGAAGCCCTAGCTAAACAAAGTGCTGCCTGTAACAAAAACTACTAACATATATCTATTTGCCTTTTCCCCTCTTCATCTCATGTCACTGATTTACTAGCTGATGCCAAACTGGGAGACCCCCTTCTTAAGATCTTTGTCACCCACAACAGTAACAGTAGAATTTCACTGTTAGCAGTCCTAGGAAATACAAAAAGCTTGACATTGATTTTGCTGGGCATTTTAGGTGTATGGTTTCAGAAATTGTCTTGGCAACTGACAAGGTTGACAGAAACTGCCAAATTGGCTGGCTACTGGCATTCTTGCTCTTTTTTTCAGACTGACTGAATGGGTGCAAACTTTAATCCACAAGAAGGGAAAAAAGGCTTTTTCATACCAGCTCAATAGTCTGTCAGAATCATTGTCAGCTCAAGGTGGAGTAGGGGGAACATTCAGGTAAGATTTTTTTTTTCTGTTCAGAGGGTACATAACACAAACAGATAATGCATAAAACACTGAGATACTAGAAAGTAGTTGCAGAATTTAGGAATATAATTTTTTTAAGCTAAATCCTTGTTATTTTTTTAATCTGTTGTTATTGTTTTGCTGATAGGAGGAAGAGGTAAAAGAGCATGACAGTGACGAGGATGTTTTTAGCTTTTTATATGTGATCCTCAGAAGGATTTGGAGAATGAGTGACACACACATACTCTCATACCTACATGTTAATAGGTTCATTGACCTTCCTTACATAAGAATTGCTACAGTGCAACTTTGGAAGGTGTTAAGACACACAAAAATGAACAGCGGGTTTCTCTTACCTATAAATTAGACCTTATTTCTGCAATCACAGCCCTCAGTAGCAAAACTAGGGTAGTTAGGAAGTTCAGCACAAGCAAGAATTAAGTAATACATATTTCAGATGGTAGAATTAGTTAGAAACGTGACTTGAGAGCAAGACATCTTAAATGCCAGTTTTCTGCAAAAAATGAATTGTGGTCATGTGAATATGGGATGCTGTCAAAAGTTGTAAATGCAGGCTGGTTGTTGAGCACCCAAAATGTGGTTAAATGAATGTAGGGGGCTGGCCATCAGACTCAGGTTGTAAATAACTTTTTGGGGGAAGGTCCTTTATAACTTCAAAAGTTTGCTAAGTGAGTAGACATAAATTGTGGATTATCTGAACCTATATGCGAATAACAGGGTGTTTCTTCTTAATTGCAGGTTCATGTGGAGTTTTGGATTAAAATAAACACACATAATCCATTTTTATTCATTGATTTCTAGTTTGCATAAACATAGTCATGGTCTACACTTTTTGTCTTGTTCCTTCCTTACTTGAAAGCTAGCAAGCAAAAGATCTCTTCTTTTCAAATCCTCAGATGAGTTTCAATATATCAAGGTTGCCTCAGAGGTTTTGCTCCTGATGGCCCAAATGAAGGGGGGGAAATCTTTCTTAACCATAAGTTAACTTAAGTAGTAGACGAGATCCTAGTTCATTATGAACCATGGTGTCAAAATACACATGGGGCTGCTTTTATAGTTTAAGGGCTAATATAGCTATTAATCATCTCATCTGTTTTTTAGAGAAAGATTAACCCCAATTAAATTATGAAATTTAGCATTAGCAATATGTTCTTAAACAGTATTATGACTGGGGACATTTGCCTCATTAATCCTGAACAACCTGTAAGAACCATTAAAATGTAGTAGAATAATGAGCAAGCCTGAAAAAAATTGTGTGACTGAACTCACACAGATGAAGACAGGCAGCTTAGAGTAGAGTAGAGTAGAGTAGAGTAGAGTAGAGTAGAGTAGAGTAGAGTAGAGTAGAGTAGAGTAGAAGGGACCTTGAAGGTTTTCTAGTCCAGCCCCTCTACTCAAGCAGGGAACCTATAGTTAATTACCTTTATTGTCAGAGTACAACGTATGTACAATGAGATTGGCTGAGCCTCCCTTCGTGCACCCCCCCACACACACAACTCACAGTGAGGACAGAAGTCCCTAACCCAGACCCAATCTTATTATCCTATGTGACCTTGTTGCACAACATGCCAGCCCCGCAAGCCTGTCATACTATGTTGACATGAAGTTATTTTCCATTCAGAAGTCTTGACAGCCCATGGATAGAAACTGTTCTTCAGCCTGTTGGTGTGGCTGGCTATGCTTCTATATCTCCTACCTGACGGTAGGAGAGTGAAAAAGTGCTGACCGGGGTGTGAGTCATCCCTGAGGATTTTCCTCATTCTTCTAAGGCAGTGAGCCCTAGTGATGTCATCTAATGGTACCAGGGAACAGCCCACTGTGTTTTGTGCTGTACTCACCACCCTCTGTAATGTCTTTCTATCTCGGCTGTCAAGCCAGCATACCACACCATAATGCAATATGTGAGGACTCTTTCTATTATGGACTGGTAAAAGGAGGTCATCAGTTGTTGTTCCACTTTATTCTTTCACAAGACCCTAAGGAAAAGGAGTCTCTGTTGGGCCTTTCTGGCCACCTAGATTGTGTTGATTTTCCAGGTGAGATCTTAACTGTTTACTCCCCTCTGCTGAGGTGGAGAGGGGTGTAGAAGAGCCCGAAAGGATGGGAGGAGGCCAAGGTGGGGTGCCATTTTCGGACCAGTCCAGAGGGCAGGGGTTGGGCAGTGGCGGTGGCAGCGCGGCTATGGGAAACAGCCCCAGGAGTTCCCTGACTCTCTTTTGGGGTGCCTCCATGCCCCTCTCAGCCCCAGCAGAGGGGAGAAAATGAACGGGCTTTCCGTTGGCTTTCTCCTTCCCTTTCGGGGCTCTTCCACACCCCTCTCCGCCCCAGCAGAGGGGAGAAAACAAACAGAAAGCCAATGGCTTTCTCCTTCCTTTTCGGGGCTCTGCCACACCTCTCTCCGCCCCAGCAGAGGGGAGAAAACAAACAGAAAGCCAAAGGCTTTCTCCTTCCCTTTTGGGGCTCTTCCGCACCTCTCTCTCATAGCTGCGCTGCCACTGCTGCCCCCCATGCCACTGCCACCATTGCTGTTGTGCCCTGAAAAGGAGGCAGTGATCTGGGACTGCTTCCCATAGCCGCGCCACGCCCGCCCGCTGTCCCCGCTGCCCTCACTGCCGCCTATGTGCTTTGAAAGGAACTGCTGGGGCTGCTGCTTTCTTCATTGTCCTGCCACTCGCTGCTCTGGATTTTGCCCAATAAGTTCTTCTCAGAAAAGGTTTGTGTGTGAGAGAGATAGAGACAGGAAGGAAGATAGGATAGGAAGGAAAGGGAGAAAGGACAAGAAGGAAAGAGAGAGAAAGGAAGAAAGAGGAAGGGAGAAAGAGGAAGGTAGAGAAACAAAGACAGAGAAAGAGAGGAAGAAAGAAAGAAAGAAAGAAAAAAAGAAAGAAAGAAAGAAAGAAAGAAAGAAAGAAAGAAAGAAAGAAAGAAAGAAAGAAGAAAGAAAGAAAGAGCGCGAGAGAGAGAAAGAAAGAAAGAAAGAAAGAAAGAAAGAAAGAAAGAAAGAAAGAAAGAAAAAGAAAAAAAAGAAAGAAAGAAAGAAAGAAAGAAAGAAAGAAAGAAAGGAAGGAAGGAAGGAAGGAAGGAAGGAAGGAAGGAAGGAAGGAAGGAAGGAAGGAAGGAAGGAAGGGAGAGAAAGAAAGAAAGAAAGAGCAAGAAAGAAAGAGGAAGGGAGAGAAAGAGAGAGAGAAAGAAAAGAAGAAGGAGGGGGAAAGAAAATTCTGTGCTATTTTTAATTGTTCCATTATTTATCATATATTAATATTTTGCACTGTCCCTACACCTAGAGTCTTTCTTTTGCCCAGGTATTTTTCAGGATTTACATGTCAATAGTCCAGAGCATAAATACATGTGTGTTTAACAGAGTTGAAAGGGACTTTGGAGGTCTTCTAGTCCAACCACCTGCTTAGGCAGGAAAACTCTGAGGATGCCAAAATCTGAATAGAGGTCCTGAGAAAGATGTCAGAATAATAGAATAACACTTAGAAGGGACCTTGGGGGGAACTCTATACCATTTCAGAGAAATGGCTGTCCAGTCTTTTCTTAAAAACCTCCAGTGTTGGAGCTCCCAGAACTTCTGGTGGCAAGCAATTCCACTGGTTAATTGTTCTCACCGTCAGGTTCTCACTGTCAAGTTTCTCCTTACTTTTAGGTTGCTTCTCTCCTTGATTACTTTCCATCCTTCTGATGCTTTGGAAAATACATTACCCCCCTCTTTCTGGCAGCCCCTTAAAAGCCTATTGCCTATCACCCTCTTGGGAAAGCATGTGAGCCATTTCCTTCTTTCAGTGATCCATAAAAGTACATCTATAGTACGTAGGTAATAAAGTCAAAAAAAGATGAACAACATTTTTACAGAATTATAGATATGTTGAGGCTGGGTGTGACAAGGAATGGCTGGGAGAAGAGGGGCCAGGCGAGGAACCCCTTGACGTGACTGACACTGAGTTGGCCACACCACCCAGTCACATGACCACCAAGCCGCACAGCCAGTCATGTGACCACCAAGCCATGATACCCAGTCATATGACCACCCCAGTCACATGACCACCAAGCCACACCCACCCAGTCACGTAACCCGGAGCCATGCCCACCAAATAAGCCACGCCCACAGAACCGGTAGGAAAAAAATTTGAATCCCACCACTGGAAACAGGGTTATTTGAACTATTAATACATGAAGGTAAATATGATATAGTTGAAATAACAGAAACCCATGACTGGAACACAGTGATAGAAGGATACAAACTCTTCAAAAAACACCAACAGACCCCATAAAAGAAGAGGTGGAATTGCACTGTATGTAAAGGTGTCAGAGTGTTTGCAGCATGACTATTATTGTGAGACAACCCAGGAGCAAAACACAGCACACAGAGGCTTTGTCTTTTAACAGTGGTTTATATACAAGACAGCTATATTCTGTATATACATATATGTGGTAGGCAAATACCTGGCAAGCAATCAGACTTCTATACTCTGCATGGATAACTACAATGGAGACAGAACACAAGGAGCGAGAGGTACGCCCTCTCATGGCTACATACATACATACATACATACATACATACATACATACATACATACATACATATATACAACAGCCTTACAACAGCTGGTCAGCTATTAAATTTCAATACCTTGACAAAAGGACCACTATATTGCTACAGAAATGCATGAAACCAAAGATGAAAACCTCCTAGAATGCATATGGGTCAATATAAAAGAAAAAAAGAATGACATGGCCATAGGTGTATATTATAGGCCACCTAATCAAGCAGAAAAAAAATAGATGTCCTTTTTGCTAACCAACTAACAAACATATGTAGAAAACATACTACAATAGTAATGGGGGATTTCAATTACCCTGATATCAATTGGAAGACTAATTCTGTACCAAATGAGAAATCAAAGAAGTTCCTAACCAACTTAGCTGACAATTTTGTTGTCCAAAAGTAGAGGAGGGAACCAGAGGAACAACCATACTGGACTTAATTCTTACAAACAGAAAAGAAGTGATAAAGGGAGTTGAAACTGCAGGAACCCTGGGTGAGAGTGACCATGTCATACTAGAATTCAACATAACGCAAACAGAAGCAATAGAACATAATTATACAAAGTCTTAGATTTTAAAAGAGTTTATTTTAATAAACTCAGAGAGAACTTGGGAAAGAATCAATGGATAGAAATCCTAAAGGAGAAAACAATTCAAGATCTTGGGAAATTCTGAAAAATATGATCATAAAAGCCCAGTGCAGCACAATACCACTGAGAAAGAAAAATAAGAAATCCAAGAAGAAACCAACATGGCTACACAAAGATCTCCCTGACAAATTGAAAGAAAAAAAGGACAAGTACAAAAAATAGAAACAGGGACACACAACTAAAGCAGAATACCAGCAGCTAGCCAGAATCTGCAAAGACGAAGTCAGGAAAGCAAAGGTTCAGAATGAATAAAAACTTGCAACAAAAGTCAAAGACAATAAAAAAAGTTTCTTCCAACATGTAAATAACAAGGAAAATATCAAGGAAACAGTTGATCCACTAAAAAGATAAGACGGCAAGGAAGTTACAGGCAACAGAGAGAAAGCAGAGCTACTTAATTCATTCTTTGCATCAGTCTTCATGCAAAAAGAAACTATATACCCCAACCTACCAAAAAATAACAATAAAAGACAAACTAGAAATAAAAGTTACAATAAGTAAAAAAATAGTAAGAAAACACCTGTCTGTTCTTGATGAATACAAATCATCGGGACCTGGTGGAGTTCTAAAGCAGGTGACAGATGTCATCTCAGAACCACTGTACCACATCTTCCAAAAATCCTGGAGGGGTGAGGAACCACCAGAGGGCTGGAAAAGAGCTGATGTGCTTCTCATCTTCAAAAAAAAAAGGGGGGGGGGAACAGACCTAGGAAACTACAGACCATTGCCTAACATCAATACCCGATTAACTCTGTTAATCTGTATCTGTAAAAAGTGAAGTGGAGACAACAGAGACAGCTAAAATACAACCACCAGCCAAATGTAGTCCCTACCTCATTGTGGAGGAACAAGATGTGAGGAGCATTCTGAGGGCTATGGACCGTAGAAAGGTTGCCGGTCCTGATGGCATCTCTGGCCGAGTGCTTAAAGACTGTGCTGATCAGTTGGCTGGAGTCTTTACCAGGATCTTCAATCGGTCTTTATCCCAGTCCATTATTCCATCTTGTTTGAAGGCTCCCACCATTGTTCAGCTGCCAAAGAAGTTCCCTATAAATAACCTCAACAATTATAGACCAGTGGCACTCACTCCTGTCATCATGAAGCGCTTTGAGAAATTGGTCTGCCGGCATGTCATTTCTGGTCTTCCTCATACATTTGATAAACACCAGTTTGCATACAGAAGAAATAGCTCTACAGAGGACACTATAGCCATCACTCTTCATACTGCTCTGACTCATCTAGAACAGAGGGGGGGGGGTGCTATGTGAAGATGCTTTTTGTAGATTTTAGTTCTGCATTTAACACAATTCTTCCACATAGACCAGTATCTAAACTTCCGGACCTTGGCCTTTCTTATTCAATCTATTCACTGGATGCAATACTGTTGAAGACCATTACAACATATTTTTACTTGAAGTCAAAAGAGTCATCAAACTATATATACCAATAACAACTCCCAAAACCAGAAAAAACAGATTACCCATAATAATAAGGAAGCTTCAATCCAAAAAGAGATCACTTTGGCAGAAAAACAAATCTGGTCACGTTGCCAACTTCAAAAGCTGATACAAAAATTTATGCCACTAGATAAAGACTGAATGCACCAATTATCACATTAAGCAAGAGGAAAACCTTCTACGCACTAATTCCACCCGCGCTTTCTACAATTTTGTAAAGAACAAATTAAAAGACTCAAGGTCCATCCCACCCCTGAAAGGACCTTATAGTAAAGACTGTAAAGATGACACCATTAAAGCAAACCTCTTTAACACATTCTTTGGCTCAGTATTTGTAAACAGTAATGGATCATGTCCAGTATTTCCTAGTCGAACCACTGAGAACTACAATGATGTAATAAATATCGATTTTACAGAAGACAATGTTGAAAAGCACTACACAATCTAAAACCATCTCTATCTATTGGACCGGACAGAATATGTGCCTACTTCTTAAAAAAGCTATCCACTGCCATAGCCGAACCTCTAAGCATAATCTCTGAAAAATCTTTCAGGACCAACTCCTTGTCAAAACTATGGTCACAAGCCACAGTCATTCCCATTTTCAAAAAGGGAGACCCCAGCCTAGTTGAAAATTACAGACCAATCTCCTTATGTTGCATCACCTGTAAAGTCATGGAATCAATTATTAACCAATCCATTTTTCTCCACTTAGAGAAAAACAACCTACTATCTAATAAACAATTTGGTTTCAGAAAAAAACTATCCTATATTCTATAACTCTTACACTGCAAAAACATATGGACTACACAACTTGATCAGAGCAAAACAATAGACACAATCTACATAGACTTCTGTAAAGCTTTTGATTCAGTGGTACACGACAAATTACTATGATTCAGTGGTACACGACAAATTACTATTAAAATCTTATGGTATCTCTGGACACCTGCATAGCTGGATAGAAGGATTCCTGTCATACAGACAACAAATGGTCAAAATTGGAAACGTCCTATCAAATTCTGTACCTGTCAACAGTGGTGTCCCTTAAGGCAGTGTTCTAGGACCAACTCTTTTCATACTCTACATAAATGACCTCTGTGATCATATTGAGAGCAACTGCGTTTTCTTCGCTGATGATGTAAAGCTATTCAACACCACAGATAATTCTGCTACCCTTCAAAAAGACCTTGACTATGTATCAGAATGGTCAAACAAATGGCAATCTATTTGGATCCACGCCAATCGGGCTTCAGGCCCAGGCACACCACAGAGACGGCGTTGGTCGCATTGGTGGATGATCTCTGGAGGGCCCGTGACAGAGGTTATTCCTCTGTCCTGGTCCTCTTAGATCTCTCAGTGGCTTTTAATACTGTCGACCACAGTATCTTATTGCAGCGGCTGGAGGGGTTGGGAATGGGAGGCACAGTTATGCGGTGGTTCTCCTCCTTCCTCTCTGACCGCTCACAATTTGTGTTGGCAGGGGGGCAGAGGTCGGCCCCGAGGCCCCTGGTTTGCGGGGTGCCTCAGGGGTCGGTGCTTTCGCCCCTTCTGTTCAACATTTATATGAAGCCGCTGGGTGAGATCATCCGTGGCTTTGGGGTAGAGTTCCATCAGTACACTGATGATACTCAGCTGTACATTTCTAACCCGGGCCACCCCGATGAAGCCGTCAAAGTGATGACCCGGTGCCTGGAGGCCGTGCGGTGTTGGATGGGATGAAGCAGGCTTCAGCTCAACCCATCTAAGACTGAATGGCTGTGCTTCCCGGCACCCCGGTATAGCCAGCTGGTTCCATCACTGGCCTGTGGGGGGGGGGGAATTCTTGCCCCCACAGAGAGGGCTCGCAATCTGGGTGTCCTCCTGGATGTGCGGCTGTCATTGGAAGACCATGTGGTGGCTGTCACCAGGGGGGCTTTTGGTCAGGTCCGTAGGATCTACCAGTTGCGGCCTTTTCTGGATCGGGATGCACTTCACACGGTCACCTCCGCCCTGGTGACCTCCTGCCTACACTATGCCAATGCTCTCTACATGGGGCTGCCTTTGAAGAGCATCCGGAGGCTCCAGTTGGTGCAGAATGCGGCCGCGAGGGTGGTAATGGGAGCTCCTCGGGGCTCCCATGTTATGCCACTTCTGCGCGCGCTACATTGGCTCCCGGTGGCCCTCTGGGTGCGCTTCAAAGTCTTGGTTATTATCTTTAAAGTGCTCCATAGCTCGGGACTGGGATACCTGTGAGACCGCCTCCTGCCATCATCGGCTTCCCACCGACCGGTACGCTCCCATAGAGTTGGTCTCCTCGGGGTGCCTCTGGCTGGACGGCTGGTGACCCCGAGGATGCGGGCCTTCTCATTGGGAGCACCCCCTCTCTGGAATGAATTACCCCCGAAGGTGAGGGCCATTCCTGATCTCATGACCTTCCGTCGTTTACTTAAAACTCATCTATTTCGGTAAGCTGGACTGGCCTAGGGGTTTTTAAATTTTAACCTGGTTCTTAATCTCTTTTAACTTTTTGTTTTAAATTTTTAATTAGAGCCAAACTGTATTTAATTCTTTTAATTTTTAATATTGTCATATTGTACATGTGTTCCGTATGTGTATTTTTTATCTTGGATGTTCACCGCCCCGAGTCCCTTTGGGAGAGGGGGCGGTATATAAGTCTAACTAATAAATAAATAAATAAATAAATAAATAAATAAATAAATAAATAAATAAATAAATAAATAAATAAACTTCAAATCTCAACAAATAAATGCTCTGTCTTACATATTGGCAAAAAAAAATCAGAAAATAAAATACAAGCTCAATAGTCAAGACCTTGTTAATGATTCAAACTCTGTCAAGGACCTTGTAGTACTCATCTCAAATGATCTAAGTGCTAGAGCCCACTGTAACTACATAGCCAAAAAGGCATTAAGAGTTGTTAACCTAATCCTACGTAACTTTTTCTCTGGTAATATCACACTACTAACTAGAGGATACAAAACATTTGCTAGACCAATACTTGAATACAGCTCATCAGTCTGGAACCCGCATTACATATCTGATATTAACACAGTAGAGAAAGTCTAGAAATATTTCATAAGAAAAGTTCTCCACTCCTCTACTCATTGCAGAATACCTTATGCCACCAGACTTGAAATTCTAGACCTAGAAAATTAGAACTATGCTGCCTTCGGTCCGATCTAAGTATAGTTTATAAAATTATATATTGCAATGTCCTACCTGTCAATGAATACTTCAGCTTCAACCATAACAATACAAGAGCACACAATAGATACAAACTCATGGTTAACCGTACCAAACTTGATTGCAGGAAATATGACTTCAGCAGCAGAGTGGTCAATGTCTGGAATACTCTACCTGATTCTGTGGTTTCTTCCCCAAACCCCAAAAATTTTAACCTTAAACTGTCTACTGTTGACCTTACCCCTTTCCTAAGAGGTCTGTAGGGGGCATGCATAAGCGCACATACGTGCCTACTGTCCCTGACCTACTGTTGGTTTTATTTTTCTTATATGTATTCATAACTATGTTTATACTTATACCTATTATCTTGTAAGCAATTGACAAATAAAAAAAAATAAAAAAAATCTGCCTTTGGATTATGGATTTCTGTCTGGCCGCTCTCATAGAGTCAGATTAGGTAATCATACCTCTTCAACCCTTATTCTTAACGCTGGTATATCACAGGGTTATGTGTTGAGTCCCTTACTGTATACTCTTTATGTGCATGACTGCATTCCCACTCACACTAGTAATAGTATTGCTAAATTTGCAGATGATACAACAGTGATGGGACTCATTTCTGGAGGGGGATGAGTCTGCCTATCGAGATGAGGTGGACTGGTTGCTTTCGTGGTGTGGAGACAATAACTTGGTCCTCAGCACCAATAAGACCAAGGAGCTTATTGTGGACTATAGAAGGAACAGATCAGACATCCAGCCCTTGTTTATCAATGGAGACCGAGTGGAGCAAGTGGCCAGTTTTCAATTTCTGGGTGTTATCATAAAAGAGGAACTGACCAAAAGAGGAACTGATCAAAAGGGCCCAGCAGAGATTATACTACCTGAGACTTCTCAGAAAGCAACAATTGAATGGAAAACTGCTGGTGACCTTTTATCACTGCACCATAGCAAGTATTTTAACTTACTGTATCTCTGTATGGTTTGCCAATTGCACATTGGCAGATAGGACAGCAATCCAGAGGATTAACATCATTGCCCAGATGATCAGTGGTTGCCCTCTCCCCTCTTTGGAAGAGTTTTATAACTCCCACTGCCTTAAAAAAGTTCAAAATATTCTCAAAGATTCATCTCATCCTGGGAACCCTTTTTTTGAACTATTACCATCTGGAAGAGGGTACAGAATAATAAAAACAAGGACAAATAGTCTGAAAAACAGCTTCTATCCCAAGGCAGTAGCTCTTTTGAATTCTGCTGTATAGTGCAGTATTGGTGTGGTGGTTTTCGGCTCAATATGTGGAGGGTGAAGGATGTGTGTTTGTGTTTATTTTCATGGTCATGGTCATGATGTGCGCTGAAGATGGTGTTTAATTCCGTTGTATGAAGTGTGATGACAATAAAGTTAACTAAACTAAACTAAAGATAGGTGTTTTCTTACCATTTTCTTGCTTATTTTAATTTTTATTTCTAGTTTGTCTTTTACAGTAATTTTTTTGGTATGTTGAGCTATAATTTCTTTTTGCATGAAGATTGATGCAAAGAACAAGTTAAGTACCATTTCTTTCTCCCTACTGCCTGTTACTTCCTTGCCCTCTTTAGTGGACCATTTCCTTGATTTTTTTCTTATTATCTTTGACTTTTGTTGCAAGTCTTTGTTCATTCTTAGCCTTTGCTTTCCTGACTTTATCTTTGCTGCTCTGGCTATCTGCTGATAACCACCCTTAGTTAAGCATTCCTCTTTCCATTTTTTTTTGCAAGAAAATGAGGGCGGGGGAAGTAAAGGTTGAATTAAGAACTAATATAGTGGAGATAGAACCTAGAGTTTGGGCTGATCATAACCTAGTAAAATTGACTTGGAGAAGAGTAAAAAAAAATTTTCAATGGACATTGAACTAATCCATATTAAAGGCAAATTTACAGAATCTGCAGCAAGGAAATGGAATTTTTCTTTAAAGAAAATAAAAGAGAAGATACCTTACTCAGAATATATGGGATACAGCCAAAACATATTTCAGAGGATTAGCTATAACCTATATCAGAGGTGGTATTCAGCAGGTTCTGACCAGTTCTGGAGAACTAGTAGTGGAAATTTTGAGCAGTTCAGAGAACTGGCAAATATCACCTCTGACTGGCCCCACCTCCATCTATTCTCTGTCTCCTGAGTCCCAGCTGATTGGCTGGGTCTTCTTTTGTTGCACTGCACAGGAAAATGGAGCTGGAAAGCAGGTTAGTGGGGTGGAGTATGAATGGAAATTTTACAGTATCCTTCCCCTGCCATGCCTACCAAGCCACACCCACAGAACAGGTAGTAAAAAAATTTTGAATCCCACTACTGACCTATATGGCTAAAAAGAATAAAGAAAAAAAACAACAGGATATGATGTTAAGAGAAGAATTTAAGAAATTGGAGTCAACTTCAAAGAGACTCAGAAAAGAAAAGACTTAAAAGAAAAATGGAGATAATTAAACACAGATTGAATTTAATAGTCTCAGAAGAAATGGCCCAAGAAATTAAAAGATCAAAACATTTTTTTTGAGAATGCAAATAAACTAGGAAGATGGTTGGTATATAAAATGAAAAAAGAGAGAAAAGTAAAGAGAGTAAATAAACTGCAAGATGAAGCAGGGATGCATACAATTCCAAAATGAGATAATAGTTAAACAATATTATGAAAAGTTATATGAATAAAAAAAATCCATGGAAAAAATAACACAATGTATAGAAGAAGCCAACCTATGCAAAATCCTAGAAAAATGTAAAAATATACTAAATGAAAAAATAATAATGAGGGAACTAACAGAAGCGATAGAAAGACAGAAAAATGATAAAACCCCAGGACCATTGAAGGAAGTTTGTAATGAGCTATTATCAGAGGCTAAACTACCAATGTAGTATGTAGATTTGACACATATAAAAATTATAGACCAACATTTCTATTAAATGTGGGCTATAACATTTTTCCTCAATAATAGCGGAGAGATTGAAAAAAATTCTGACTGAATTCATCCACTCAGATCGATATGGTTTCTGTCTGAAAGGACAAATAAAACACAACTTAAGCATTCTAGATACACTAGAATATTATGAAACAAATGGCACTATTTTTTTTAGATGCCCAGAAAGCTTTTGATAATGTAAGCTGGCAATTTATGATACCCAAAGTGACTACCCAAAGTCACTTTTCATAGTGAGTTGGGTGAGACATACATTTAATAAATAAGTGAAATAAATTATAGCTGTAATATACATTTTATATCAATATTTAAGCATGAAAGCACTTGTAAGGATTGCCTTTCCTCCTAACTTAAGAAAGTGAAGACTCTTGAAACGAAATATTTCAAAAGGAACCTTTTATTAAGCAGAAGTGACAGCAATACATTCAAAGCAATGTCTGAATACCCTTAGGCAAGACAAGAATTAAAGCAGTAGAAGCCCCTCCCTTTAGCCAGATGCAGATTCAGCCAATCTACAGGTGTGAAGATGTTATTGTACCAGCTGCTCTGAGAAATAGATAAGCAGGCATTCCCATGGACATCTCTGCTGGCTTTCAAAATGAAACAACTGACATGGCCTCCCACCTACCACATTCCCCAAGAGGTGAGAAAATCTCAGGGCACTCCCACTCTGGCACCAGGATGCAAGTTATAAAATAGCAGTTGTCACAGGTAATAGTAATGAATTGAATTCAAGACCCCCCTTCTCTCAACTGAATGGCAGTATCACTTTTAGGGATCTGATAGCACTTCTCTTTGATCCATCAAATCAGATAATTGATGTGATGAATCTGCAAGAAAAAAAAATATTCTGCAATTATGGAAGTATTTCAAGCTATTTGAGGGACCGTCTCATCCCACTGGGATTGGCCCATTTCACCCATTTTGTCAGTGGAGGCATGCTATAGGCCCCATCAGCCATATTATATTAGCTCAGGAGTGTCAAACTCAATTTCATTGAGAGCCACATCAGGGTTGTTTGACATCAGTGTGTGTGTGCCCAACTTGTCATCACACATGTCAGGGACACCTGTGATGGCCCAGGCAGGGCTGGGGGGATCCATTGTCTCCAGCTGAGAAATGTGAGACCAGAGCACCAAATCCTTGTCCTCCAGAGCAGCCTTGACGTCTGCTGGTGGCCAGGTGCTAAGGCCAAACTTCCCTTCCTTCCTTCCTTCCTTCCTTCCTTCCTTCCTTCCTTCCTTCCTTCCTTCCTTCCTTCCTTCCTTCCTTCCTTCCTTTTCTTCTTTTTCCTTTCCTTTTCCTTCTCCTTTCTTCTTTCTTCCCCTCTTTCTTTTTTTCCTTCCTTGGTCTCTTCCCATCTTTCCTTCTTTTTCTTTGTCTTTCCTCTTTCCCTTTCTCCTTTCCTATCCCTTCTTGGATGCTCAAATGAAGAAAGGGAAACAGTTATCCTTTTGTTCTGTTTTCCTTTTAATTTGTTTTGCTAGCCCTCTGCCAGAGAAAATGGAGCCCGGACCCATGCACCCCCCAGCCCCGTTTTCAGCCTAAATTTTTTAGCAAGGGGTTTTCTGCCCTAATGACTGGCTGGGTGGGTGTGGCTGGGTGGTCATGTGACTGGGTGGATGTGGCCAACTCAACATCACTCCCACCCTGACACCCCCCAACCACAGCTACTCACAGCTACTCAGGTTTCATGGCTCTGGGTGTTTTCTGTGGGAAGTCTTTCTCTCTCTCTCTCTCCCTCTCTCTCTCTCCCTCCCTCCCTCCCTCTACCTCTCATTTTTGTTTTTCTCTTTTTCTTCTCTGCTTTCTTTCTTTCTTTCTTTCTTTCCTTCTTTCCCTTTCCCTCTTTTTCTTTCTTTCAAATATGATAGCAAATCCAAAATAAAGTTATTAATTGTAGGAAATGGCTTTTCTGTAATCTTTTCAGTGAACTCTTACATTGATAGAAGCTGGCAAGATTGTACTAACAGCAATAGCATACATATTTTGATTTCTTTTGAGTATGACAATATAATACATTATCCAAAATTATAAATAATCTTATTTTCAGATGCATTTTTTGCCATCTGTTATTTTCTTAAAAAAAATAAGACTTGCTTTCCAATTTGTACCTTCTTGGCAAGAGATCTAGTTTGCCATTGCTTTTGTCATAGGTCTGAGAGAGTTTTCTTTCTTTCTCTTCCTTTCTCTCCCCTTCTCTCTCTCATTTTTTCCCTCTCTTTTCCCTTTCTCGTTCTCTCCCTCCAGCTCTCTTTCATTTCTCTCTCCCTCCCTCTCTCAATTGTTTCTCTCTTTTTCCTCTCTCAGTCTCTCCCTCCATCATTTTCTCATTTCTCTTTCTTTTTCTCCACTTTTCTCGCTCTCATCTCTTTCTCTTGCACACATGCACATGCACACACACACACACACACACACACAAGCAAGATACTCTCCTGTCCTGGGCCTGATCATGGCAGCGGCAGGGACGGAGACTCCTCCTCCTGCTGCCACCACTATGCAATGAGGTGAGTATCCAACTGCACAGGAGAGCCAAGTTGCATGAGAGCCATGCAATGCAGGAGCTCTTCCTTCCCTGCATCCAGCGACAGCGGTGACTGCTCCTCCCCTTTCTTCTCCTTCCTGAGCCAGCATGAAAGTGATCTGAGCTGCAAAGGCTATTTATAAGGTGGGGTGGGGTGGGGTGGGATTGAGTGGAGTGGGGTGGGGCCAGGCAAGAGTGGGATTTGGGGACTTGGCAATCCCTGCAGAGTCTTAGCTAGGGGATTGACCAAGCCCCTGCAAGTCCCCAGCAGCCAATCCCTGCCTAGATAGCCTCCTGAAGCCCTCTGCCAGTGAAAACAGAGTCCAGAGGGGCATGCATGCCCCCCAGGGACCCTATTTTCAGCCTGGATGGCCTCCTGAAGCCCTCTGTCAGCAAAAACAAAGCTAGTATGGCATGCACAGCTCCCCAGGTGCTATTTTCACTGGCAGAGGTCTGCAGAAACTGTCCAGGCCAAAAACAGGGCCTGGGAAGGCCACATGCCACTCTCTGACACTCCATTTTTGCTAGCAGAGGCACCATGGGCCAGTCCTTCATGGTTTCCATGTCTGCACCACAGGCCAAAATTAAACAGCTTGTGGGCCAAATCTGGCCTGCAGTCCTTGAGTTTGACACCACTAGCTGGTGGTGTCCAGGAAAAGGGCCTTCTATGCTGTTGCACCTGCACTCTCGAATATCTTGCCCCCTAAAGTGAACTTGGCCCCAACTCTCCTGACCATAAGAGCCTAAAGACCTGGCTCTCAGTTAACTTAGGTTCCAATGGGGAAGCATCACAGTGGAAGTGGTTGATTAACAATAGATCTCACCTTCCTCCTGCATCCTGCTCCCATTCTCCCCATCTTTATTTGGACCATAGTATTTGGCTTTTTGTATTAACTTACTTATGTCTTATACAGCTTTTTTCTTTTATGACTTTTTTCTTTTAAGCCGCCCAGAATTACCCTGAAGTAAGATGGGTAGCCAATATATTTTACAAATAGATAAATTTCAAGCTAATCCTGGATGTTTGTTTCCCTTGTGACATTGTAAATATGTTAAAAATTACAAGATGAAGGCAATGATTAAATTAATTCATGTTTGGAAGACAGGTTCCTCCTTTGGAATTCCATGGAAGGAAGGAAGCATGATGTAAATGTATTTACATGCTATTATGTAATCAGTAAGCAGAAACTCAAAAGACGTTCATACTTGTTGCAATTAAATGAAACTTTTCTTGAGTGATAACATGCAGGTAGATATTTTACTTGGTAACTTATTCCTGAGCAAAATATTATATCATTCTAATGTATAATTTTCTGATACTCTCTTATATGTAGCCTAATTTCTAAAGTGACTATTCATTAAGCCACAAGTGAATTTGGCACAATATTATATGTACCTGCCATACAAAATACAATCATGATTAATACTGCAATGGCTCTCCAAAAGCAGTTATGATTATGTCCCATTTATAATAAAGTGCTGCCATTGTGTTATTTAGCATATGATAGTTTGGCTGATAACTAAAATGTATATAATAAAAGAACATTGATGAATAGGTTATGATTTGTAACAGCCTCTCTTTCTTTTCCTGTGTGTCTAATGAAGTGTCTTAAGATACTTACTTAAGATACTCAGATTTGTTAATATGATATTTTTATTTTTATTGATTGACTTTAGTTTTTACAGAAATGGAAATGGCTGTTAGATTCTGTTGGGCAATTGTGATGTGTTCTATCTGGCAGCAGGAATTGGCATTTGTAAAACTGTAAAAAAAAACAGTCTAGTGATATGGCTATGTTCACCCTCTCAGTAGGTCATGCTGGGAATTCAGGGAGTTGTAGTCTCAGCTAATGCTAAGAACACTAACTTGAAAAGGACTTCTGAGAAAATATTTCTTCAGAAGTTTGTCCTTGGACTTGAATGGAAAGGCAGGAAGAATTTAGACTGCTAGAGAAATTATTGGATAAACTGGACAGGAAGTTCACATATATCCATTGGCTACTTTGAAACTAAAAAAGTACATGAATTTATAAGATTTTCTCCAAGGTCCTCTTTTTCTTTGAAATAATTCCAAAATCAAATTCCTTTTCATCAAGAAATGAATGAAAACCTATAGGAAAAATGCTGAAGAATCTTTCTGCCCAGAATAAGTCCCAATGTACCAGGAGGGCAGAAACTTGTTTAAACTAACGTACAATAATAAATAGTTCTTGGGGGGGAGTTTAACCCTGGGAAAGTGAATATTTAAAAGGGCTATGATCTCGATATAAAGAGCTAAAGATTTGGGGGATGGGATTTAGCTGATGAAGCTTTCTAAAGAAACCTGGAGAAAATGGCTAAGTTTCTATTGGGATGCCCTTAGCTTTGCTTCTCCATTCCAAGGAAACAATTTATCTCAATAGTCACACAAAAATATACCTTTAAAAGAAGAAAGAGAGAAGAGAAAGGAGAGGAGAGAATGAGGGAAAAAGAGAGAGAGAAAGAGAGAGAGAAAAAGACAGAGGGAAGGAAAGAGGGAGGGAGGGAGAGGGAGGGAAAGAGAGGGAGGGAGGGAGGAAAGGAGGGGAAGGGAGAGAGAAAATGCACAAGTTCTACAACAGGTCTTAATTCTCTATTGAAAGTATTGAGAGTGAGTACAAAGGAGAAAGGCAGTTTGAATCATATAACTATAAACCAAGAATATCAATAATACATTTAGAGTTAGTGTGCTTGAGATTGTGATTTTATTTTATTTCAAAATGACTGGCTTAGTTCAGTGTAATACTTGTTTTACAGCTGTCTTTCGCAGTACTCTTTTCAAATTTGGATACTGTCCTCTTTTTAAAAAGTTACCAGTCTACAAGGACAGATTACCTATCTAGAATCTCTAATCTGTGTTCTCCAAGCAGAAATTAGGTGCCCAATCCAACCATCTATTGAGCTGTCGTGCTACCAGCCCCCACTACCACAAAAATCTTACAGGAAAAGGGCAGTATGGACAACCGTGGGATCTGGCAGGGTGAGAGCTGTGGACCATAAACGCAAAGCTTTTGCTGTGTCCCAGCATAACAGATACAGTGCCCTTGCTGGCCTTAATAGGGACACTAAAGTGACAGGTCAAGGTAGTTGTGATAATGATAACTGAAATAAGCCAGGGATCATGATCCTAGAAGAAGAACTTACTTTGGAAAGGAGAAAGTGTAAATCAGGTATTACGCACCAGTCACACAAGAAGAGCAAGGCATCCAAAAAGAGAAGCCACCTACTGGTTGGGGACTCAATTGTAAGAGATGTAAATTTAGGAAAGGATATGGAGGTTTTGAAAGAGGTCAGGTGTCTACCTTATGCTACTGCCAGCAGAGACAAGAAGCATATTCTTAAGATGATCAAGAATGCCAGCAAGGACTGTGATGTTGATGCTATTATACATCTTGGTACAAATGATCTGTCCCAGAAGGATGTACTTTCTGTTCAGAAAGACTTCCAGAGGTTGGGGTATAAACTTAGTAATATGGCCTGTAGGCTTATCTTTTTAGAGGTTCTTCCAGTATACAAGGAACGAAAAGGGAAAGGCCAGCGTGTAGCGGAGTTTAACGTGTGGCTAAAGGAGTGGTGTAAAAGGGAAGGCTTTGGTTTTATTAGTCATGATGTCTGCAGCTGGTCCAATGAAAAACTGTACAAAAGAGATGGTTTGCATCCATCAAAGAAAGGGACTGAGTTACTTGGCATTAAATTCACAGATTTCCTGGATAAACTTTTAAACTGAACAGCGGGGACAGAGAATTAATGGATACAGAACATTTCTGTCCCCAGCAACCTAAAACTAATAAGGATACCAGTGCATGCAAAATAGATATTTGTGCAGATTATCAACCTTGCTGTCAACCAAAACCAAGCATTTAATAGTGAGTGCCATACCATGTACATTAATCAAACAGATGGCAAGAAAGTAGGGGCAGGCAGGCACAACACAGGTTACGTAGACAGTAAACACAGTGCCAGACATAAACATCTCAAGTTTCTATATACAAATGCACAAAGTCTGGGGAACAAACAGGGTGAATTTGAATTACGAACACATGAAGACAGATATGATATAGTTGGAATAACAGAAACTTGGTGAGATGAAACCCATGACTGGAACATACTGGTAGAAGGATACAAACTATTAAAAAAAACAGACCCCATAAAAGAGGAGGTGGACTTGCACTGTATGTAAAGAACCACTACATTGCTACAGAAATGCATGAAACCAAAGATGAAAACCTCCTAGAATGCATATGGGTCAATATAAAAGAAAAAAAGAATGACATGGCCATAGGTGTATATTATAGGATACCTAATCAAGCAGAAAAAATAGGTGTCCTTTTTGCCAACCAACTAACAAACATATGCAGGAAATACACAACAATAGTAATGGGAGACTTCAATTATCCTGATATCAATTGGAAAACTAATTCTGCCCCAAGTGAGAAATCAAATAAGTTTGATTTCTAACCAACCTAGCTGACAACTTTGTTGTCCAAAAGCTAGAGGGTGAAACTAGAAGGACAGCCATACTGGACTTAATTCTTACAAGCAAAGAAGTGATAAGGGGAGTTGAAACCTTGGGTGAGAGTGACCATGTCATACTATAATTCAACATAATGCAAACACAAGCAATAGAACATAATGACACCAGAGTCTTGGATTATAAAAGATGCTGATTTCAATAAACTCAGAGAGAACTTGGGAATGATTCCATGAATGAAAATCCTAAAGGGGAAAACAACTCAAGAATCTTGGGAAACTCTAAAAAGTATGATCATAGAAGTCCAGACCCGCACAATACCACTGAGAAAGAAAAACAAGAAATCCAAGAAGAAACCAGCATGGCTGCACAAAGATCTCTCTGGCAAATTGAAAGGAAAAAAAGGACAAGTACAAAAAAAATGGAAAGAAGGACATACACCTAAGGCAGAATATCAGCAGATAGTCAGAATTTGCAAAGACGAAGTCAGGATAGCAAAGGCTCAGAATGAACAAAAACTTGCAACAAAAGTCAAAGACAATAAAAAAAGTTTCTTCCAACATATAAATAACAAAAAAAAATCAAGATAACAGTCAGTCCACTAAAGAGAGAAGACAGCAAGGAAGTAACAGGCAACAGAGAGAAAGCAGAACTGCTTAACTCATTCTTTGCATTGTCTTCACGCAAAAAGAAATTATAGCTCAACCCACCAAAAACATAACTGAAAAAGACAGACCAGAAATAAAAGTTAAAATAAGCAAAAGAATAGTAAGGGAACACCTGTCTGATCTTGATGAACACAAATCACCAGGTCCTCATGGATTACATCCCAGAGTTTTAAAGGAGCTGGCAGAGGTCATCTCAGAACCACTGTATCTTTCAAAAATCCTGGAGCACCGGGGAACTACCAGAGGACTGGAAAAGAGCTGATGAGCTGATGTGATCTTCAAAAAAGGAAAAAAAAAACAGACCCAGGAAACTATAGAACAATCAGCCTAACATCAATACCCGGGAAGATACTGGAAAAGATAATAAAAAAACATATTTGCCAACATCTAGAAACAAGTAAAGTAATAACTAGCAGTCAGCACCGGTTTGTTAAGAACAGATCATGCCAAACCAATCTTATTTCATTCTTCAACATAGTGACTAAATTAGTAGACCAGCAAAATACTGTAGACACAATACATTTAGATTTCAGCAAGGCATTCGACAAAGTAGACCACAACCTACTTAGTAAGCTAGAGAAAAGTGGAATAGATAGCACCACCACTAGATGGACTCGCAACTGGCTGATAAACCATACTCAACGAGTAGTCCTTAATGTCTAAGACTATATGGAGGGAAGTAAGCAGTGGGATGCCACAAGGTTCTGCCTTAGGCTCAGTACTCTTCAATATTAATGACTGAGATGACGGAATAGAAGGGGAACTTACCAAATTTGCAGATGATACTAAGCTGGCATGAATAGCTAACACCCTAGAAGATAGGCTCTTCATTTGGATCTTGACAGACTTGGACACTGGGTCCTATCTAACAAAATGAAATTCAATGTAGAGAAAAGTAAAGTCCTACACTTAGGCAAGAAAAACCAAAAGTACACATGTAGACTGGGTGAAACCAGGCTCGATAGCAGTAACTGTGAGAGGGATCTTGGAGTCAGTAGTGTGCAGCAGCAGCCAAAAAAGCTAATGCAGTCCTAAGTTGTATTAACAGAGGGATACAAGATCAAGGGAGGTACTAATACCACTCTATAAAGCCTTAGTAAGACCACACCTAGAGTACTGCATCCAGTTTTGTTTACCATATTATAAAAAAAGATGTTGAGACTCTAGAAAAAGTACAGAGAAGAGCAACCAGGATGATTAGGGGAGTGGAGACTAAAACATACGAAGAACAGTTACAGGAACTGGGCTTGGCTAGTCTAGTAAAGAGAAGGACCAGGGGAGACATTATAGCAGTCTTCTCAAATTTGAGGGGCTGCCACAGAGAGGAAGGAGTCAAGCTATTTTCTAATATAAAGCCAGACAAGGAATAATGGATGGAAACTGAACAAGGAGAGATTTAACTTGGAAATAAGAAGAAATTTTCTGACAGTGAAAATAATCAACCAATGGAACAGCTTGCCCTCAGAAGTTGTGGAAGTGGATCACTTGAGTCTTTCAAGAAGAGATTGGATTGCCATTTGTCAGAAATGGTGTAGGGTCTCCCGCTTGAGCGGGGGGTTGGACTAGATGACCTACAAGGTCCCTTCCAACTCTGATTATCTGTTATCTATTAAATACAGACTCAAATTACAGTGAAACAGACAAGTTCATTGCTAAATATGATGTGCTTGAATAATATTCTCTCTGAAGTTTATTCACTCTTCAAAGAGGCTTCCAATATCTAAGATCCCTTAGGAACTAAATGTAGCTTAAACACTAAATGAAGTAAGAAAAGGAATAGCTAATTTTTGCAAATTTTACAGTCATGTAGACTTGAATGTAGACTTTTAGGAATCCCCATTTGAGTATCTTTTTCAGAAATACCATGAAAATGCTATGAGATTAAGATTTCATTGAGTTGAGCTTGATTCCTAATATCTAACTCATCCATTCATTCTGGAAAGTGATTTCCTATCATCTTATTATTTTCTAATTTGCCATCCATCTATTTCTTGGCAGTTTTCTATCCAAATTAAGTCACCTCTGACTCCACTTAGATTTTGGAGACTTGCCAATGTTGGCCAGATACAGTTTTGCCACTTAAAGGATAAATGTAGTTTCAAAAAGAGATCACCATCTGTATCAAAAATGGTTTTGCTCAACACAGATCTCCAGCTGATCAAAATAAACCCCAGTAAAATGTAATAGCTGCTGATGGTGGCTGAATCAGTATTATGAATTTGCCTTCTGGTGTTGCAAATCCAAATTGGTGACAAAACCATGGCAACTGTTCCTATTAGAATAACTCTACAATTTTGTTAACATTTTGATAGGGTTATAGATAATGCATAAGGGGATTTTAATGTTTTACTCTTTCAGATGAATTTAAATCATGATGCAGAGTTTATTCATTTCTTGGAATCATAAGATAGAGCAAAATAATTATGCAAATGCAGGTTGGCTTTGTGAACAAGGTAAAGGTAAAGGTTTCCCTCATACATACGTGCTAGTCTTTTCCGGCTCTAGGGGGCGCTGTTCATCTCCGTTACAAAGCCAAAGAGCCAGCGCTGTCCAAAGATGTCTCCATGGACATGTGACCGGCATGACTAACCACCGAAGGTGCATGGAACACTGTTACCTTCCCACCAAGTGGTCTCTATTTTTCTACTTGCATTTTTACATGCTTTTGAACTGCTAGATTGGCAGAAGCTGGGACAAGTAATGGGAGCTCACTCCATTACATGGTGCTAGGGATTCGAATTGCCAAACTGCTGACCTTTCTGATCGACAAGCTCAGCGTCTTAGCCACTGAGACATTGTGTTCTTGCTTTGTGAATACATCTATTCTATTAGCCAACTTTTCCTTGCAGCATCTTATATAGTGAGGAGACCACATGATTTGTGTTCATTGCAAATCTTGCAAACTAAAGTCAGCATTTCATTTAAAACTAATGTGTCATTTGTAATCCATCAATAAAAGGGTTTTTTATTCATAAATAATCAATCTGCAGTAATTGTACATTTTCAAAGGACTTTGGAGCCATACAACTTTATGCGAACTCTACAGAAAACATCCAAATTCTTTGTTCCTTTCTCTCATATCAGTTAGCATGTTTGGCATTGGTATATATGTTTGTGTGTATATTTATATGCACACAGACATATATCGGTACATATACATAGGTACATGTGTGATGTAATTATCTATTTATACAATATGTATACATTGTGTAAAAGAAGCCATGGTCACTTTTTGCAAAAAGCATTTACTGTACAACATTCAGAATTTACATTGATAATACAAGGCACAGAAAATCTGGTATGAAGCCAAGGCCATAATTCGTTGTTTCTCTTAAGGAGGCATCCAGTTCTGCCTGTCTCTTTTCTTGTAGTAAAGAAATACCTTATTCCATCCAACTTCTGATGAAATTTCAGAAAGCCACTTTGTGACATTAACCAATTCATTTTCAAAGGGCTCCAAAAGTCAATTGCCTTTACATATTACTGGAAAAGAAAGAACACTAATCATTAGAATACCGGGAGGGGAAAAAAAGAAAAAATATTTTATGTATCTGCAAGCAAATACTGAATATGGGATTGTTAGAATCAACTTCATTTCAATGTTATTTCACCTAAATAAAAGCAGGAATACTTAAGCAAGGAACATGTGAATCCTGTGTTGATATCCAGGATAGAAATAGATGAGGCTTGGATTTTTGAGCCTGAGTTTTCATTTTCAGATATCGATAGAGATTCTCAGCCATCCAAATTATAGTTGTCCCAAAGATATGTTTCCGAAGGCAATGGGACTTTCTGTGTTTTTCCTTGAAGACGTTTCACTTCTCATCCAAGAAGCTTCTTCAGTTCATCACAAGAACTGAAGACCGTTCTTGGATGAGAAGCGAAATGTCTTCATTTTTTAATATTTATTTTTTACCAGATCAATAGTACAATCTGATAAATGAAAAACAAAATGAGAGTTTTAGTACATTGATAATAAAGAGACTAATTAAGAGAAATAATTAAGAGAAATCTTTGTGACCTAGATAAATGTGGTGTGCTTAATAAACCATAACAACTGGTGTACCCTGTGTCATCTAATCTGATTGGAAAAATCATGAAGACAGAGCTAGAAAAGAATTTGGAAATTATTGGTTTACCTGTTTGTAAAATATACAGCAAAGAAATTTCATTTCTCTGTGTAGTTGTTCATTTTCGTTACTTAATTCTTTTTCTTCTGTCAGTTTGTATACTTATTTATCAAATTATATAACCAGCCCCAATTTTAAGAGACTATTTGATATACAAATATGAAAATAAATTACAAAACAAATGACATTCCAAATGCATTTAATAGGTGCCAAGCAGAGGTGGTATTCAGAAGGTTCTGACCAGTTCTGGAGAACCAGTAGTGAAAATTTTGAGCAGTTTAGAGAACCGGCAAATACCACCTGACTGGAGATTTTACAGTATCCTTCCCCTGCCACGCCCACCAAGCCACATCCA
Organism: Bungarus multicinctus; assembly: GCA_023653725.1. Taxonomy (NCBI): domain Eukaryota; kingdom Metazoa; phylum Chordata; class Lepidosauria; order Squamata; family Elapidae; genus Bungarus; species Bungarus multicinctus. The sequence goes on from CM042837.1 coordinate 11,405,056, forward strand.
CAGAACCAGCAGTAAAAAAAAATTTGAATCCCACCACTGGTGCCAACCTCACTAGAGCCAATAGCACACTAAAATAAAATGGCTTTAACTATCTCCAGAAAAGGCTAATGAACGCACTAGTGGAAGAGCATTTGAAAAAGTAGAGGCTCCTGTGGAGAAGACTTCTGAAAACTCTCATACTACTGGAAATATCTAATATGTTCTTTCCTTTCCTTAGCCTTTCCATAAAATACATGTTCACAATTAAATAAGTAAATAAATAAAATAAGTGATCATAATTATAAGTTTACAAGTTAGTGTTCTTCAGATAGATCTTTAGATTTCAGGGTTGTTGTTTTTTTAAAGTATGTATTTTGCTTTGAATTCTGAATACATGGGCACCATTCTTACTCTTGGAACTAGGAATCATCCTGTTGTCATCTGCCACACTCCATATGGAGCTACTCTTGAAAACTATTTGGAAGCTACAGTTGGTCGCAGTAGTGCAAATACTTTTGGAGACCTCCCTTGTGGCATATAAATTCCATAAAATACATTAGCTTAGCTAAGATGCTTCCATCATGAAAAACTAAATTTTAAATTCTATTATCTATTTTCTAAAGTTCATATCCTTGAAACTCAGAAAAATATCCATCTAATTCAGCATCTTGATTTTAAATCAAGAAATGGGGGAAAATGCTAGAGAGATGGATCTTAGTGTATGTGCAAGAAAAGAGGAAAAATAGGATCAAAAATAAATACATAGTGTGAGATTCTATTAGAGATTGATGGATTGTTGGAAGATATTATAATCATATTATTTTTTTTACATCCCATTATTTCCACATCCCATTATTTCAGCCTAGCATGAGCTTGTTATTTGGCACTTCTGTTTAGGTGACATATCATTTATTATCACACTAAGTGCAAAAATAAAATAGTGTTGATTTTTAAAAAAGTGCATAATGGTATACAAAACAAACATAAAACTCACTGGAGGGGGAAGGGCAAAGAGAAAACCATACCTTAATCTGTTAAGATCAGGTAAAATTATTCTTTTAATTCCAGCATTTCGGAGTTAAAATTTCACATAGAAGATAAAATGTCTATTTGTGCTGATCAACAAAATAGCAGCTCTCATTTCTCATCAGAAAACCCTCATTCCTCTACAAATTCAGAAATGCTCCATCCCAAATGATCAAAAACTACACAGAGAAGTTTAAAAGTGGCTTTAGAAAACACTTGGAAATTAGCACATTTCTTTCTATCATTATTCAATTTCTTCCAATTTACAAACACAGAGAGAGATTGGAAATGCAAGATATGGACAGTACAGTTCTAATACGTATTGCATGTTAACATTTTTAGACTTTTAAGAAAATAAAAAGAGAGAGTGAGGTTACTATAATACAGGACAAATCTTTCAATTAATTAATCTAAAACTGAAGATTTTGGAATTGAGAAGCTACTTCAGAATATTAAAGAGGAACCTGTGCAGTTTAAGAGCTGGAATATTTTATCTAGCTTGATGAGGTAAACTAGGTAACTGAATGCTAAGCCACAACAATAACATAAGTTAGACAAAATCATCCCATGACCCAGATTTAAGGATATGCATGAAGAAACATTCATTTTATTTTCCCATATCCTTAACGCTAATTTCATTTCATTTAATATTTATTTGAATTTTGATACATACTACCTTCATGTCATTCATTTAACTTGTGCTCCTCTTTTGAATTCAGCAAGCAATTTAGTATTGCTCCATTCAATGCTTGCAACCTAGCTTCTTTTTTCTCATGCAAAGTTAAAAGAGATAAGACAAACATTCCTCTTTTAACAAGCACTTTAATAGTCACCAAACATGATATATAACATTCATAGTTCTTTTCTGTGTTTCTGCTGATAATTTCTACTTTCTTCTCCCTTGCAGTATTTCTATCCATGTTATGTTGGAATTATTGACAGAGACTTTAATGCAAAAATTACACAATGAATAAAAAGAAACAGAAAAGAAATGGAGAAGGAACTAAACTTGTGTGTTTTTCATTTGTCTTTGTTACAAAACAAAAAAGAGAGGGTAGTACATAGTATAGCTGTGTCTTGATCACACCCATGCACTGCACAGATTGAGAACATGCTTGTCAAGTGAAGGGCTTTGATTAAGGGCAACTTTGACAGAACCTCCAAGAAAATAGTCCTTTTTAAAGTTCCAACTGTAATATAAAGCTCCTTTGTTTAATGTCTTCAAAAAAGAACCAGCCCCTGAAATGAAATTAGTAATACATTCAAATAATCTTCCCTAGGGTCTTTGACAATTGATCATTGCCAACTCACCACAGCCAGCTCACCATGGCTAACTTGCCACAGCCAACTTGCTATGGCCAACTCACTGCAGAACAACTTGCTACAGCCATCTTGCCACAGGACAACTGGCTGCAGGACAAGAGTTACACTAATATCAAAGAAATGATGGAATAGAATCATTAAAGAAAGGATGCAAAAGGAGGGACAGAATGAAATGTGAATGGCAAAAATTAAAATAATGTTTATTTTAAATCTATATATATAAAAGCGAAATGCCACTCACGCATCATCACAAAATCTCCAGAACCATAAAGCCTACAAACTTGAAATTTGGCACATATGTTCCTCTTGGCTTCTAGATGCTCACTAAGAAAGGATTTTTCAAAATGACCATTAGAGCATTAGTATTTTGTATATTATTATTAACATGCTCTGGTGCTAAGGAGTTCTATTCCCCCTCCCCACCTGAAAATAAAACTGTTCCAAATGCAAAACACAAGCAGAGGATATGACTTTCAGTTTTTGTTTCATAGCATAAAGCAGCTTTAGTACAGAATGTCAAGAGTATATTCATGAACTGAAATAGAGCATGGTAACAAGGTCAGCCAATGAATAGGCATAGCAACTAAGTTAGCCAATGAGGACAGTTTGGAAACTGAAGCTTGAAGTAGTCTAGGCATGGCTCTATATTAAGGCCTGCAGCACTGAAGCTATGTTAAGCTCTGTGTCTGTCTATTGAAATGAAAATGTTTCTCTCTGCTGTGTGTCTTGTTTGCTGGCTGAAAACTAGAGTTCTGCTCTGAACTTGTAACATGTCTGCTTCTGTTTGAGTTTGCTCTATGTTGAAGAAACCTACAACTGGTATTGTAAAAATTTACTTGTGTTTATAAAGAAGTGAAGCCTCAGCCATCTGTGTTTACTTTTCTGGTGCTGAATTTATGCTGCAAAACTCTGAACATAGAACACTTGAGCCACATTCAGGCTCCTTGCTGTCTCCTTGCTCACACAGCAAATACTGTTTCAGTTTCTAAACGGTGCTAGCTAGATGAATACTGATGGATGCTGGTAGGCAGAAGCAGAATTTTGTTTCCTTATTTCCCTCTCCAAAAACTAAATCTGGCCACATAGTTTCTTAGCGAAGCATGGGTATTGAGCTAGTAATTAAATAAAATTGTTAAATTATCCTGCAGTGAGTTGGCTGCAGGTTGGCCATGGCAATTTGGCCATGTTGTGTTGACAACAAGTTGACATGCCAAGTTATCCCCTTCCCCTTCTGCATGCTATCATTATAGTGTAGCTAACAGAAATGTGAAGATATGATTCTTGTTTAAAAAAACAGCTAAAGGTAGGAGTCAGAGAATTAAATATTTTCTTTCTGTATGACACATTTTGGAATAATTTCATTGCAATGAAGAAGAGAGTCCTTAAACCAGGAATGCTTGAGAGTATCAAAAAGCCACCTGTTTCAATTCAACCCTCAGGCTTAAATTATCTGCCAGCATCTTAGTCTCCTCACCTTTCAAATAAAAAAGAATATATAAAAGAACAGCTATCATCAGGTTGAAAATGAAACAGGTAAAGTGGGAATGGATGTTCTGAGGACACAGGTAGAAAAGTCTTTATTCCTACTAAAAATCTAGAACTGGACTACAAATCCCAGGACTCCATATTGCTTCCATCCAGAAATGTCTTTCTTCTTCATCTTTTCCCCAACTGCAAATTATGTACACTGTGATTATATAATATTTATTTATTTATTCAAATTTGTATACCACCCCCTCTCCCTAAGGACTCGGGGTGGTTCACAGCGAGATAAAAACATATAAATACAAATATAATAGTTTTTAAAATAAATTAAAAGAATTAAATAGATAGGCTTTAAGAGTTTAAGAGTGGGGAATTAGAAAAGTTAAAAACCATTTAAAAAGCCGAATTTATAACCATTTTATATAACTCTAGGCCAGACTGGCTAGATGGAATAGGTGGGTTTTTAGTGCGCGCCGGAAGGTCAACATGTCGGGGATGGTCCTTATCTCCAGGGGCAATTCATTCCAGAGGGAGGGGGCTCTCAGAGAGAAGGCCCAAACCCTCGGGGCCATCAGCCGTCCAGCCGGTGGTACCCCAAGGAGGCCCACTCTATGAGAGCGCACTGGTCGGCGAGAGACTGATAGTGGCAGCAGGCGGTCCTGTAAGTATCCAGGTCGCAAGCCATGGAGCGCTTTAAAGGTGGTCACTAACACCTTGAATCGCACCCGGAAGGCCACCGGGAGCCAATGCAGCTCGCGCAAAAGTGGTGTAACATGGGTGCTCATAGGAGCCCCCAAAACCACCCGCACGGCCGCATTCTGCACCAGCTGGAGCTTCCGGGTGCTCTTCAAGGGGAGCCCCATGTAGAGAGCATTGGCATAATCCAGCCGGGAGATGACGAGGGCGGATGTGACCGTGCGAAGTGTGTCCCGATCCAGAAAGGGCCGCAACTGGTAGATCCTACGGACCTGACAAAAAGCCCCCCTGGCGATGGCTGCTATATGATCTTCTAATGACAGCCGTACATCCAGGAGGACACCTAAATTGCGTGTCCTTTCCGTGGGGGTTAGAAATTCCCCCCCATGGCCAGCGACAGAGTAAGCTGGCTGTATCGGGGCACTGGAAAGCACAGCCACTCGGTCTTGGCTGGGTTGAGCTGAAACCTGTTTCACCCCATCCAACCTCGCAAAGCCTCCAGGCACCGGGTCATCACTTCCACGGCTTCGTTAGGGTGGCCCGGGATAGAAAAGTACAACTGAGTATCATCAGCGTACTGATGAAATTCTATCCCAAAGCCACGGATGATCTCACCCAGCGGCTTCACATAAATGTTGAACAGGAGGGGTGAGAGCACCGACCCCTGAGGTACCCCACAAATCAGGAGCCTCGAGGTCGATCTCTGCCCCCCTGCCAACACAAATTGCGAGCGGTCAGAGAGGAAGGAGAAGGAGGAGGAGAACCACTGTAACATGGTACCTCTCACTCCTAACCCCCCTGTTGCCGCAATAAGATACTGTGGTTGACAGTATCAAAAGCCGCTGAGAGATCTAATAGGACCAGGACAGAGGAAAACCCTCTGACATGGGCCCTCCAGAGATCATTAACTAACGCGACCAATGCCGTTTCCGTGCTGTGTCCGGGCCTGAAGCCTGATTGGCGTGGATCCAAATAGGATGATTCCTCCAGGTGCCGGGGGAGCTGTCATGCCACCACACTCTCAACAGCCTTCGCCATAAAGCGAAGGTTGGAGACCGGACAATAGTTAGATAATAAGGTCGGATCTAGGGATGGTTTCTTGAGGATGGGTCTCACCACCGCCTCTTTCAAGGCATGAGGTAAGAACCCCTCACTCAAGGAAGCATTTATAATTCCCTGGAACCAACCGTGTGACACCTCCCGGGCGGCTAAAACCAGCCAGGAGGGACACGGGTCCAATAAACATGTGGTGGCATTAAGCCCACCTAGCATCCTGTCCACATCCTCGAGGGTCACAGGATCAAACTCCCCCCAGATAACCTCACCGAACTCCATCCCCGTCCCCCCGTCCAGAGTTGCCCAGTCAGAGTCCAACCCATCCCAGATCTGAGTGATTTTGTCCTGGAGAAAATTCAAAAAATCCTCAGCCCGCCCTTGTAGAGGTTCATCCCGCGTTCCCACTTCCAGGAGGGAGCGGGTCACCCTAAAAAGGGCGGCTGGGTGATTCCCCGCGGATGCAATAAGGGTGGAGAAGTGAAAGCGCTTCGCCGCCTCTATCGCCACTAAATAGGTCTTAATATAGGACCGCAGTAGTGTTCGGTCAGATCCAGAGCGGGTGGTCCTCCAACGACTCTCTAGGCATCTTTTCCGACACTTCATCTCCCTCAGCTCCTCGGGAAACCAGGAAGCCAATTGGGATCGGCATTGGGTCAGAGGCCACAAGGGCACGACCGGATCAAGGGCACCAGCCGCCGCCCTATCCCAGGCGGCGACCAGGTCCTCACCCGTGTCGTGTGTCCGAGCGCCGGGAAATGGCCCAAGCTCTGTCAGGAACCTATCCGGGTCCATATGACCAGAAGGAATCACCTTGAGCAGCAGGAAGAAGAGTTGCAGCCAAGGTAATGGTCAGATGAAAGAAATCAGAGTCCAGCCAGAACTGTCACCCAAGTAGGCATCTCAAACAAGACCTTCCCTAGTTTTTACCAAGATAAAGAGTGGGAGCGGGGAAGCATATTCAGACTTGCAAGATTCTGTTACTATAACTTTATAATAAACATAGTATTAATTTGCATGACTTTGGTTTCATAGTTTGGCCTGCCTAGCAAGGCTGACTAAATGGATTTTTTCAAATAAACTACAACTGACTGGACTCAGATAACACATTAACCAACAAATCTCATTTTGCAAATCACATTGATGGGGCTAACCCAACATATTTTGTTGTGTTGATTTTTTTGTACACTTCTCAGAGTTTTTTGTTTGTTTGTTTTGTAATAGGGACAGCTATATAAATTTGATAAATATATCAATATTATGTCATAAGCAAGCAGGTTACTCCTACTCAGAGTTGTATGATTACTATTTGGAGGACCAAATGTAAATAACAAAAAAATTGCTTTGAATATTTGCTACATTTTGAAACAGAATGACAAAATACCTGGAAAATGATGGAGGGGAATTGTATCTAAGCTATGTGGTGGCCAAAAATTACATGGATCATTCATTGGATAATTTTCTCCTAAAAGATATGACATCTTCCTATAATTAAAGGGAAGGTATACTCTCATAAACTTCTTCCACCCAGGAAACAGAATAGCTAGGTAGACTGCAAAACAAAGAAGAAATATGCAATGAACTAAGAAACTCAGCAATACACTTTTTGCCATTTTGTATCAATTAAAAAAGGATCAGATTGGAATCAAGAAAAAGAAACTCTAAATTGCCAGGGAATGATATAGAAAATCAACGCTTTTCTTTCCAGGAAAAAGTAAACTTTCAGGAAGATGGAACACAGAATACCATATATTTTCTGGAGTGGGAGGGCGCAGGGGGCTCTCTGAAAGCTATCTACATTCCTTTTTCAAGTTAGGTGTTGCCATTGCTTTTTCTTGGAAAGTACAATGTTTAGAAAACAGCAAATATTCCATGGGGGTATTTAAAAGTTCTCATGGAAAAACTACTGAGTATCAAATGAAGCCTTGAGAACTTCCAGGGACAAAACAAGGAGAGTATCAATCATCCTTACATTATAGACAGCTAGTGATGTTCACAGGAGACGGTCAAGAAAGACAAGATATCAGACATAATAATGTCATTGAAACTTTTCTTTTTCTATGTGAATTAACAACACACATAAAAGTGGGCAAAGCTTCAATCATTATGACTCCCCCTGTTGGGGAAAGGGGGATTCTAAATTTGATACATAAATAAATATAAATTATGGTCACCCTCTTGATTTTCTTGACCATACCCTGTGGACACCCTTATAGGTAATCAAATCAGATGTAGTTTGGCTTTCATTAACTAGCAGCCAATTCAAATTATATTGCTTGATCTTTTATTGATTTACAACATCATCCAAGGAATATTTCCTTGAGTAAGCAGCAGCACGAAATTAATTCTGATCCTTTATGGTTTGAGTAACAGAAATGGAACTTGGATGAAACTGGAATAAATTTGCAGCTTGATTTCCACTGCCAATTTCTTATTTAATAGTGTGATTCTTTCAAGGTATTAAGGTAAGTTGCTTATAGCACTTGTTCAGTTATGTACTCATATATTTGACATATTCTCCTAACTCTAGTTACAATGGTGCTCAGAAAGTAATATACCAAGGAAAATTGTGCACAGTACAATAAAATATAGATATGTCCTCCACCAAAATTCCATTCCCACTTTATGACTGCTGAAAATTATATTGTAAGCGAGACTTTTAAAACGGTATTCTTTTTCTAAAAAAAAAATTCATCCACTATTCTGCACATGTTCAAAGCAATAGGAACATTATGTTACAGATCTATGAAAGGTTTGATGTATGTACTAAGGTCTGGCCTGTGTTTAGCAACCATGGGGATGACAATATTTCACCCAGAATCACCTTGTATGGAAGATGGGTAGTCTAGAAATATAATAAATAAATAAAATAATTAAGATCATAATGAATAATAAGACCACAAGTGATGGCCATCCGTATCAGTGAAATATGCAAACAGAAATAAGTATTATATTAGAGGAAAACCACGGCTGAGGAAAATTCTGGAGACCATAAAGGTGCATACAAAGAAAATACAAGTTAGGAAAAAAGGGCATGAAATATATACTAATTTTTATGAACTTGGTTTTAGCTGAATCCACTGGTTTGGTATCTATGGAGATTCTCAGTCATCCAGGTCATGGTTGTCCCAAAGGTGCTTTTTCAAGAGGCAACTGGGCTTTCTTAGTTTCTCCAGAATTGAAGAAGCTTCTTGGATGAGAAGTGAAATGTCTTCAAAGAAAAGAAGTCCAGTTGCTTCTTGAAAAAATATCTCTGATATGGTGTGGAAATCAAATATAAATTTCTGTTAAAAATAAAAGTTGTTTATAGCCAGTTTGGTTCTAGTGGTTAAAGCATCAGGCTAGAAATTGTGAACTCTAGTCCTGCTTAGGCACAAAGTCAATTGGTAACCTTAGGTCAGTCACTCTCTCTCAGCCCTAGGAAGAAATAGATAGGCAAACCACTTCTGAAATCTTGCCAAGAAAACTGCAGGACTTGTCCAGGCGGTCACCAGGAAAGAATACTGACTTAAAGGCAGACACAGAGATATACATTCTATTCTATATTTTAGTATTTGAGTGAAAGATCTTTTTCACCAACAATTTAATTTTCAGTTGCTAATGATTTGGTGCCAATAGTAGGACAGAGAACCATTTTAATTTTCAGCAGATCAAGCTAGATCCAACAGTAGTAACTGCAGTGAAAATAAAATTTTGTAATCAGATACTAGTTTTACATTTGCTCACTTTAAATGTCAGTTGTGAATTGCATTTCTAATCTCAAGAATGGCTTTTGTCTTTTATAAAGCAAGTGTTTTTGTCTTCTGTGAAGCTAGTGTTTTATAATTTGAACTTTAAAAAAATGTGTTCTGAGATGTTAGGCATAGAAAAATAGAACACTTCTACAACTAAGGCAGTGAATAGAGTGGGTAACATTTTATCCTTTTTGTTGTCTCTAATGCTAAACACTTGTCTGTTCATGGAATTCTTGGTGCTGTCTAAACTTGGTTTTTTGATTGCAGGTATTGCATTACCCAAGTAAGGCATGAATGAGCTTGCATAATTGGGTAAGGAAACATTTACAAGTAAGCAACAAAGCTCCCAGAGCACCAGACCCCACAATTCAATGAGCTACAAATATTATCTTTTATTGGAACACTATTTGTTTCTGATCCAGCTATACAAGTCATATTATTGAGAATCTAAGGCCTGTTGAATTAAGACAGCAATCCTAGATGTGCTTATCTGGCAATAAGTTCTACTCAGCTCAGTAGTATCCCCAGGTACCAAAAATCAATCACAAGAGTGGAATTAAATTCCACATTGCCCATGTTTTTATTGCAGCCACCATCTTAATTTTTTATCATATTATGTAGACATACATGTCATAGCTCAGGAGAAGCTCTGCGAATACACACACATTAGAATACATTTGCATGGCATTCTATTTTGATTATATATTCACGTAGATTTGTGGTTTTGCTTTTTCAAGAACATTTTTGTTTTGTTGAAATATACTATTGGTTTTGCACCCATGTAAAGCTATAAAGTGCTAACAGGATGTGCCTTATCCTTCTTTCTGCTTTCTTTCTCCAGAAATTTGCAAACTCCCTGTTTCTTATGCTTTCTTTCAAGCTTAGGCTACAGGGGAAGATGTATAGGGGAGAACACAAAACCTTTTTGCAGAATCTTCTCTTTACAGAAATAAGAAAGAAAAAAAACCCCATCCCAGTCATTTTCAGGATGAAAAACAATTTGAAAAACCCACCTTTTGCAAAGAAAACCTTTCAGAAAAGAAAACAGATTTTGATAGTATTTAATAAATATGTATATATGTTTTCACCTAGTATTTCTGTCTTCCCTCAGCTCATAGCAATTCTAAAACCTGAAATTGAAAAAATAAAAAATGCCACCAAAAGAACAAGATGTTTTTGCTAGTCAAGAATATTGTAAAATTAATGTAGACATTTTGATGATGTTGCTTTTTCAATCTTCTTTGTCTAGATTAAAATCTTTTAAATTGAAAAGACATGAGACTGACTTGGTGCCCTTACATGCAAACACCATTTATCAATATACGAAACCCATCAAACAAGTGTATGCTATGGACACCTGTCAAAACTTTATTTTTTTGGACATTATATTAAAAGGCAGAAAACATATTTTAATAAGGGAAAAAAGCTAATGTTTTCTTGCCTTCTAGGTTGCTTAACATTTTTCAGGCTTATTAAATATAAATTTTAAAAAAACTGATTCCATTTAATATGAATGCTTTGTGAAGTGCATATTATAAAAAAACATTTGAGAGTGTGAATAATTCCAATTTGAGAAGATTTTTATAGTCATAAATGTGGGGGGAGGTGGAACATGCAGTGGAACACTTCGTTGGCCTTTGAACATATTTTTTTCTTATTTAATTAACACCTATCTTATTGTGGTGAAATAAAACCTGGGATTATTGGATTATAATTACCTTTGTTTCTAAACCTATGAGTATTTTCTCAAAAGCAGTGCATTTTTAGGTACTCAAAAGAGCATTTTTAATATGAATGTCTCCTGTTTTTTTCTGAGTGTTTTTATGTCAGTATGTAAGGCCTTATGAGCTTAAAGCTTTGTTGTGATCTAAATTAAATAACAGCTGTTTCTGATGATTATTCACATCTCTCAGAACCCGCTTTTAGTGCTTCCTTTTGCCAAATGGAGATGCTTTAGATGACACAATCACCACTTCCTACTGTTACTGCCTTGACCTCCACGTGGACATCCAGCTGAACCTTTCCTGTCTATTGATCTTGGAGTTATGCTGTTCTAGAGGCCAATACAAATGGTCCCAATGGGAGCAGGGCCATCACCATTGCCAAGGTGATCTCTCATCGGGGTTCAAGTTGTATGTCCCATCAAGAGGATCTTTCTCTGAAGGAGATGCACAGCTTCACTTCAGATTATCAATTTAACTGACTTTTATAAACTAGACTGAAGTGGTCAGATAACATGCTGACCACTTCAGGGATGCCACAAGGTTCCGTCTTAGGCCCAGTGCTCTTCAATATCTTCATAAATGACTTAGATGAGGGAATAGAAGGGGAATTTACCAAATTTGCAGATGATACTAAGCTGGTATGAATAGCTAACACCCTAGAAGATAGGCTCATGATCCTGATGGATCTTGATGGACTTGAACACTGGGTCCTATCTAACAAAATGAAATTCAATGTAGAGAAAAGTCAAGTCCTTAGGCAAGAAAAACCAAAAGTACACATATAAACTGGAGTGAGAACAATCAACCAGTGGAACAGCTTGTCTTCAGAAGTTCACTTAAGACTTTCAAGAAGAGATTGGACTGCCATTTGTCAGAAATGGTGTAGGTGTCAGATCCATGTATCTGTCATTTCTTCAGTGGAAGAAGAAAAGGGAGGGGGGGGGAGACTGATAAAGAAATCCTTTCTTGATATAACCTGAATACATTCAATCTTATATCAAATTTGTATAACCCACACATGATACAATGGAGAGAGGAATCCCAGATGGCCAGAACCTATCACCTCAGAGAGGCACAGCCAGAAGATAAGAAGACCATAAAAATTCCACAATGATATGTATGCTTGGGAAACTGTGAAAAAGAAGGAATGGGGGCGGGGGGAATAAACATACTGGCTTTTGTTTCACTAAATACACATTGAGAGAAGGGGAGAGGTTCTAAACTCCCTTATCTATCCCGGTATGCCTGAGAGATATTAGACGCTGCTTTGAACTCCTACATGAATTGTCTCATCTCAATAAAGGATTCCTTTTGATACGTTTGGTTTTCAGAAGTTCATTCTTGTTATTTGAATGGGAAAAAGTTCTGTAGCCTGACAGTAGGGTCTCCTACTTGAACAGGGGGTTGGACCAGATTACCTACAAGGTCCCTTCCAACTCTGTTAATCTGTAATCTGTAAAACATCCATGATACATGGATCTAATTTGTTTTTAGATATATTGTGACTGTATTGGTTTGTCACAGTTCCTTGTGGGTTGTCCATAGATTTACTAGAGAATATAGCCTTTTTTTTTGGAAGCAGCATCCTGAACCAATTAGAAGTTTCCTTCAGAGAGGAGCAGTTCCAAAGTTCTCCTGAAGAACTGTTCTACATCAATGCCAAATATGTGGATGGCAGGAGGGCAATATTCTAAAAATCTTAAAAAATATTTCTAGGTGTTTAGGACATTGGAAGTCTCCTTGCTGGTTATAGCTATTGGAAACCTGTCTACCCTTCAGGCACATTTTCTACTTTAGTATATATCATATTTTCTTAATGCAATTTATATTGTATTGAAATACAATATAATATGCACATTTGTATGCATTGTTCAGGCATCATTATTTTTCCTCAGGCTAATTTCCCTAATATCTATCCTTCCAACACCTTTGCCGCTCTATCCCATGAGGTAACTCCTGGAGAAAGAACATGGAAATATCAGAAATGATCATTAACAATTTAACATTTTATTGGAGATACATGTGGTCTGCAGGATGTTCATCCCTACCTTAGAAGCTGACCAACCCAATTCATTTTTATTTCCTTTATTCCATGAAAGATATAGAAAATCAAGAAGCTTCAAGCTTTTCTAATGGATGTAGAACTGAATGGATACAAAGTGTAAATTGAAAGACATGGAAGCTTAAGAAAGTTTAATAGCCCAAGCAATAAATATAGAGGTGGCATAAATGATAAGAAAATGGGTATTAATGAGCTTTGACCATACAAATAGCAATAGCACTTAGACTTATATACCGCTCCATAGTACTTTATAACACTCTCTGGGTATTTTACAAAGTCACCATATTGCCTCCAACAATCTGGGTCCTCATTTTGTTGACATTGAAAGGATGGAAGGCTGAGTCAATTTGAGCTAGTCAGGATTGAACTCCAGGCTGTGGCAGAGTTTGCCTGAAGTACTACATTCTCACCACTGTACTGCCATGTGTCAAAACATAAATCAATATAACATTTAGAAGTATGCCAAGAGAGTACTGATGCTGTCGGAGGATGTGGTTGTATGAAAGTTGGTATAATTTAGCCCAACTATCCTGTTAGTCATGCCCATCTTATTTCTTGGAACTACTCATTAGCAAGACTGATGTGGTTAGATTATTTAGGAAAACTAGGGAGAAACATGTCCATATCCTCCTTTAACCAGGAATTGCATGAGACCCTTGTTTCTATAGCTTATTTTCACAGGCTTCAGTGGATAACTGGACAGAAAACCGCAAACACCATGGTAAGTTTAAAGTTATAATGGTGATAGCTGCAACAACAGAACAAACATGTAATTTGAGAAATAAGACTGATATTCTTCTATTTCTTTCAAGTGAAAGAAAAAAGTGATTTTATGAGAATTGGTTGGTCACAATTTCTCATCTTTTCTGAAAAAATAAAACAACATCCCTTTGAAGAAAACTATGGTTTCAAACTATGATTTAGAGTAGACTTACTGTAAAGAGTGGGGCCAGCACTTTACATTACTTATGACCAAAATCCATTGACTTCAATAAATCTAAGTGACTTAAGCCTAAATCTAGCACAATATGCACACAGGAATTGGGCAGAAGGAAATCCTTTGATTTTTATACTGTACAGGTGTTAAAAGTTTTAATATTTTTCAAAAGCTTTATAGGGCCTTTCTGATTTTATACCAACAAAAATGAGACCGATCAATGTCTTTTTGAAAGCATCTCAGTCAATCCAACTGTAAGTCAGAACAGTTTCTTGAGCATGTATCTTAAGAAAATGGGAAGACAATTACAAAAGTCAACAAAAGGTTGACAAACTGATAATACAGTAAAATGTTCTCTGGAGTCTTAGAGAATTTTGCCAATCCAATTGGTAGATAGTGGAGATTGAATTTCTACAGTACTCACTTTTTCTGAAAAGATCCAAAATTCATTGTTATAATTGGTCAATTTCTTCTGAAGAATAGCTTCTTTCACTTTAGCTTGCTATCAATCAAATATATAAGTAAGAAGTATGAGCTTCTTAAAGTAAAAAAAAAATCTCTGCTCTGTGTATTATTTGAAAGAACCCATCCCACCAATGCACATCATGAAAACTACTTCAGATATGAAACCAGTAATCAAATAACCAAGCAATCATACTTTGATGCTATTCCTTTGGTGCAGCCTCCTATTAAGAAGCTTCTAAAAAAAAATCCAAGTAGCAAAATGCTGCCCTTTTGTAATATCAGCAGATTTTTATTTTGATCAGGGCAATGATAAGGCAAGTAAGAGCTGTGTATAATTATGGCTACGACTGCTCAGATAAAATCAGGGGTATTTTTATAGCAAATGCTTTTAGAAAGAAAGAAAGAAAGAAAGAAAGAAAGAAAGAAAGAAAGAAAGAAAGAAAGAAAGAAAGAAAGAAAGAAAGAAAGAAAGAAAGAAAGAAAGAAAGAAAGAAAGAAAGAAAGAAAGAAAGAAAGAAAGAAAGAAAGAAAGAAAGAAAGAAAGAAAGAAAGAAAAAGAAAATCAGACGTATTCTCCTGCATTTTTTTTTACTAGTTCTCATTCACTTGAGGAAAGAGAATTGGCTTTTGTTCAATGAAAAAGAGAATTTCAGACACATTCTCATAGTTGGAACATGGACCTCTTGCATTTCTGAGACCTTTATTATATAACCACCTCTTCAGAGGTCTGCAGCCTCCCTGGCTTTTTATACTTCATATATGAGATGTATAAGATGTATACCTTGGGCAACACACAACAAACAAACCTCAAAGAAAAATGCCAGGAGGAAACTCCTACCATAGGTTTTTTTCAGAGGAGAAAAATATGGTCTCTATGGGAGGATGATTGTAAAGAAATGTATCATAGAAAATAATCCCAGCAATATAGCCCATGTATTCAATAGAGCAATAGAGCCTTCCTATTATAAAGTCAGCTGAAAAGCATGCCAAGACAAATTTGAAATAAATTGTCAAGTATTTTGAAATTAAAGCAGAGTATCGGGTGCCTCTTTCATAAAAGAAGAAAAGATTTAAACTTCTGATTTCCACAACCTAAACACAAATAAAACTGAATCACCAATAACATTTTTAAGACTTCTGTTCAAATAATCTCTTGAATTTCTCAGTTAGAATGAATATATATAGTAAAGAGAGACCATGTCCCAGTTTTTCTTAAGTCAGGAAAGGAGAACAACTGTTCTTCTCCATCCACCAAGGGCAAAACATTTTTTTAAATTTAAAAATTTAAAAAATCTAAGTTCATAACCTCTATCCTCTAAAAATGGACATTTCTAAAGAAAACTATGCAACTAATATTTTTAACCAAATGGATAAAAAAGAGATAAAACCTTCAGAAATAAGCTTAAAATATATTGCCGGAAACATTTTGCTTAGCTCTAACTCCAAAATATAGCAGCTTTAACTCCCAAACATAGCAGTATATTTCTATGCATTCTCTACTATTGATATTAGCAGTGACCTCAAATCCTTGCTTATCCCCTCAGTATGATCATATTTATCAAAGAGACCTTATGCTGCCTATTTTTAAGTTACAAACTAACCTATAAGTTGATTAAACAAAGAAAAAAACAAACAACTCAAACACCCCCCTTATTCCACACACACTCACACGAAGACAATTCCAAGCACCTGCAATAATTTTCATATTTTCTTTTCTTGGTTGAAGCACTGTGTATTCATACACACTTTGTGTCTGAAGGATTGCTAACACACAAGCATAGAATTTGTGTACATGCAAGTATGTGGGTGGAGGCGAAGCGGGTGTTTTTTTCTTTTTTATCCAGCATAGAAAAGTCTCTGTGTAATATTGTAGTTTACCAACTTCTTCCATTCCCCCAAAGGGGACCTGGTTTGAAGGCAGAAGAGGAGGTGACCCACTGAGTGAAAGTTGGGTGTTGCAAATGCATGGGGTAAAATTAGGTTGTGTGGCTTCTTCCCTGGTAACAGGAACCATTCCATTTCAGTGCAAGCTTGCTCTTGACTCTCTGAAAGAAAAGTGATGGCTAAAGTCCATTTTGTCTGCTGTAGCTGAAATTGGATTCCTCCATCTGAGTTTCTGTAAGGTTAGAAATTTGGGATTGTGTCCTTCCTATTTCTTCCAGAGCACAGGCTAGAGAGTCTAAGTCACCATCGTGCTGGTGTCTGGCTTCCCATAAGTCCAAAATGACCGCAGAGGGGCTGTGGTGTGTAGCAAAATAAGATAAATTCCTAGAGAAGGAGAAAAACAGAAGGAGAGAAAAAAAGAAGTGTTAGAGTAGTAATTATTGTCGGTCAACCACAAATGAAGAGAGGTAGTCTAAGATGCAAGTTGAAAACTGCACTACTGTAGGCAAAGATTTTCACAAAATTTACCATTTTGACAAATAACCACTTTTCTTCTAAGTGTTCTATTCTAGCTTGGATCAACTCCCAATTTTCTCTTAGTCCAGATCAGTATTGGTTCATCTTTTGCTCTCTCTACCTGTTAGTCAATCCTTAACTTTGCAAACATTATTGGTTGTGGGACAATCTGAATAATAAGATTAGGTGGGGAGGCTAACAAATACACCTATTTCTTGCATCTAAGTTCAAGAGAACCATTTCCTCCAAGGAAGGAGGCTGTCTCTTCCTTCATGTTCTGTTATAGATAGGATGGTATAATGGCCTCCATTCAACCAATAGATTTCTTCCTAGATGTTCTTGTTGAACACTCTCAAAATTCTTCATGGATTCTTTGATATATTTGATACTTGTGTTTCCAATCCCTCCATGCTTTTTGAGATAAAACTTTGCATAAAGCTAGTTTGCATTGTTGGCAAAAAAGTAAAATGATAATGAAGTAAAAGAATGGAGTGCTGGAAACTGATTGCAATATCTGAAACCCTGATGGTGTTTTACTCCTGTCTACATCACAACATTTATTGCTTTCAGCTCCCCATCTTCTCTTGAAGTCCTGATATTTTATCATGGCAATACCAATAGTAATAATATTTAACTTATATACAGCTTCCAAGTGCTTTACAGCACTCCCTGTGTGGTTTTCAATGTCAGCATTTTGCAGCCAACAATCTGGGTCCTCATTTTACTGAGCTTGGAAGGATGGAAGTCTGAGTCAACCTTAAGCTGGTCAAGATGGAACACCAGATTGAGGGTAGAGTTTGCCTATAATACTGCATTCTAACCACTCACTGCACCACCAGGCTCCTCATTCTTTTGTTTATGATCCTTCTGAATAAGAAACAACTTGAATAATCAAATCCCACTTTCTTTATGATAATTAGAGCCACAGGATCACATTGGACTGGTTGTGAATCATCCATACTATGTGAGACCATATAGGGGTTTTGTCTCCTTCCCAGAGTCTTTTGTTCTCACTATGGGAATATAATGATGGGTTGGCCACCAGGTTACATTTAACCTAGTTATAAACATGTTAACACTTTAGTAATAGAGACAGAACTCCTTTTGCCTTACATAAAAACTTGTAAAGATGAATAATCTGTATTTCTTGGACAATCCAAAGAGCTTCACCTTAAAACCTAGCTACAACATTATTGATCTTCAGGGAAGCATTATTACTTTGCCCTCTAAACAGTGCAAATGCATTGAACCTCCAAAAGTCTTAATAGGCATTTATTGTGTTCTACTCATTGGCCATTTAAGAAAAGAGGAAGTACACAATTCACCAGCCCTCTGGACTTGATGACACCATATAACCT
Source organism: Bungarus multicinctus (assembly GCA_023653725.1). Lineage (NCBI taxonomy): Eukaryota > Metazoa > Chordata > Lepidosauria > Squamata > Elapidae > Bungarus > Bungarus multicinctus. Next base: position 11,423,298 of record CM042837.1, read on the forward strand.
TGAATGTCTTGTGAAACAAAAATAATTTAAAAGTGCACCCCTTGGCTGAAAGAAAGGTGTACACTTCTGCTATATGGAGGCATTAGCATTAACCCTACCTTTTCTGTTGCCTTTTGTCACTTAAACCAACTGAAATGTGGGCACATAAATTATGGTAATGTTTGCAATAGCTCTGGTGGAGCAAACTAGTTTATGCATGCACATTATTCTCAAGCTGCTTCTTCACAAATTAACTTGGATTATTTCCCTTGGGAAAAGTGATATAAGCAAGATTTTGGAGCAAGTATCTATTTGCATAATTAGATTTGCATACATACAAGCCACCAAATGTGCATAATCCATGCATGTACATTTAGAGAAAGTATACTTTTGCTGCCATCTTTGTAGAAGGATCACTATTCAGAGACCTTCTGGATTCCATTGAGGGACAGTTCATATCCATAGACTGATATTCATTAAAGGGTTCCTTTGTTTTGATGAGTGCATGCAACACATACCAGTAGTCCTGAAGCTGATTTATGAAGCAAATTGTCCATCATATTGAAGAGTGACATGACAAGAGTGCATTATACATTGTCTAATAGCCCTAGCCAAGCTTTGGTGAATGCTGCTTCAAAAGAGCTACCTTTAGGCTGCTTACCAAACATAGAGGATATTGTTATTTTTCTTCTCTAGCATGGCTTCCTTCAAACTCTTACTAAACAATGACAGTGGCTCACAAAAAGCTTTGGCAAGCCATGCTGCAGAACAGATTCTTTGGTTTTCCACCACTTTCTTGGCAAAGCTCAAAGAGGCTTTTGCCCAACTACACAGCTGGTCCATAAACTACCTCTAGCTTTGGCAAGTGGCAGATAGGAGAGGGGGGGAGAGAGACAGAGAGGGAGAGAAAGAGAGAGTTTTCAAGCCAATCACATTACCCTGTTAATTGTGAATCTAAGTTACGCCTAAAATTTATGAAACTACAGGTATGAACTTTATGTCCTGTCCCACAGTTTGATGTCAACTGAGATATGGAATTAGTCTTACTATTAGGTAAAATGAACGAATTATTTTGATTTGCAAGTCATGAACTGGATTCAAAGCCCAACTACCACCCTCTTGACCCATTGTTGTTGCCTTCTAAGTGTTATTTTATGAGACCTCTGCAGACCAGCTTGGAATCTAGCAGTGATTTCTATTTGAATAGTTCACAATGACTCACAGATGCTTGTGTGCTAAGATTGGGAAGATTTTCTCATAACTACCTCTGACCTTCACAGAATGTTATGCACAAGATAGGAAGATGATTGGCCAGAGAATTATTGCGGAAGAGGTGGATCCTTCTGCCTCTATAATAGATTATTTAGGATATTTCAAACTTATATGATAACATTTGCATAATATGTGAAACAGAAGAGTTTAAATAGTTCACTTCTCAGCTGTGACTTACATCATGACATCTTGAAATTTTAAGTGGGTATACATAAATAAAACAGAATTTATTACATTGGCAATGATCGTTATCTGTTTTAATGAGAACAGCAATGTGAGCTAAACAATACAGAGTAATATCTTTCTAAACTGATTTTCAGGAACTTTGGAACAAAAGGCATGGTGCAATGCTTTATATTCATTATGAAGTTGATTTGAGGACAAACTTATAAAAATGAAAATAAGTTACACTGCAGAAAATAAACAAACACCACTTAAATTAATCAGTTCCTTTATTTGACTAATCCTATCAATTTAGCATTGTTTGGTACTCTCCCATTTCTATAGATGTGAACTGTAATGCATATGTGCAATGCAAATGACACTTTTCAGAACATTAGGATGTGGCTTGCAACTAAAAAATTGCAAGCAAAATGTATGTGCAATAGGTGAAATTTGCTTGCAGAAAATGTTGATGCTGAAGCATATATTTAAAAATGTGTATATTAACAATTGTAAACATAAATTGCCCATTTTCAAGACACATTTTTACTTTAATTTCATAAACTAATGGATAGAAATGAATTTGCAATAGGGAAAATTAAGGAAAACAAAGGAATAGATATGTCCACACCAAATCCAGATTGAACAGCCAATAATCCTGTTAAAATCTAGGAAATATGTAACATCCAGGGACCCTGGATGCCGGACCTGGCAGTGATGTCGGAGGCGGCGGGGGAGCCTGCGGGGGATCTGGCAGAGATGTCGGAGGCGGCGGGGGAGCCTGCAGTGGGGCCCTCGGTAGAGCCGTTGTTCGCGGCCGCCCGGGCCGCCCTGACTATTGCTGGGGTGGGCCTCGGGCGTCGGAGGCCCTGCTGGGGCCGGTTTCTAACTGCCGCGGTGGGAGTTGGGCGATGGCGGACCTGCCGCGGCTAGGCCCGAAGGTTTTCCCCCGACTGGGCTCCGGCCACGGGACAGGCCTTGCCCGTCGTGACTGCCGTGGGTGGCACTGCGGCGGTTGCGCAGGGAGGAGCCTGCCCCTGGCTGCCGAGGCGGCCGTGGGTGGCGCCACGGCGGCCTTGGACAACATCTGGCCTCGATTGTCGGGTTCTTCTGACTTGATGGCGGTGGTGGCGGTTCCGGCGGTGGCAGCTGAGGCTTCGGTGGCTCCGGCGACGACGGGGACCAGCTGGGTACGGGGTCGATGTTTGGTGCTGTCCCCTCGGTGTCAACAGCGGAGGCGAAGATGGAGGCCGGGGGGGATATGGACACCACCCGAACATTTTTGGATTAGATCTCGATCCCGACCAGTGGGCCCCCTGCATTGCTGGCGTCGGTCAGGGGAGGCCCAGTTAAAGACGCCACTGAGATACTTTTCAGAAGACTTGTGGGCCTTGAGAAATGTCCCCCTTTCTCGGAAGTGCCTTCCAAACTTTCCAAGACATTCCTCAAGGACGGATCCTGGGATCCGGAGAGATGGTGTGGCCGCAAAAAGCGCTTGAGGGAGGGTTCTTGTTGTAAATTTTTATCCAGATTTTTATTGGGGTTAGGGATGGCCGGGAGGGGGTTGGGGGACAACCCGCCTGGGGCTGGGGCCAGGCCGCGGGTCGAGCACTGCCGGGAGGTGCTGGGGTCAGGTGGGGCCCTGTTGAGGTTGGGGGGCTGGTCCGGGGAGGGTGAAATAAAATCTATTAGCACGGTGAGTGGGAGAGGCAGATTTGGCGGTTATAGGGGGCCACATCCTATATTGGGAGCGCGCCCCCGCTGTTTGTGTGAGCTGGTGCGCTCCGACCCCCTTGTCATGTCCCGTTCCCTGGGTGGTCTGAGCGATCGGGCCCTGGGTCTTCGGCTGATGTTGTGTAACGCCAGGTCCATTACTAACAAGGCCCCTCTAATTTATGATTTGATCTGTGAGGGGGGAGCGGACCTGATGGGTATTACCGAAACCTGGCTGGGCCAAGAGGGAGGAGTTTCTCTGGTGGAGATGTGCCCAGCCGGGTTTCGGGTCTTTCATCAGCCGAGGGCACAGGGGAGGGGTGGGGGGGTTGTGGTGGTTATTAAGGAGGATCTGTGTCCTAGGGAATCCACTGTTTCTCAGACGACCGGATGTGAGTCCCTTTTTGTGAAGTTCAGTCCCGGGGTTCAGGTGGGCTTGTTGGTCACATACCTGGCTCCTTGCTATGTGAGATCGGCCCTGCCTGAGCTCCTTGAGGTCATAGCTGGCTTGGCGGTGGGGACCCCCAGGCTTATGGTCATGGGGGATTTCAACCTGCCATCTGCCGGTGGGGCCTCGGGGATTGCTCAGGAGTTCATGGCTTCCATGACAGCCATGGGCCTGACCCAATTAATTCGGGATCCTACTCACTTGGGGGGTCACACCCTGGATCTGGTTTTTGTCTCTGATCAGTGGCAGAATGATCTTGGTATAGGGGATGTAGTTGTGGAACTCCTGTCATGGACTGATCATTCGCTCCTGAGACTCGACTTCCATTCCGCACCCCCTGGCCGCAGGGAGGCGGGGCCGATAAAATGGTACCACCCTAGGCGCCTGATGAACCCAGATAGGTTCCTGATAGAGCATGGGCCGTTTCCTGATGCTCACACACACGACTCAGTCGAGGGCTTGGTAGCCGCCTGGGATAGGGTGGCTGCTGGGGCCCTTGACCGGGTCGTGCCCTTGCAGCCTCTGACCCAGTGCCAATCCCAGGTGGTTTCTTGGTTTTCTGAGGAGCTAAGGGAGATGAAGCACCAGAAAAGACTCCTAGAGTGTAGTTGGAGGGCCAGCCGCTCTGGGTCTGACCAAACACTATTACGATCCTATATTAAGACGTATTTAGCGGTGATAAGATGGCGAGGAGGTCTTACCTCTCCACCCTTATTGCGTCTGCGGAAAACCGCCCGGCCTCCCTGTTCAGAGTGACCCGCTCCCTTTTGGAGGTGGGGGCGCAGGAGGATCTCTTGCAGGGACGGGCTGAGGATTTTTCCAGGTTTCTGCAGGACAAAATCACTCAGATCCGGGATGAGTTGGACTCTGACTGGGCATCTCCGGGCGAGGGGACAGGGGTGGATTTCGGGGAGGTCATTTGGGATGAGTTCGATCCTGTTACTCTGGAGGACATGGACAGGATACTGGGGGGGCTTAATGCCACCACCTGTTTATTGGACCCGTGCCCCTCCTGGCTGGTCTTGGCCACTTGGGAGGTGAACACTGAGGCTGGTTCCAAGGGATTATTAATGCTTCCTTGAGAGAGGGGCTTTTACCCACCGCCTTGAAAGAGGCGGTGGTGCGGCCCCTCCTCAAGAAACTGTCCCTGGATCCAGTATTATTGTCAAATTATCGTCCAGTCTCCAACCTTCGCTTTGTTGCGAAAGTTGTTGAGAGTGTGGTGGCACGTCAGCTCCCTCGGTACCTGGATGAAGCGGTATAACTAGACTCCCTCCAATCGGGTTTCAGGCCCTGGGCACAGCACGGAGACGGCAGTTGGTCGCATTGGTAGATGATCTCTGGAGGACCCGGGACAGGGGTTGTTCCTCTGTCCTGGTCCTGTTAGACCTCTCAATGGCTTTTGATACTGTCGACCACAGTATCTTGTTGCGACGGTTGGGGGGGTTGGGAGTGGGAGGCACCATTTTGCGGTGGTTCTCCTCCTTCCTCTCTGACCAGCTTCGCAATTTGTGTTGACGGGGGGGCAGAGGTCGATCCCGAGGCCCCTACTATGTGGGGTGCCTCAGGGGTCGGTGCTCTTGCCCCTGCTGTTCAACATTTATGTGAAGCCGCTGGGTGAGATCATCCGTGGTTTCGGGGTAGAGTTCCATCAGTACGCTGATGACACTCAGCTGTACATCTCTACCCCGGGCCACCCCAACGAAGCTGTTGAAGTGATGACCCGGTGCCTGGAGGCTGTGCGGAGTTGGATGGGTCTTAACAGGCTTCGTCTCAACCTGACCAAAACCGACTGGCTGTGGTTTCCTGCGCCCAGATACAGCCAGCTTGTTCCATCGCTGGCCATGGGGGGAGAAATTTTGACCCCCATGGAAAGGACTCGCAATCTAGCTGTCCTCCTGGACGTATGGCTGTCTTTAGAAGATCATATCACGGCCGTCGCCAGGGGGGCCTTTTGTCAGATTCGTCTGATTTACCAGTTGCGGCCCTTTCTGGATCTGGACGCACTTCGCACAGTCACTTCCGCCCTCGTCATCTCCCACTTGGATTACTGCAATGCTCTCTACATGGGGCTCCCCTTGAAGAGTGTCCAGAGGCTGCAGTTGGTCCAGAATGCGGCCGCGCGGGTGATCTTGGGAGCCCCTCGGAGCTCTCATGTAACACCACTTCTCCGCAGGCTGCACTGGCTTCCTGTGGCCTTCCAGATCCGAAAACTGATTGTTTTTAAAGCGCTCCATGGCTTGGGACCTGGGTACTTACGGGACCGCCTGCTGCCATCAACAGCCTCCCGCTGCCCAGTGCGCTCCCACAGGGTTGCCCTCCTCGGGGTTCCACCGCCTGATCGTTGCTGGTTAGCGACCCCAAGGTTGCAGGCCTTCTCTGTGGGCGCCCCCTCCCTGTGGAATGATCTGACCCCAGAGATATGGGCCATTATCGACATCCAGACCTTCTGGCACGCAGTAAAGACCCTGTTTTTCCAGCAGGCCAGCCTGGCTCAGTAAACGGTTCTTGGGGTTTTAAATTAATTAGGTTTTAAATTTTTAAATTTTTAATATAATCCTTGAATTTTAAATTTTGGTAATATTTTGTACTTGATGGGATTTCGGCCGGATCAATTCTGTTTAATTTGTTTTTAACTGTACATATTGTTCATTTTTTTAGTAGGCTGTACACCGCCCCGAGTCCCTTTTTGGGAGAGGGGGCGGTATAAAAATTTAAATAAATAAATAAATTAATAAATAAATATTTTGATCTGCATTTTTTAAAAAATAAAATTTCAGTATCTAAAGGCATCGTGCAAGCAATTGGTGTATTGAATGGATGTTAAGAAAAGGCATACCTTTGCACACCTTTGAATTTGGGATAAAATACTATCAAATCCAGTTTAATCCAGCTGCTGTTTGATTTATGCATATTGGATGTAGGATATGAGCAAGCTGATCCTGATGGTGGAGTCTAATACATCATCGGTTTGGGGTTGCTGTGCTCCCACAAAAGACACAAGTCCAGACTCCCCTATGAATTCCATTCACCCTTATTTAACTTGACTGTTAGTAGATTATATTTGGTTTTACCATTAGTAGATCAGATTCTTGTGTATAGGTAGCATGTAATAAACTTTTACTGCTTTGAATTCAACTCCTGTTCCTGGTTACTTGCACCTGATAATGGGAACAAGCTGGGAATATTTTTGCTCGGTGCCAAGGAGCAGAATGAGGCATAGGTGGTTCATTTCTTAACTGCCTACTTCTCATCATTTTTCTTTTTACATATGAAATTCCTTTCTTTTCCAGTTGCAACAGAGTCCTAGATGCTATAGATAAAAAAAATAGTTTACTTACCCAGGGGTTTCCTAGCAAAATGTAATCTTCATTTTCTGACTGAAGGGTTGAACTAATCAAAAAGTAAATATTTTACAGAGGACATGCCCAAGTTTGAAGAAATCCTAATGGAATGACTTTCAACCAGATCCACTATCATTTCCAAAACATTCTTTTATTTACATTTTAATTCAAGTTAATGCATTAATACATACATAATTTAATCAATTGGCTAATTGTGAATTATTTTGCAAAGTCTTCATAATCTTCATTAGGTTGCTCTGTTTATGTGAGGTTTCTCATTCATACAATACTAAAAAAGGAGCACATTAATACTTACAGATGTAAATAATCCTTTGAAGGATTATTGAAATAATATTCAATAATGTTTGAATTCTTGAATTCGCTATTAAAACTGCCACTATTGCAGTTGGCATTGCTCATTTTTGAATTGTTCAGCACAAATTGAAATCTAGTTGAGTTTGTTTGTCTCTCTTTTAAATGAGAGGGGAAAATAATATATGTGCATGGAGAAATCTATATCTCTTACTTTTTTGCTATATTCAAACATTCTACTGTTGTTGTTGAGTTTTTGGTTTCTTTTGGGTTTTATTTTAGCAAAAATGATTCCAAGATGGTAGAAATGAAGGAAGCATTGTTACATTGCTTGGAGAAAAGTTGCTATTAAACTAAGATAAAAAGGTTGGAGGCGAAGTAGAGAGGGAAAGATAACTCATAGAAAAAGAAGAAAAGACTGAAGAAAGGAAAAGGAAAGGAACATTGGTGAAATAGGAGAGAGAGAAGCTCAGTTAACCCAAGAGACTGGAGGCCCATTGAAGTGAGGTGAGTGGAGAAGTAAATCAACTGCAGGCAGCCAAACCAATCAGCGGAGAACAAAGAGGTGAGCCAGCTGTGGGATGGAGAGACCAGCAGATTGAGGGCAGCGCAACAATTGGCAGAGAACAAAGAGCTGAGCCGGTGAAAGTGGAGCAGGGAGGAGGAAAAGAGAGGAAAGGCAAGCTTGCTGTGGACAATCGAGATGGTCCTGTCTGCTGATGGAAGCAATATACTGGCGCGATGGACCAGCAAAGGGAGCCATGCAATTGCAGATCAAAAAGCAGCAGCAGTGCAGCAGGGAGGAAAGCCAGCAGCGAGGGGCAGCACAGCGAGCTAGAGCCTGAGAGCAGTGCAGAGAGCAATGGGGAAAATTATGGTGGAGCTGAGTGGTGGGCTGAGTGGAGCAGACCAGACAGCACGGCTGAGTTGACCAGGAAGCTGAATGGCAGGCTGAGAGAGCTGGCCAGAGTAGGGATGAAGATGAAAAGACCTGAGCACTGAAAGACAGAACAGAGCAGGCAGAGAAAACAACAAGAGGACAGAACAGTGAACGGTGAAAGTGAAGGTGAAAGTGAAAGTGAACAATGAAAGTGAAGGAAACAATTTAATCGTCAATTGTCTATTGGGACCAGGGAGGGAAGACACTGGTAAAGAATAAAAATAAATACAGGACAGAAAATAAAAGATAAATAAATAGGCAAAATAAGTACAAGAGTGAAAATCAAGATAGAACAAGATCAGTCAAATAAATAAGACAAATCTTAAATAATATGGTAAGGGAGAAATTGGAGCTCAAAAACTTTAAGAATTATAGGGAAGAAAAGGATAAATAAAACTAACATAACAGTAAGCAAGTTAAGGTAGAAAAATGAGCACAAAAGGCAGAAAAAGGAATTAAAAATTTATTTTTTTTAATCCTTAAAAGAACTAGCAAAAAGAAACAAACTCATGGAACAGGTGATTAATACAAGTGTAGTATACAATATACGTTCCATGTATGTGTTTATGTCCAAAGAACACCAAAATTATACATGTATTAAATGTAAACTATGTGAAGTACTAAGAGGAAAAAGTAAGGGGTCTAGAGGCAACTCTAGCCAAACTCCCACCTACACCACAAAGCTATACCCAAATTGAACCAAATAATGAACAAATAACTCCCAGAAGATTTAACCCTGCTGATAAATTCTTGGAGGAAGACAAATGGAAGTATGTCACACATAGAAAGAAACACAATAATCAAAGAACAAAACAGCATACATCTAACAAACCCCTACTGCCCAATCTAACCCAACCAGAAGCAGCCCCATTAAAACTGAGCAATCAATTTCTTCCCCCAGATGAAAATGCACAGACCCACAACTTCCCCCTCCAAGAAAACATGCAGACACCTAGAAAAGAAACAGCATCAAATATCCCTTTAAAAAGTCATATTAACAAACACACTTGAGATAAACAGAAAAGCACCCCAGACTACACCCCTCCCCCAATAAGAAAGGAGAGTATTGGTGATAGGAAATCCTATTCTCAAAGGAATAGACACACCAGACATACAACATAGGGAGTATGTTGTCTCCCTGGAACAAAAATCAAAGATGTGGCTGAGAACCTAACCAAAATAATTAGGCCCACCGATTACCACCCTTTCTTCTTCCTTCACATTGGGATGAATGACATAACAAAGAGCCTGAGTACAATATTGAGAGATTATAAGCAATTAGGTAACAAAGTTATGGAGCTAGGAGCACAAGTAGTGCTATCATCAGTATTCCCCACAAAAGGTTAACACACTTTGAGATAAAAAAGAATTCTAGAAATAAACCACTGGCTAAAGGGTTGGTGTCACCAAGACAACTTTGGTTTCCTGTACCGTGGACTGCATTACCTAAAAGAAAGACTCTTGGCAAGGGATGAGCTGAACCTCACAAAAATAGGGGAAAATGTACTTGGAAAAAGACTGGCCCAACTCATCAAAAGGGCTTTAAACTAAATAATAAATAAATTTAAAATAAATAATAAATAAATAAATAAATAAAAATAAAATAAATGCCAAGAAAACAAATCAAACAATGAGATAGGGAGTGATGAGGAAAAAAAAGAAAAACTCAAACAATTAAGAGATGCAGGGAACATACTTATGGACAGGTATAAAAGTCTTAAATACTTGTATACAAATGCTCAAAGCTTGGGGAACAAACAGGGTAAACTAGAAACAATAGTACATGAGGGCTATTACAGAAACCTAGTGGGATGAAACCTATGACTGGAATGTACTAATTGATGGATACAAATTGTTCAAAAGAAACAGATCAACAAAAAGAGGAGGTGGAGTTGCACTATAAGAGATCACTATATATCTGATCAAAGAGTAAAAGTCTGCTTTATTTAATTTGCAAGCCTCCGTTTGAGTTTTTGTTTTGGTTCATTTTTGGCTTAAGCCAGACCTTACAATATACATACAGAGAAAGAAACACTCTTGTGATCTTTGACTTTTAGGCTTGTTGTCAAACATCAGCCATAATAATTACTGTTTTGAACAATATGCAGGTTGTATTACACAATTGACTATTTTATATGTGAAATTATGAAATAAATTTGAGTAGAGGTCCTGGGAAAGTGTCAGCATAACAGAATAACACTTAGAGGAACTTTGAAGGACTTATGGAAGCAGCCTTTTGCCTTATTGCAAGGATAAGAGTTTCCACAAATGCTCCAAGAGCTTCCAACCCCTATCAGCTTGCATGTTAAGTGGCAGAGAGGTCTGAGGGCACCGTCTCCCCTAAATAATTGCTCCACTGAAATGGAATGAAGTTGCACAAAAGAAGCCTGCAGAAAACATGGATAATTCTGCTCTTTCAAACAGTTTTCCCTTGGAACTAATTCTAAACAGGCCATCCTTCGAAAGCAGCTATAAACAATCCACTCTGGGATGAACTGAATGAACCCACTGCAGTCAGCAGTAGGGTGGCGAAAAAAGGAAGAAAACAGGTGGCGCACTTTCCCAAAGACCTCCGCTGCCCCACTCCAGCCCTCTCTCTCTCTGTCTCTCTCTCTCTCACACACACTCTCTTCCTATTTTTTTCTTTCTTTCATTTCTTTCTCTCTTTCTGATCTTTCTTTTTCTTTCTCTCCCTTCCTCTCTCTCTCTCTCTCTTCGGTCTCTCTCTCTCTTGCTCACACACACGCACGCACATCCGGTCTGGGAAGAACTGAATGAACCCACGAGCAGAATAGCAGGATAAGGAAGAAAACGGACAGCGCGCACTCCCAAAGATCTCCAGCAGCCACTTGCTTTCTTGCGGCCATGGCAGGAGGGCAGGGCAGGGTGGGTGGATGTCCCAGCCAGCCCAGGACTGCACATACAGTGCACAATTTTCAGCAACCCCGGTTGGGACATCCACCTGCCCTTGCTGAGCCACAGCTGCCACATGGTAGGGAAAGCTGGGCAAGTGCCTCGTGGGATGGAACCATGCCGGCTTAGCCAGCTAACCGAGCCCAGGGACTGGAAGGCCCAGAAAAGTCCGGGGATGGGAGGGAAGGCCCAGAAAAGTCTTGAGGATGGTAGGGGAGAGGCTAACGCAACTCGCAGGCTTACCTGTGAGCAGGAAGATCAGGCTACTCAGTTGGGGCACAGCCTGTGGGAAGGCTAGAATGGCAAGCCACGAGGACCCAGGAGGGGAGGAGTGACTGAGCGGGGCAAGTGGCAGGCGGGCAGGCAGGGTGGTCAGAGCAAGCATTGGGCAGGCGGCGCAAGAAAGAACTCTGTTTTCATTGGCAGAGGATTGCAGGAGACTGTCGCAGCTGAAAACGGAGCATTTGAAGCAGTGGTGGGATTAAAAAAAAAATACTACCAATTCTGTGGGTGTAGCTTGGTAGGCGTGGTGTGGCTTGGTGGGTGTGGCTTGGTGGGCATGGCATGGGAAAGATACTGTAAAATCTCCATTCCCTCTCCACTCCTGGGGGAAGATTACTGCAAAATCCTATTCCCTTCCCACCCCACTGACCTGCTTTCCAGTTCTGTTCTCCTGTGCAGGACAACAAAAGAAGACCCAGTGTCAGCTTTGCCATATTAGCATCAGATGCTTCCACACTGCCATATTCTTGAGCCTGGGAAAATGGGAGGGGGGAATTTCTTGGAGTGTATGTGGTTAGACATAATAGCATTCTTCTTCTAAGTCAAGGTCATGTTATTTCTGCACCTGGTTGAGAGGAAGTCTCAAGCTTAGGCGAATGGTGATTGGGGCATATGATGCAACGAGGGGGTGGATTTGTAGTTTTTACTTATTATAAGGAAACCCAGGACTTTCAGATTCGGGATTTCCCAGATGTGCCAGTTTACTACCCAAATAAAAAAGAATTTTGGAGAGGATGTCTGTCTCGGAGTTATTTGTTGGAGTGGAGGTTTTCTGGAACGCTGACACCCAGCTGGGGCTCAGGAGGCAGAGAATAGATGGGGGTGGGGCCAGTCAGAGGTGGTATTTGCCGGTTGTCCGAACTACTCAAAATTTCTGCTACTGGTTCTCCAGAACTGGTCAGAACCTGCTGAACGCCATTTCTGATTTGAGGACCGCAGGCAGTCCTCCCGAGCTCTGTCTTCACTGGCAGAGTGTTGCAGAGGCCGTCGCAGTCAAAAATGGAGCTTGGGAGCCTGTTTTCACTTCTAGAGCACTTGGGCCACCAGAGGCACCCCACTATGAGTGATGTTAAGCTGGTCACGTGCCCTGGCCATGCCCCTCCCATCCCCACCCCACCTGAGGTCAAAAACAACCCTGATGCAGCCTTCAATGAAATCAAGTTTAACACCCCTGGTCTAGACAGTCACTTATATGAAATGGTATAGGTTCTCCTCCTTGAGCAGAGGGCTCCAAGATCTATTCTATTCTATTCTATTCTATTCTATTCTATTCTATTCTATTCTATTCTATTCTATTCTATTCTATTCCATTCCATTCCATATATAATTATAGAAGTTCAAAAGGTATAACTATATTAGTTATACTAGAGTGAATGAAAAGCTTAATAAGCAATAATAACAATAGCCATAATGCCTCTGCTGGTAGAAACATTCTCTGAACAAAAAATATACTATACAGGTAGGCCTCAACTTGCAACTACAATTGAACCCAAAATTTTTGTTGCTAAGTGAGAATTTGTTAAGTGAAATTTGCCCCATTTTATGACCTTTCTTGTCGCAGTTGTTAACAGGTGTTAAATTACTAACATGGTTGTTAAGTGAATCTGGCTTCTCCATTGATTTATATGACAGAAGGTTGCAAAATATGATTACATGATCTTGTGATACTGCAACCATCAATAACACGAGTCAGTTGCCAAGTGTCTGAATTTTGATCATGTGACCATGGGGATGCTGCAATGATCATGTGTGAAAAATGACCATAAGTTACTTTTTTTTAGTGCTGTTGTAACTTCAAACAGTCACTAAATGAACTGCTGTAAGTCAAGGACTACATATACAAAGTTCTAATCAATAAGACATCTGGCAGGAGAAGTAGAGCTTGGTAGGCAGAAAATGGATTTCCCATTCCTCTTACATTTTCTATCTAGGACATTTTCTATCTATGTCAGAAAACTCTGGGTTGTGGAAAATTGGCAATATGAGGCAGGTATAAGTCAAGGGTGGACAGCTATGGCTCTTTACAAACTATGGATCTCAACTTATGCTGGCTCTGGAATTCTGGGAATTGAAGTCCACAAGTCATAAAGTGGCCATAGTTGCCCACTCCTGTTATAAAAGGAAAGAGTAGAATCTATCTATCCAACTAGAGGGATTGTCTAATGAGTCAAAAATCTGTCTGTTTTTGAACAGACAAGAATTTTCCATAAATAAAATAAAAAACTTGCAGTTCTGATCAGAAACTATGCCCTTTTCAATATAAGACTGTTTGATTTAAATTTTAAATTTTAAAAGAGCATATGATCAAGTCAAAAGAGACAAGAAAGTAATATGCATAGTCTGCATATTTTCCAGTGCTGTACATCAATATCAGCAGAGATACATAGGACACAACGGGAGCCATATTTCTCAGAGATAAAGAAAAACTGGGATAATGTTCTTTCTGGACATTTTTGTGATTAGAACAGCAGATTGTGTTGTGAGAGATGCAAAAGATTAATGACTTCTGATAAGAAATGAGGAGACACACAATCTTTCCTGATTTTCATTCCTAGCTTTTTTCCCCTCTTACTATAGCATGATCTTGACTATTGACTTAAGGAAACAAATCTGGATAGAGAACACTGTCTGCCACTTTTCTCATGTTGCCAACTGTAAGTTCTGCTTGGCTTTACAAATGCAAAAAAAAAAAAAGTATTACAAATTCTGTAATATAAATCCAGAAAAGGTTCACATGAATATTCACATTTCTTTTCATTTCTCTTAATGTACACATTTTTAAAAGCAAGTCTTTTTCCATCAAAGCCACATTTTCTTGTGCTTACACTTTGGTATGTATGTATGCATTTTAATCCTTTGATAATATTAGATCAATTTGGAAAAGGGAGGATTAACTATGCACACATGTTCAGCAGGTTTGAAATATGCATGAAATGACTAAATTCTTATCTGCTTCTAACCTACCCAGATAAGATCCAAGAAAATACCCACAGAGCCATCAGATGAAAGATCTGCCCATCTTCATAGTTTCTTAATTTCCACAGCACTCTCATTTCTGATCTTTTCTCATCTTCTCATCTATCTTCTCCTATTGGTTTCTTATGATTATCAATTATTGTTTGTAATTTATGATTAATGATTGTAACTATGATTTATGAGCTATGACCAATTCTCTCTCTCTATGCAGGTCTTGGCGTGTTCGGGTCTTTTCCCATGTAAGATTGAGAGCATCTTGGCAACATTTCGACGAAGTCCTACTCGTCATCTTCAGGCTGGTGCATTCGGCTTCGTGCTTGTGCGAGCAAAACGTGATTGGAGCTGCCGTCTCTCTTTAAATACTGGTGAGGAGGTGTGGTGTACTGGCTCTGTTGTAAGCGGGCTGGTTGGCTGTGTTGCTATTTCTTGATTGGTTGATGGATTTGATGTTTGCAGATTGGTTGGCTTTTTCGTAAGAACATGTGTGGCTGAGGTATTGGCTGTGTGTCTATCAGCCTCCTGCGTTGTAATGACCTGGGTAATGGGCTGTATGATTACCTTCTGAATTCTATTGTTGTAACATCCTGAGCTGTAATCTCCTGGGTCATTGGCGATGATGTTGGGTCCATGTTTATGGGTTTGTATGTGGAGTCTTGGAATAGGTCTGTCAATTTTGTTTCATAGTCTTTTCTATCCATTACTACTGTGGCATTAGCTTTATCTGCTGGAAGTATGATTATGCTGCTGTCGTTCCTTAGGGCTTGCAGGCCTTTTAGTTCCTCTTTGTGTAAGTTGCTTTTGGGTGGTTTATATATTTATATATATATCATTGCTGTGATACTAAAATAGCCTTTTTGCAAACTATTTAGACAACAGCAGGGGTGGGATCCGGCCGGTGTAATTACCGGTTCAGTGATTTTACATTTTGCAACCCCATATGTTTCAAGCAAGTTCAGCTCCTCACCAAACCCATAAGATTAAAGATCGGCCAGTATTGGGTGCTGATCTGATGCATAGCAGCACCAAAAATGACAGAAACAGTGATTCTGGGCCTGGCATGGCTGGACAAAGGAGGGCACACCATCTTGTGGGAAGCTGAAGCTGGGAATAGGCCCTCTTTCCCCTACCAACACTGCCAGGGAAGGAACTCTCCAGCAGCTGAATGACACTAAGCGAAGCAAAAGAGCCTTCACCACCTCACAGTCGCTCACAGGCACTCCCCACATCCCCTAGGAATACTGGGACCTGGCCAGGGTATTCAGTGAGGAAGATTACAACATGCTACTCACCACCCACCACTTCACAGATTGTGCCATAGAAATCATACCAGGAGCAAAACTACCCAAATCAAAGATGACCCCCAATGAGATGAGGAAACTGAGAGAGTACATCAACACCAACCAAACCCAGGAATTCATACAACTGGCTAAATCAGAGTGGCCACCCCAGTCCTCTTTAAAGAAAAAAAAAGACAGGTCAATGAGGCTCAGTGTTGATTTTAGGAGAATTAACACTGTATGTGTGGAGAGAAGATGCCCACTCCCCCTCATGAAAGTCATGCTGACACATCTAGCCAAGGGAAAGGTGTTCACCACTGGCAGTTCACAACAATGGTTCAAGTTTGAGCTAAAATACATCCCTGGAGGGAAAAACTCCTGGCAGATGCCGGGAAAACCATAGTACAACAGTTAATGTGAAGAAGTGGTCCATGCTACGATTTCCCTCTGCAAACCTGTCTTGCAAGCCACAACCAGAGGACAGGCTAAAAGACAAAGGATTACAGATGGCAGTGCATGTGTGTGTGTGTGTGTGTGTGTGTGTGACCCAAAGACTAAGGAATAAGCTACCAGCTGACCCATGGTACAGGGACAATAAAGACGCATTGACCTTCAAAGATGGAGTAGCCTGGAAAGTCCCCAAATTGTATTTGTCCAATAGCCTGCGACTCCAAGTACTCCAGCAGAATCACAATTCCTAGCAGGCAGGGCACTTCGGCTATCTGAAAAACCTACATCTGGCCAGAAGGCAATTTTGGTGGTCAAAGATGAAAAAGGACATTGAGGACAAGGTTAAAAGCTGTGCCACTTGTGCAGCCATGAAGAAAAGGTGAGGGAAACCCTCAGGGTTACTTCAACAAGCAGACCTATCCCAACTCTGGGAAGAAATTGCCATGGAGTTTACTGTCGAGCTCCATGAGAGTGGGGGAAATATGGAATATTTGGACCATAATAGATTTGTTCTCAAAGCAAGCCCATTTCATAGCTTGCCCAGGATTCCTGTCAGCAAAAAAGCTGGCCAAACTATTCTTAAGACAGATTTATAGGTTACATGGCATCCCCTGCAGGATCATCTCTGATAGAGGAGTTCAATTCTCCACTAAGTTATGGAGGGAGTTCATTAGGTCCATTGGGTCTTTGCAGGGGATTAGTTCAGCATTTCATCTGAGTACCAATGGGGCAGTGGAATGCACGAATGCCATGGTGAAGCAATATTTGAGGTGCTATGTCAACAGTCAACGGTCTAACTGGACAGAGTTACCACTGTTCTCTAAGATGGCACCCAATAATGCAGTGCACAGCAGCACTGGCCTAACCCCCTTTCAAGTCACCAATGGCATGAATTCGTCCCCATGCCTGAACTCCCCAGGGAGGCCCCCTTATCTATGTTGCTAAACAAATGGATGGAATCACTGAAAGAGGCTTTGGAAAATAGCAAGTGGTTTTTATGAGAAGCGGCAAAAATCTATAAAATGCAAGCCAACAAACACCACAGCCCCCAAGTGCCATTACAGGTGGGGAACAAGATTTACCTCTCAATGAAAGTTAAAACTTCCTTGCAAAAAATTAGGGCCAAAGTTCATAAGGCCTTTCCTTGTAGTGAATGTAATCAACCCTTAAGTTTAAGGTGCAATTTAAACTCCCTCGCTTGTTAAGGAAAGTGCATCTGGTCTTTCAGAGCAGCCTGTTAAAGCTAGTGGTAAGCTCCTTGATCAGGCTGGTAGATCGGGCAGTTCCAAAACCAATAGTGGTGCAAGGAGAAACACATTATAAGGTGAAGAAAGTACTGGATTTTCTGTTCTTTGAGGAACCATCCTACCTCAGAGTTCTGTTTGCTATGGGTATATTACTTGGAACTCTGACAGGTACAGGAGTACAACTAAATTGTTATTTAGTCACTAAGTTGTGTCTGACTCTTCATGACCTCATAGATCATAGCACACCAGGTTCTCCTGTCCTCCACTGTCTCCCAGAGTTTGCCCAAATTGTCAACCATTCCACTCAGTCATCTAGCAAAAAAAGCTAGACTTTCAAGCCTCCCTTCCTACTTCACATTCCAATCCTTCCCTCCCTCCCAAGCTAATGTCTGGCTGTCAGCTCATGAAGGTTGGATAGGTGAGATGCAGCCATGACACAAATTCATGTTCATAGCATCAATGACACTATCTAACCATCTTTTTTTGAATATATGTTTTATTGATACATATTCCCTTTAAAGAACATACAAAATTCCATGTCTATGTGAACAGCTGTCTGGGCACAATTAATTTTAAGTAGAGATACAACAATAACCAAATGCAATGTCAGCCTTCAAGATTTTTCTTCCTTTGCTTCTCTTCTTTTCCTTTGCATCTTTCGGCTGTTATAAGTAACAGGGGGAGGAGATGGGCCATAATATATCTGGGAAGCGAGCTGGAGTGGGTAGGAAACGAAACTGTATAATCTAGGGGAGGGGGAATCTTGCTTAGGGTTCTATTCTATGCTATGCGCAACTGCAACTCTTTATCAAACTATGCCAAGGTCAACGGACAGAGGCCTCATCACCACCTGAAGATGCCCACATGATGTTATGCACCACTTCTAATTGGAGGAGCGATATGAACTGTTGGGGGTGGGAACATTGCCATCACTTTGTATATGTGCTTTTCACGCTCATTTCCTCAGATTCAGAATTCTTTTGTTGCTACCACTTTAATTTCCAGTAAAAGATATCTTTTCACTAACAAATGGAGTTTAAGTATTTGTTTCTTGGATTTTGAATGGAGCGCCAGCTGACATGCATATTAATAATCTTAATAAACATATCACAACATAATAATACCATTAGTTTATCCATCTTGCAAAATTTCCAATACAAATTTTTATTATTTTTTAAGATTCTGTTTAGCTTCTAACCTCTGATTCTGATACCATTGGTAGATTCTGATACCATTGGTAGAATGAATCCCATGTTAAAAATATTCTGTTTCTTCCTTTTCTTTTCTTTTATCTTAAGTGTCAAACTATCCATCTCAGCTCATTCTAATATTTTTATTACACTTTCATCATTTTTCCATTGTTGTGCAAACACTATTCTTGCTGCCGTTATTACATGCAGAATTAAATATGTATTCCCTTTATTATACTGCTGGTAATATATCCAGCAGGAATATTTCTGGTTTCAAATATATATGTTGCTTTATCTATCTAACCATCTTATCCTCTGCTGTCTCTTTCTCCTTTTGCCTTCAATATCAGGGACTTTTCCAATGAGTCCTGTCTACTGATTAGGTGGCCAAGTATTTGAGCTTCAGCTTCAGTATCTATCCTTCCAAAGAACAATCAGGATTGATTTCCTTTAGGATTGACTGACTTGATCTCCCTGCAGTCCAAGGGACTCTCAAAAGTCTTCTCCAACACCACAATTGCAAACTAAATGGAGTTACTTAATTGAAGTATTAGCACAGCTCTTTTCAGAATGTGTTATTTTAGCCATTTGTTTCCAGTAATAAACAAGGCATTAGATTAAAGGCAACTGCAGTAGCAGGAAGTAACTTCAACTCAATTGAAGTAGAAGCAGTTTAAGAGAGAATCCAAGCATTTCATCATGGAGCCTAAGTGGTTTGATGGAATAAAAGGGGTAGTATCTACTAAAATAAAAGTAAACAAAGCAAAATAAAACAAAATGCCAATGATAAAGCTAGTATATCTGCATCCCAGAAATTCTAAGCTGATTCTGCTGCTGAATGCTAGCCTTGAATTCCTGAAAGATGGAGCATTCTATCCTATTAGTAGAAACCCAATAGGAAATTCAATTCATCAGAATGAAAGGATTACAAATTCTACACTTATGATTTCTGAGATAATAATAGTACTACAGCCTTCAGTACACTGGTGTAAACTGCGGATTGAAATGTAAATTATACAGAATAACAGAGTTGAAAGGGACCTTGGAAGTCTTCTAGTCCAATCCCCTGCTCAAGTAGGAGGCATTATACCATTTCAGACAACTGGTTGTCCAAACTTTTTTAAAAACCTTCAGTGTTAGAGTATCCAGAACTTCTGGAGGCAAATCATTCCACTGATTAATTGTTCTGTCAGGAAATGTCTCCTTTGTTCTCAGTTGCTTCTCTCCTTGATTAGTTTCCATCCATTGGTTCTTGTCCTGCCTTCAGATGCTTTGGAGAACAGATTGACTCCTTCTTCTTTGTGGCTGCCCCTTAGATATTAGAACACTGATATGTCACCCCTAATCCTTCTTTTCATTAAGCTATACATATCCAATTCCTGCAGCCATTAAATAGTCCTCAAGTTACAACCACAATTGAGCTCAAAATATCCATTGAAAAGTTAGTGTTTGTGCTATTTTCATATATGAAAGAAGGGATTTGGGAACCTTGAACACTGGTACTAATTGGGGGTATGTAAAGGGGTTAAGAAAACTCAACATGGGAATCTAAACCATGTAATTGGTTTTAAAAAGGGTGGGGCTTTCATTGGAAGCTTATGGCCGCCATATTAGGTTTTTTTTACCTCCTTCCATTAGAACAGAGGTGGGGTACTATGATCTTTTTATGACTTGTGGACTTCAACTTCCAGAATTCCTGAACCAGCTATGCTGGCTTAAAAATTCTGGTAGTTGAAATCATAAAGGGACCATAGTTCCCCACCTCTGATTTAGAACATTCCTCACTACTTTAACTGTTATTTGATGGCCTTTTGCAATTGCTTTGGCTTACCTGTTGATACTATTTTTTTGTGCTAACATCTGCCAGTCTTTGCCTTTGGCACTAGGAGTATCAAAAGTTGCACATATTCTCTGCCTGATAGCATAAGGTATCTTAAAGGCTTGTGGGCCCATCTGAACAGGAAAGTTGTTGTCATCGTGCGAAAAAAAAGTGATTGTTTCTCTTTCATTCTGCATAGAAAAAAATAATAATGGGTTAAAGCAGGCTCTTCTCTCTCCCAAACCAACATATTTAATTCAAAAGAATCTATTCTGTAAACAAACTGCTGTTTGTATAAAGCAGAAGTGGACATCTGGGGCTTTTTAGATGTTGATCAATATAAGCTGATATATTTATGATTTTGCAAATATTCTATTTGATTCCAGGTGATCAAATGGAACCATCCTTTCAAAGTGAATTAGAGCATTGATTTGTTGGCCAAACCCACTGCCCCTTAGCCAAATTATCCCCTCAAATCAAATCAATTTGTTGAATCAATCTGGCAAGTGGAATCAGATCAAGAACGATCCTGACATTCCTACCAGCAAGCAAAGGCAATTTTGAGAGCAGCTGAAAATGGCACTTTAGCAACTTCTGAAGGGCTGTTGGTCACTCATTCCTGGATGTAAAGAAATATGCAGCAGCATCTCATTAAACAATGAACAGAGGACAACACCTAACAAGACAATTACAGGAAAAGTGACATTTATTGCAGTATACTGAGGCTTGTGGGTACTTTTGCATGACTGGCTGCTAGGAATTTGAATGTTAAGCAAACAGATGCAAGTACAAATTTCCCAGTCTTTGCAATGATAACAGTCCACCCTTATTTTTACTGTGTGAAAATGAGTCCATTTGGTTGATTTACCATATCTTTGAGAAAAAACAAAACAAAAAAACCCCAAATATTAACCCTTACTGCATTTAGTTGAGTATTCTTGACCTAGGTTTTATTTTTTTTCTACCCATACCTTGACTTGAAAAGATTGGCTATGGAATTTTCTTCAAGCAAAAACAGACTTGCTAGCACAGATCTATGGTCTTCTTTTTCAAGATGATGTGATTTAAAACAGTTTTCTATGTCTCTAGTTCATTATTTGCCTGTAGCTTTTTTCTTTTTCTTTTCTTTTCCCATGCAATACCTGAGACCATATGTTATATGGATAACGAACTACCTGCCTCCCACTTCTATATTTTTCCCTCTTATCAGTTTCTTCATATTTCCTGTATCAGGGTATTGGTCTTTATCTGCAATGTCTTGGTGCTAATGTATGCTAAATATTTCATGCGGGTATTTCTACACGTCTTTTCATATAATATTTATGGGTCATCTTAAAAAACAGCAATGCAAAGCAATAGGAAAGCTGCAAGTATATCATATTTCCAGTTTGTTTTAAATTAAATATGCAACAGATTTGGTATTCTGCTCCTTGAAGATAAGCTTCTGCTACCTTTATCAAACAAACAAACCAATAAAATGCACACATTGGGATACATGGTGATGCACTCAGGAAAGATTGAGCTTATTTTCCCCCATATATTTCTGAATTAGCTTTGTCTTGTATTTGTGTTTTGAAAATAAGAATTAAAACAGAGCTGCCATCTCTGGGCTGCAAAAATTCAGAGAACCATTAGATGTCAGAAAATAAATATAGTAAACTTTAATACTTGGCTGCTATCTAGTGGCCTTCTGGATGTTTACAGCCCAGATATGATGGTCCTTGATTTTTTTAAAAAATGTAATATCAACATTCTTTTTTCAATGGACATTGCATCACATTTTTCAATATAGTGTTCTTTTACCTGTCTGTCTGGTAAATTACTGTTCCCTCCCAGAAAGCAAATTAATCTGATTAAGATAAAACTGTAATTCAGCATATTTATAAAATGTCTCCTCCTCTTGCTTATCTGAGCATTTTATTCCACAAACAGCCAAAGATTGGTTAACTTCTCTTTAGGTGCAGTGGGGAATAGAATTGTGTGTTTCCTGATTAGTAATTCATATTCTTCTTTTACCTATGCCTGTTCTCATGTCTGTCTAATTAATTAGTTTATCACTCAATTTAGTTCTTCCTTGCTAAAAACTTTCCAAGAATCATACAGTCCTTCATTCATATTAACGATAAATTATCCAACTTTATCAATTGCAATTGAAAGCTTACCCATTTTTTTGGGTGATGCATCAGCCATGCAAGTCACATTTTATATATATATATATTCACATTATATATATATATACATAATGTAATATGTCATATTATATATAATATATCATATATATATGTCTCTCTCTCTCTCTCACACACACACACACACACATTATATATATATATATATATATATATATATATATATATATATATATATATATATATATATATATATATACTTTGTATTACAACACCCTGTTAAGCCCCAATTAAGGGAGAAAGCATACTGCTTTCTTTTCTGTCTTTCGGCTCATCACCAGAGACCATACCGACAGAAAGCTATTTGTTTCGTTGCCTTTAGTTTACATGTGTGTAAGGTTTTATATATATATAAAAACACCTTTTGTACAAACAAACCCTCAAAAGGTGGGTAGATATATTATCTATCTATCCAGGGAAGGAAGGACTTGCCTCTAGAATTGATGTCTGGATCTGTAGGATCTGTTCATGGCCTTTGACTTGTCTGACACAGATTTTACATGAGAGTTGTGTGGTGGCAGGAGTGTAGCGCTCCAGGGAAAAGGCACAGTGAAGTGGCTGCTTGTTGTTGCGCCACACACGAGAAAAAGGAACTTCCTAGAAAAGAAGGGACAGGATGGAAATAGCTTGCAAACCGACCAAGCAAAAGATTATTGTAGAAGAGAAGAGAAAAAACTGGAGAAGATAACAAAATGCAAAGACCCGCAAATAGAAATAAAACAATCATGGCAAAAGAAAGCAAAGGTAGTACCAATAATAATAGGCATCTTTGGTATAATCCCAAAACAATTGGAGCGCTACTTGATCTCCATTGGCATTGGCAAATTCATCCTCAATCAATTGCAAATACAGCTTAATTTGGATCAATTTACATTCTCATATCATCATCAAACATCAATATCTGCCTACCTCAAGTCCTTGGGAAGGACTCAATAGGTGGATTAAAATGCCAAATCCATCTGAATATCTGGCTGACTAGGCAACAAACCATGATAAGTGCTAAAAAAAAGAAGCTTGTCAATAAACATTTGCTTTGAAGGAATAAGAGGTCAACTATGGATAAGGATGGCTAGGTGAGGCAAGGCATTAGGAAGCAACTGTATTTTAAGTGAATTGTGGGTTTTGAATATTTAAGCTATAATACAGTTGGCAGTTTAAGAGCATTGCTCTGCATACTTTTACCAAACAGCTGCTATTATAGATCTTGAAAAATTCCTAATTGGTAGACATAATGCAATAACCGGTTGACAAGCATGAATGACGAGAAAGCAGACTGAAGAAATACATCTCAATCTGTCCTCTTTATCCTGTCTTTTCCCAGATACTCTACACTAAGGATGTCCAATCTTGGCAACTTTAAGATTTGCCAAGGCTGGATGGGGAATTTTGGGAGTTGAAGTCCACAGATCTTAAAGTTGCCAAAGTTATTTTGCTGCTTTTTCTCAAGAAAGATAGATCCATTTTCCAAAGAAGCACTGAGATGAAGCTGTTCATTATATTCCCACCACCACCAAAAAAAATGACCGCTGTAAGCCATGTGGACACATTATTTGAATCAATGCTGGAACTAGCCATTTTCTTCACAGCATGCCAGGTTTCCATGTTAAACTTGGTAGAGTCAGGAAGATAGATAAGTCATGACTGGCACATTAAATTAGGTAGGCACCAAATAACATATAATGGAAATATAATATAAGAAGGCCTCTATAATAAAGGTCCCATGTTTTTGGTTTTGCAGTAGCTTCAGGTGCTAAACTATCCATTTTGAATTAATATCATCATCAATCAATCCACTGCAATGAAAAGCTGTTCACTGAACATTATGAACTTGTAATCTACCAATCTGAATCAGCCTGGGTTGGTAGATAGATGGCTTTCAATTTTCCAGTTTATGCTGAGAGAGTGGCCTAAAATCATACAGATGACTTCTGTATTTAAGGGAGAAAAGAAGCCCAGACTTTCAACTCCTAGTCCAACCCCTTACCTACTACATCACATTGGCTCCTACCCAACTTCAGTGCTTGAATGTCTATAGGGATTCTCAGTAATCCAGTTCATGGTTGTCTCAAAGATGCTTTTTCAAAAGGCAATTGGACTATGTTTTTTCTTGAGGCAGAAGATTGTTTCTCATCCAAGAGCTTCATCAGTTCTGACCTGATAGTGGTGAGGATGGAAGGATTAGTTCTGACAGGATGAGGAGGGGGATGGAAGGTTCATATTTCTTGCAGTCATCTGGTTGTTAGCACTCTCTCTGAGAGCTGTTGAGGCCACTTAGGGGTTTACCTGTGCCCTCAGGATCATCTGAATCAGAATGCAAATATATGTGGAATCTTCTTTGAACTGCTAAAAGGGCTGAATTATAAATAGGAGATAAGTGGTGTCATATTCCTCCCCCTCTGTTGTGGGAGGGTCGTTCAATTCTAACATAGATGACCTCTTTTAACTTTCAAACCAAATGTCTCTATCCAGAATGTGGAAGTTAATCAAAGTGGGGAAGTAATGACTTGTGTCATGAAGTTGCAAGGAAAAAACAATGCAATTGAGCTTCTTTTAGTCTCACAGACCTTTCAAGTCAAATTGCTCTATGCTAAGCTAAAATCAACTCAATCAATTCTTTCCTTGGCATGATAGAGGAAGTATCCAGAATTGTAAATAAAACAAAACAGCAACAAAACAATTTTAGCATATACAGCAAAAGGAAGCAAACAACAATATATAACTTATGAGTTTCCTTCCAAACCACTGGTTCATTAAAACACACCCTCTTCAGCAAACACACACAATAGCTCTTAAGTAAAGCCTTGCATTTAGAACCTGTTTCATTAAATAAGAGCAAGATACTAATTGTGATAAAGAAACAATAGAAGCAACATTATAAATTGTGAGTAAAACAACAAAATAGAAATAACATTATAAAGTGGAAGTGTAATTAGTTTTCTCTTTAAAAACTATCTTTTTTTGCAAATGGGTGAAAAAGAAGAGAAAGGGAAGCTGAGTTACTAAAGCTGAGTATTATGCTGTAGAAGGAAAATACATAATAGAAGTCATGGATAATACTGAGTTAGGTAAAATGTTACTGAGTTAGGTAAAATGTAATATAAAGCAATTTCATTTCAGTTTTAATTTGGGCTCTCTTGCACTGTCCTAAGATAAACCCCAAACCAGGTTGTTAATGATTTGTTCTAATATAGTTAAAAGTTACAATCTACTGTTTGCAAAGTGAATTTTATTATTTCACAGTAGCATTTCAATTTTTAAATATAATTAATCCCTTAGTGTCAACTCTCTTACAGCTTAATTATTATGTTTTATTTTTGTTCTTTTAATGATAGAAAATTAAAAGCTATCTCAAGCCAAACTGGACTTGAATGCAGAACGCCATTATTAGAACAAGAGAGGAGGTTGTTTACCGGAACTTCAATTATTATTTTTCAACTACTTAATCTATTTTAGCCAAGTGGTACACTGCCTAAGAGGTGAAGATTCTTGCCTCCCACTCAGAAAGTTGAGAGTTCAATCCTAGGCAGTGGCAGATGTTTCTCTATCAAGGTACAAAAAGAAAACTTCTGCTGCGAACTCCTCATAAGCATAAGGAAGGGCATCTGGCCAGTAAATGCTCAGCTCCATCCAATCATCCCAACCCCAAACTGAAACAAGGGATTACAGGGTCAAAAATATTTTACAACTTCCCATACCAATTATTAAACATAACTGATCTAGCTTAGCTTCTCAAGATCAGCCAAGATGACATTATCTGTTGGTTTATCTGATATTTAACAGATTAACAGAGTTGGAAGGGACCTTGTCATCTAGGCCAACAGGAGACCCTACACTGTTTCTGACAAATGGCAGTCCAATCTCTTCATCAAGTGATGAAGCTCCCACAACTTCCGAAGGCAAGCTATTCTATTGATTGATTGTTCTCACTGTCAGAAAATTTCTCCTTATTTCCAGGTTGAATCTCTCCTTGTTCAGTTTCCATCTATTATTCCTTGTCTGGCCTATAAGTGCTTTAGAAAATAGCTTGATCCCCTCCTCTCTGTGGTAGCCCCTCAAATACTGGAACACTGCTATCATGTCTCCCCTGGTCCTTCTCTTCACTAGACTAGCCAAGCCCAGTTCCTGTAACCGTTCTTCAAAATCTTTTTTTTTTCAATTGAATGCCCAAATCTCTACTTCTAGTGAACTAGAAATTAATCATAAATATTTTTTATTACCTTTATTGTCAGAGTTCAACATGTGTACAGTGAGATTGAGCCTCGCTTCATCATAAATATTTTATTTATTCCTAATGTTCTTATATTAGACTGCCCAATATGCTTGTCAAAATGATCTGAAATTATGTTGTTCAAATCTTTCATAAATTTATTATGTTTATTGGACATTTTGGAAATGGGTGAGGTAAAAGTACAGTATCTATTTCATTGTTTAAAAGTGTTAGATTTTTCTTTAAAAAACATCCTGGAAATGTGGCTAGTCCATAGAATACCATCATTAAACTATACATTTAGTCTGTGTACTGTGTTAAGAGAAGCAATGAGCTGCACAAAGACATACAGTATGCATTGAAGGTTTGAAATTGTTTGGTTATTAAAAATGGAAAATATACTCATCACGCAAATGTTAATCTTCCCATGCAAATACCTGACACGCTGTGAATGGTTTAATTCTCCAGAGAAAAGGGGGAATATCAAGAACAGAGATCTGAAGGCTGAAGGTATTCCCTTTGAAATGCAGCAGTTTTGGTTTTTCCAGCAATTGTCCTCCCTGGTGTCTTTCATCTGAAATCACATCCTGCAACAACAGAGAATAGAAAACAAACACATTGTAAGCTAAACGTTGAAAAAAATCCCTCCATGCTGAAGATGATGGGATGAGAACTAGAATTTTGCTAAGGTATTATTCTAAAAGAAAAGCTCCCATGGATCAATCCAACTATCCATATCCTGCAAGAGACAGAGAGAGATGTTTCTGAGATGGTGTTGCTCTTTTTTCAAATTATGTCTTTTGGGGTTGTCTTGTACAATTTTTGTGTGGTTCCCATTTCAAAGTAGCAGAAAACTAAATCACAAAGTTTTGAGAACTTCAGTTTCAGAGGATGAAAAAAAGCAGGCTTTGTGGCCTTAAAGAAAGGAACCTCAATTCAACTCTCCATGGTCATCTTGCCACAGCCAACTTGCTGCGGCCAATTCAACTTGGCCAACTCATCGTGGGACAGCTTGTAATGGCCAACTTGGTGCAGGGCAACTTGTTACAGGACAAGAGTACACTAATATCGAAGAAATTGTTGAATAGAATTATTAAAAAAGGAGAACAAAATAAAATTTGAATGCCAAAAATTAACATTATTTTAAATAATAAAATTAAATTGTTGAATTGTTCCACAGCGAGTTGTTCCATGGTGAGTTAGCTGTGATGATTTGGCCACAGTGAATTGGCCATGGAAAGTTGGCTGAAGCGATTTGTCCCATTCCCTCTGTACAGAACAAAAGAGTCTATCTGACCCAGGAGATTATTTTATCCAGATCAGAAGTTCAGCCTCTGCTTTCAATAAATCAATTGTGAAACACTATTGCATGCATATAATTTCTTAACTTCATGAGATCTTTTGATGTTTGATTCTTCAACGCATTGTCTTTCCTGGATAAGAAAGCTATCGGAGGTAGACTATGAAATGTTTGCCTTCTGCAGCTTGTGGATGTTTCTATGGATTTTGCAGATAGGGAACTAGAGAATATCTGCTTGGTTCTTCTTGCTTTTCCAGCTTGGAAATTCTGTGGATCATATTGTTTAACAGTTTCTTTATTTTGTGCATGAATCATTCCAAGCTTGGCATCCAGATGCCTTGTCGAATACTCTGAGCTCATTACTCCTGATCAAATACAGAAGAGCTATAAGGAAGAGGTTGAAAAAAACCACCAGAATTAAAATATGAAAACCGTGCATTGGACTGTATCACATTTGCTTGGCTAAAACAATATCTGGCTCTGAATCTCACCATTTACCCAGGGAAAAAGAAAGATGTTTCATGCTGGGAGAAATGCCTGTTAGGACAAGCTGCACATCGTGTTCAGTTATGTGGAACTTTCTGTAATCCTTCCACTTCTTTATGAAAAAAAAAGAGGGGGATAAGATCTGGCAGGCCATCTTTTATGGCACATGACCAAGTGTAAAGGAACCATTTAATATATGGCATCAAACTTCCTTTGTTCTGAATAAACCACCTGAGATTTCAAGCAGACTTTGGGAATAAAATAGCCAGCTATATACAGTTTTCTGCATCCCCAATCATCATCATCATCATCATCATTATTATTCTTCATCACACAGTCAGCCAGATGTTCAGAGTGGGTTTGGCATTTTTGTCTATCTATTGAGTCCTTACCAAGGACCTGGGATAGACAAAATTGGATGTTTGGTGGTGTTGCAGACATTGCCACAGGATGGAAGCTGTTCCAAGTAAAGCTGCCTTCTGCAATTGACTGATAGAAAATTTGTCAATGCCTATGGTGTTCAAGTGGTGCTCCAGTTGTTTTGGGACTGCACCCAAAGCACCTATAACTATTGGTACTACCTTTGCTTGCCTTTGCCATAGTCATTCTATTTCTATGTCT
Organism: Bungarus multicinctus; assembly: GCA_023653725.1. Classification (NCBI taxonomy): domain Eukaryota; kingdom Metazoa; phylum Chordata; class Lepidosauria; order Squamata; family Elapidae; genus Bungarus; species Bungarus multicinctus. The sequence goes on from CM042837.1 coordinate 11,452,425, forward strand.
TTGTATTTTGTTATCTTCTCCAATTCTTTCTCTTCTCTTCTGCTGTTTCCAGGCATTACCACATCCACTATCCAGACTTTTTTGTCTTTCTTATCAATAACTGTTAAGTCTGGGATATTATGTGGCAGGTGCCTGTCTGTCTGGATTCTAAAGTCCCAGAGCAATTTAACCTTTTCATTTTCTATGACTTTTTCTATTTTATGGTCCCACCAGTTTTTGCTTACAGGCAAACGATATTTCTTGCAGATCTTCCAATGCACCATTGTTGCTACTTTGTCATGACACTACTTGTTGTCAATTTGTACAATCTACTTGCAGCAATTTACCAGGTGGTCCACTCTTTCTTCAGCTTCTTTGCGTAGGCGGCACTTACTGTCTGTTCCTGTCTTCTCAATTCTGGCTTTGCATACACTTGTCCTTAAGGCTTGGCCTTGCGCAGCCAGAATTAATCCCTCAGTCTCTTTCTTTAATTTTGCAGCTCTTAGCCATTGCCAGGTCTTGTTATTATCTGCTTTCCCTACTATTTTTTTAATGTACTGGCTTTTTTTAATGTAGTGCTTTGTCTTCCTATGCCTCTATTCTGTTCTTCATTTGGTCTTGTAGGTCAGTTTTGTCTCTCTGGTAGTCAGCAAGCCTTCCTGGCAAATTAACTTCAGTGCATCTTCTTCATTGTCCTTCAGATATTCTTCAAAAACCCTTTTTTCTTCTTCAACTATCTGATGTACTTGCAACATTCTACGCCCACCTATTTGCCTTGGTAAAATAGGTTAATGTCTGTCAATGTTGCTGCGAGGATGAAGGGTGTTGTTGTTGTTGTTGTTGTTGTTGTTAATCTTTGGTGAGATTCACAGCCTTTGGGGCTGGTTGGTAGCTCAACAGCTCAAGTCCTAAACAAGGACCTAGGAACTGTTAAGGTAGCGTCAGAGGATATATGCTGTTCCAAGTAAGGTGGTTTTTTGTAGAATCAGGATATTCAAGTCTGATAAATTCAGAATTTCCAAATAGCGAGGTAGCCCTTTATGTATTGCTCTAAGGGGTCCAATTACAATTGGGATAACACATGATTTCTTTTTCCAAAGTTGTTCAACTTCAATTTGTAAATCCCGGTACTTTGAGATATTTTCTTGCTGCTTGTCTTCAATCCGTACATCATCAGGTATTGCAATGTCAACGAATCAAACCTTTTTCTTTTCAACTATTGTTATGTCAGGTGTGTTGTGGGCCAAGTGCCTGTCAGTAAGAATTCTGAAGTCCCACAAGATCTTGACTTTTTCATTCTCCAGAACCTTCTCAACCTGATGTTCCTAATAGTTGTTACTATACTCAAATCCAAACTTTTGGCACAGTTTCCAGTGAATGATTTTAGCAACTCAGTTATGGAGTTTTAGATAGTGAGTTTGTGAAATTTTGCTGCACCCACTGTTTCACCTTTCTCATTACAGAGGCGGATTTTGCTATTGGTGGTGATATGCTGAATCTTTGACTTCATGCAGTTTGTGGCTAAGGCTTATTCTTGAGCAGCCAAAATAAAGCCTTCAAACTACTAAAATTATTATTATTTGACACAAAAAAACAACAGTGTACACAGTAAATGAGATAACTATGCTGGGTTTCGGATCACAAATCACTAGTCAAACAAAAATTATAAATAAATTATTATTATTATTAGAATTTATATAGCCACCTATTCACCCATGGCAACTCGAGGTGGCTTACAGAATATAAAACCACATTTAAAACAATAAAAACTAACAAAAAGAATCAAATAAATTAATAAAGTACAATATAACAACATCACACCCCAACTCACATACCTAACAACAGCAGATTACACAAGTCATTTGATGGGCTCCATCCCACTCTGGGTTTATCAAGCCCGCTGGCAGAACCAGGTTTTCAGCTCCTTCCAGAAGAGTATTAGAGTGGGGGCCATTCTAATTTCTGGGGGAATGATGTTCCAGAGAAAGGGAGCCACCACAGAGAAGGCCCTTCTTCTGTGTCCAATCAGATGTATCTCCCTCAGGGATGGGACCCGCAACATTCCCTGCCTCGCCGCTCTGATAGGCCGAGTAGATGTGACCGGCAAGAGACGGTCCCTCAGATAACCTGGTCCCAAGTCATGAAGGACTTTAAAGGTGACAACCAGCACCTTGAATTGAACTTGGAAGAAAATCAACAACCAATGCTGCTTCTGCAGGAGAGATGATACATGTGCACACCAGGGTCTGCACAAAACCATGTGGGCCATTGCATTTTGTACCAACTGGAGCTTCTGGATGCTCTTCAAGGGCAGCCCCATGTAGAGTATATTGCAATATTCAAGCAGAAAGTGACTAGGGCATGAGTGACTGTGAGTAGGGACTGTTGGTCCAGGAAAGGGCGTAACTGGTGCACAACCCACAGTTTTCTTTGAGCAGGAGTTGTAAGTCTAGGAAAACCCCTAGATTATGCACAGGGTCTGTTTGGGGTAGCACCACTCCATCCAAGACCAAGGTAGCAATTCTCCCTGAGCCAACGAACCCCAAACCCAGAGCCACTCGGTCTTGCAAGGTTTAGTTTCAACCTGTCGTTCCCCATCCAGCCCCTAACAGCCTCCAGGCACTACGAGAGAGGGAGGACACAGTAACACTTAACTCACCATGGGCCAAGACATTCAGCTGAGTATCATCAGTATATTGCTGATACCTCAGTCCATGGTGATGGATGATCTCATCCAGCAGCTTGATATAAATGTTGAATAGTAGTGGAGAGAGTATTGAGCCCTCGTAAAGCAGTTGGCATGGGCTTGATCTCTCCCCTCCTATCAACACTAACTAAGGAAGAGGAAGGAAGTGAACCAGGACAGCACAAGGCCTCCCATTCCCATCCCCCGAAGCTGGCACTTTATCTGGCTGGCACTTTTATTTTATTGTTGTTTAATAGAGCAAAGTTACATTTAATTATTGTTGTAATTGGCCCTTACAATTGGGTTTTAAGCTATTTAAACCTTCTCTGCATTCTAGAATGTCTGCACAATTCTCTCTTTCTTGTGTCTCGGGGTACAGAACAGAAGTGCAAGCAAATTTTTATTGTTATTTGTTTATTACTTAAATTTGTTATAGCCACCCAACTCCAGTAAGGATTTGAGGTGATGGAGTTTGAGGACATCAAATCAGTTCAGCCTTCCACAACAATCATAGTTTCTTATGGGACCCTTTGGGAAAATTAATTGCCCACCCTTGCATTAAATATCTGGAAAGACCAAGAATGGTTTGGCCATCTTACCTGAAATGCACATGGAGTGTTGTCAACACAGTATACTCTTAGACTGTAATCCAAAGAGTTGCCGGATATACAGCCAAAGACGGCTACTTTCAGTTCTTTAACAGAACAATCAGACAGTGGCTCTCCAATGAGAGCATAAGTTCCAAAGGACTCCAAAAGGATATGACAAGCATATGGGTCCAAGAGGCAGTAACAAGAAGTGGTTTCTTCCTCTACAGACATTACTTCCTGGATGTGTTAGAACATTAAACCCAGAAAGAAGAAAAGCAAAAGTGACTTGGCAGAAAATGAATTACATTAAAAAAGTTTTCACACAAATTCTATTATTTATTTTGCAGTATTTTTTAATGAGCTTGAAACAGGTTTACTATATACACAATAGGTGTATATATACACTATAGGTGTATGGCCAGGGCTCCCCAAAAAAGTATTTACATGTGAAGAACTGCCCTTGGTTAAGTTAGAGTTTCTCTCTTTTCTTCAAGTTGAGAGAATATGATCTTTATTTAGTTCTAAACCACATTAAGCTAATTTTAATGTTTAATGACAGGCATGAAGGATCAGGATCACACACAAGTTCCAGTTCATAAGATTTATTGCTCAAATGTGGTACACAAGAATTTAGTCAACTAAAATTCAATACTAAATTGGCACCAGATAAAGATCAATGGAATTCAAGGGGGTCAGACTTAGACCATTTGTGACAATGTAATGATTCTAAGCTGATGAGTCACTTAACTCTGTATCCCACAGCTCTGCTTGTTCTTTTCCTATCTCTATACTTCTGTTTCTATAACATATCACATCACTATGTTGTTTATCAAGGGTAATTGTTAGGACCCTCAAATAGGAAGTTGGGGGCTGTGTAAACCCCCTGCTTGCCAAATGTTGATATGTGTTAATGAAAATACTGATAAATAAATCCACAAGACATAAAAAATAAGTGTTTATTTTGAAGACTGTTTGTCATCAGTGCAAACAATTCTAAGGTTATATTTGGAAATGGAAACCCTCAAGCTAATCTATCTTTCTTTCTTTCTTTCTTTCTTTCTTTCTTTCTTTCTTTCTTTCTTTCTTTCTTTCTTTCTTTCTTTCTTTCTTTCTTTCTTTCTTTCTTTCTTTCTTTCTTTCTTCCTTCCTTCCTTCCTTCCTTCCTTCCTTCCTTCCTTCCTGTCATCTATCTTTCTATATATCCAGTTATATTTATATGCTGTCTATCTCAATGTTGAAGTGATTCTAGGCTCCAAATACACAGGTGGAACGTCTGCTTTTACTGTATATTATCACGAACTTCTTAGCAATAATCTCCTTTAATTTTTATCAGTTTCATCCTTACACTTTTTATCTATTTCTGAAAGTAATTTTGCTTACCTCCCATTTGCCTGGATGCTTTCTTTTTTTCAAATGAATATTCCAATGTTCAGAGTTCACATCTGCACAATGCGGGATTGTCAAGGCAAATGGAGTAGAGACCATCACTTCTATAGGACCACAAGTCACTTCTGGACCTAGGAGGATTTCACTGCCTTCCAGTTGAAGGCTTCACATTGGATACATAAAAATGTTGAAAAGGAAAGAAACACAACATCAAATTATTTTCCCCCAAAAAAGTGATAACACAGACTCATTGTATAGTATACAATATTTATCTTCATGCCTATGTTGTACTTATGTTTGCTCAGCTGTACAATTAATGTCTTTAATATATATATTAAAAAACCTCAGGGCTGTAACTATGAGTGGTACACAAACAAAACAGAGAAAAACAATGAGAATTAGGTAAGTAAAGAAAATGGTATATACCAATGATGGTATATATCTTTTTGTTTAATGTGCAAAAAGTGTGCACATACTGACACCCACAATGCAATGCGCCCTATCCCCCACGCATGAGTTCACAACGCCCCACCCCACCCCACCCCTTTACCTGCACTGTACATGCACGTGCCTCTCAGCACTTTTTCGGTCTGTTTTATGCTGTTTTTGCCCTTCCGAGCTTGAGGAAAGCCTCTGCAGCCTCGGGAGGCCGAAAAACGGGCCTTCCAGAAATACTGGAAGTGCCCATTTTCAACCTCTGGAGGGCCTTTGGAGCCTGGGGGAGGCTGTTTTCACCCTCCCAGAGGCTCAAGGGAAGCCTCTGCAGCCTCAGGAGGCCAAAAAACAGGCTCATTTCAGCACTTCCGGTATTTCTGGAAGGCCCATTTTTCGGCCTCCTGAGGCTGCATAGGCTTCCCTCGAGGCTCCAGGAGGGCGAAAACTGCCTCATATAGGCCGAAAATCAGCAGGGAGGCATGCACATGCACAGTGCAGGTGATTTTGGCTGGGGCTTGTGTGCCCACACAAATGGCTTTGCATGACACCTGTGGCACATGTGCCATAGGTTTGCCATCATGGGTATATACTATATGTCGAATAAAATTCATCCTGTATACTATCCTTCCACAACCAGATATTTTCCAGATACACTTTTAGAATTCCTTAACCAGGGTTGCTGCAGTGGATTTTGCAACCATAGTCTATATTTGGGTAGGCTGATATGAACTGACCAATATATAAACAATGTGTACTATCCACAAAGTACAAAAGGTGCTACTAGAATTGAGATTCTGATAATTTCAAGAAATAACACAACTAGATCCTACAACTAACTGAGATGTCTACTTCATCCCTGCATTTACAGAAACAACACCATCACAAACCTCCAATAATTGGATATGAAAGATCAGAGTTAACTTCACATGGATTTTTGTTAATATGATGTATGTGAACATCAACCAATAATGCCCTTCTAGATTTTATATAGAACAAACAGGTCAGACATTGTGTAAAATAATTAATGGACACAAGTTTGAAATCTTGACTCAAAACAAGGACTATTTATTTCTTTATAAATATAAATTTATTTATAATATATAATATAACATATAAAGATCCAAGGAATTCAAGAGAGGTTGGAATTAAACCATTTGTGGCAACATAATGATTCTAGGCTGATAACACACTTAATGCCACCCCTCAACTCCATCTGTTCTTCTCATACAAGGTATCTTCATTTGAAGGAAGGGACCTGGAAAATGCCACCCTATCAAGGATGGCCAGCTACATATAAGAGCATTTCAACCTCCCAGGACCCTCTATTATAAATCTCAAGGTTGCCAAATTGAAAAAAAAAAGTTGATTAGACACTTGAGTGAGAGAGACTGTTAAACCATACGTTCAAAATTTTTGTCTACCTTGAAAGATCTCAACAAAGTTACATAATGGATTTTAACCAAAGGTGGGATTCTATCAGTTCACACCTATTCTCTAGAACCATTTGTTAACATTCTAAGCAATTCGGAGAATCGGTTGTTAGAAGACATTACTGGCATTACAACACAAGGAAACATTCTTGTGTTGCTTACAGAAACTGCCTCTTTGCTAACCCTTATTACGTTCTTGGCAGGACTAGACTTCCTGTCTCAGGAACTTCTCTGGAGTATTTTCCCCCTCCTTTGCTGGTGCTTTGCTTGTGTGGAGTGGAATGGACTGACCATTCAAAGTTACAATGGCACTGAAAAAAGTGATTTATGACCATTTTTCACACTTAGGGCTGTTGCAGCATCCCCACAGTCATGAGAGGCCAGGCGAGGAGATGTGTGCCTCGATGTGAGTGATATTGAGTTGGCCATGCCCAGCCAATAACATGACCACCAAGCCACGCCCACCAACTTAGCCACACCCACAGAACAGGTTGTTAAAAAATTTGAATCCCACCCCTGATTTTAACACATTATAATAGTTAATTGATAAAATACTTGTAATCTGTTTCACATGTCACCTGCATCTTCACAGCTATCCTGCCTCCTACTTCCCCCCACATCTCATATAACTGCTATGTCAGTTTACCTATTCCACACCTCTGATGAAGTAACCTGTAGCTTATAAAAGTGCCTGACTTTTAATGAAATATGTAAGATTGAGAAGGTACTACTAGACTTCTTCTGATTTTTTAACTTTTTTTGTTTCTACAAAACATCAGAACATTATAAGGATAATACAATGTGCTTAGCCATTCTGAAATCCCAACTTACAGAGGAGTCGATAGGATCGTAAGTTGGGGGAAGAACAGAATGCCTTGAAAGAGGTATATGCTTGACTGAATTTCTGAACAGAAATTCAACATTGCAACATTTTGTTAGAAAAACAATTCATTGAACCTATCTGCCTCCATCTGTTTTCTTTTTTTCTCTTATCAATTTAATATTATTTCCTTATCTCTATTCTGAAACAAAATAGTCCCTTTAGGCGAAATGGAAGCAAAGTCTAATTTTAAATGATAGAATTACAATAAGATTTTTATTTATTTATTGTCAGTGAGTGCTAAGAATGTTATGGTTGCAAAAAAAGAATAAGATAATTATAGCTCAGCAATATATCCTCTTGCAAATTGTCTCTTTTTATTATAACTTACTGAGTTTGAAAGCACTTCTGATCTGGCCCAGAATGAACCTAATGGGTAACAGAATGCAAGCTGATATTAAGTTATAAAATAACTGATAAGAACTCCTTCTATATTTCAGATTTAAATTTAGAACCATTCCTTATAGATGTTTTCCTTTGTTAAGCAAATAAATCAGTTAAAAATAACACCACCATCACCACAATCGCTTAAATATTGTGATTTATGTATTACTTTGAATAAATTGCAATACATTGTAATCATGGGTGGGATTCTACCAGTTCGCACCTATTTGCTAGAACCAGTTGTTAACATTCTAAGTAGTTCAGAGAACTGGTTGTTACAAGAAATTACTGGCCTAATCCTGTAAGGAAGGCAGGAAGGAAACATTCTGGTGTTGCTTACAGAAACTGCCTCTCCATTAACCCTTATTACATACTTGGCAGGACTAGACTTCCTGTCTCAGGAATGTCTCTGGAGGTTTTTTCCCCTCCTTTGCTGGCACTTTGCTTGACCATTCAAAGTTACAATGGCACTGAAAAAAGTGACTTATGACCATTTTTTACACTTACGACTGTTGCAGCATCCCCACAGTCATGAGAAGCCAGGAGAGGAGATGCGTGCCTCGATGTGAGTTATATTTACTTGGCCACCCCAGCCAATAACATGACCATCAAGCCATGTCCACCCAGTCACATGACCACCAAGCCATACCCACCACCTAAGCCATGCCCACAGAACCGGTTATTAAAAATTTTGAATCCCATCCCTGATTGTAATGTTCTGAGGAAACAATTCTGTAAATCTAACTGAACTGTCAGGATGGGGAAGAGAAAGAGCAATAGAGAATAATGAACAATTAGATTCAACCCCAGTGCAACAGCTTTTTGGAAGGAAAAATAAACCATTGTTTATTATTACACTTAGATATTTGAGAAGAAATCTATTATACTTAGAAGAAGAGACTAAGTTAAGGGAATAAGAGGAAACCAGTTTATTGGACTCCAACTTCCATTACCTACAAGATGACCAATAACCAGAATTAGTGACTAAATGGTTACAAGTCCCCCATCTGTATCTAGGAAACAATAACGGGAAGTGGGCATGTGTCTCTCCTTTATTTGTGAGCACCCCAGAGACCTCTGTGAGAAATAAGGTGCTGGACTAAGGGTGATCAACCATGGTCTGATCAAACAAGGCTGCTCTTGCACTAAATAAAAAGTGAGAATATAAACCAGAGGATAAAAATGGTCACTTCAACAATGGAACCTTCTAATCCAGTCCCCAATTGTCTGGGTGACCTAGGCCTAAACATACAGCCAAGACCTGAGGGTTTTTCAGAATAGCAAAAAGGATGGATCTAATCTAATTTTGGAGGGAAAAATATTCCATAAAGTGAGTGTTGCAGTAGAGAAGGAACATTACCTGGGACCATCAAATGAAGATCTGTGGCTGATGTTACCTTCAATATCCCTAATCTGCCTTACCTACAAGGATAAGATGATGTAACCATGGAGAGGTAGAATTTGTTCTCCTGCATTCTCACAAGTGATAACTCAATCTCTTACGGATTCTCTTTTGAGTCAGCCCAGCCATGTCAACAGAATCCGGTCAGTAGGACTCACTTTCTGAATCATTTGCACTGATTTCTCACTAATTTCCCCCTATATTGTAGCTAATGGTCCCTGGATTACCATCTGTGTTCATAGCATTTACTGGAATGACTGCTGCCTGAATTCACATGAAAGGTAAGCATTAATGGATTTGGTCCAATAATATAATCTCCTGAAGGGAGCTCTTCAGTTGCTTTTGGAGAAGTATCTCTCCTTTAATGAATCTAATACACAGCCACACTGGAATTCTGGGAATTATTTAATACCAAATGAACTAAAACCAGCTAATTAGAAGGACTCCCTCACACCAGAAAACAGTAAGAATCTTCTCTGTAGCAGCCAGTCTGGCACAATGACTTTGAATGCAGAGTTCATTTGCTGTTTATGGAAGGCAGAGAGCAGGGGTGGGATTCTACCGGTTCTCACCTATTCACTAGAACCTGTGGTAAACTTTCTAAATAGTTCGGAGAACTGGTTGTTGGAAGAAATCTCCTTTTGGTTTTTTTTTCCACTGTACAGGGCTAATCCTGTAAAGAAGGCAGGAAATATTCTGGTGTTGTTTCTAGCCTAATATTTATTGCCCTGCTTACAGAAACTGACTCTCTGTTTCTCCGTTAACTCTTATTACATTCTTCGCAGTACACCTAGACTTCCTGTTGCCTGAGCTTCTCTTGTGTTTTTTTTCTTTGCTGGAGCTTGACTTTCTTAAAAGGGAAGGGTTATTTTAAGCTTTTTACACTGCTTCTGGGAGGAAATACTCCCCTGTTGGAGTTCTTCCAGTTGCGATGAAATTATCAGCACTGTAAAGAAATAATCGAATAATGAAGCAGAGCTGCCAGAAAGAAGCTTTTAATGACAAGGAACCAAGATGAGTGACATTCAGTAAGGTTTCTTGGCTAGTTAGAAAAATTGACATTCAAATGTGAGTTTACATACTCTTTCTGAGTTTTGATCTGAAACTGGTTTTTGGTGAAGTTTAATTCTGTGTTAGGTGACATTAAATCCTGTGTTTATTGATGTGATAATTTTCCCTATTCAGCTTTATTTGGAAGGAAAAAGGTTAATCTCTGTTCTTGAAAAGAAACTGGGTTGAGAAATCTGGCTAGTTCCTATGTCTATTTGTTCTGGTAATTGGTTTAACAAGCAACAGCTACTGTTGCGATTTAATTATTTATATTGTGTTTGAATTTTTTCCTACCTCATGGTTTCTTTTTCTATCTGGGGTCTTCCTTCACTGCTTTAGTGGTTCTTAGTACTGTCTTTTTGGGGTGTACTTCCAAGAGGCAGGACGCAAGCTTGGCATTGATTTTTTACTGCCTTTCTGGGGGGCATGTGATCTTTCCTTAAATCTGGATGATTTCCTTAGGATATTTTGTGAGGTAAGTGAGACCAGCTGGTATCTTTAAGTGGTGCAAATGGATCTAAAGATTGCTTCTCCTGGATGTGCTCTTTCTGGAGAGCTTAAATGACCTCTCTGCTAAAGGGTTTCACTTTATGAGCAAGAGTTGGCTGCTTGATAGTTATCGTTGCATTTTAACTATCATTGCACCCTGCCTGATTTGTAACTCCAGCTTGCAGGTCTTTTTACTCTAATGATTGTATTTAGGACAGCTTTTGGCAAGCAAAGAAGCTTTTTGTATTTTTGTACAGGTAATCCTTGGCTTACAACAATTCATTTAGTGACCATTCAAAGTTACAATGGCACTGAAAAAAGTGACTTATGACCATTTTTCACACTTACGACCATTGCAGCATCCCTATGATCATGAGAGGCCAGGTGAGGAGAAGCACCCTTTGATGTGAATGACATTTAGTTGGTCACCCAGTCACATGATCACCCAGCCACACCTATCCACCTGGTTATGTGGGCAGAGAACCAGTTGTTAAATTATTTGAATCCACCCCAGGCAGAAAGCATTGTACAATTTCAAGTATTTAACATTTCCCTGAGTGCAGAGTAAACAAATGGCAAAGCAGATCTAATCCTTTGGCCTCCATCAAAATCAGAACCTTGTTTTGTTTTCTGAAGAATGGAACAAACCTTAAGAAAAAATAAAGCAGCATTCTTTCCATTCTTTCCTGGCCAAATTTAATTCCATGGGTTAGTGACTGTGAAGGGGAGCAATTTTTTTTCAAACTGAAGGAGAGTAGAATTGGCTGTACTTCAATTATTTAACTGAAATGAAATCATCAAACTGTGAAGTTTAATTTTTTTAACACTTAGGACCACCGTATTAGGTATTAGAGAATATTTTTCCATGATGAAGAATAACACAAATACATAAATATATTTATCTGTTCTGGTGAGGGAGAGAAAAAAATTAATGATGTTGAACCATCTTCTGCAGAAACATAAAAAACAATAGACCCAAATTACGAAGTTCAAATTTCCCCAAACAAAACATAACAGTCTGCAATAGATACAGGCAAACTGATACACAAAAATCAGTCAGTTTGTTATAGTGATTAAGGCACCAGGCTAAAAAAAACAAGAGACTCTGAGTTCTAGTCCTGCCTTATGCATGAAAACCAGTTGGGCCAGTCATGCTTTTTCAGTCCCAGGAAGCAAGTAATCACAAATCCTACAATGCAGCAAATCATGAAACTGCCATAAATTGGTTTTGTTTAGAGGAAAATATATAGCATTATCCTTCTCTAGATCATTTCCTATTATAATAGGAATAGCACTTAGGTTTATATACCACTTCATAGTGCTTTATAGCCCTCTCTAAGTGGTTTACAGAGTCAGGATATTGCCCCCAACAAACTGGGTCTTCATTTTACCAACCTCAGAAGGATAGAAGGCTGAGTCAACCTTGAGCTAGTGAGACTCAAACTGCTAGAAGTTGGCAGAATTAACCTGCAATACAAACCACTGTACCACCATGTCTCTTAATAAGCTCCCCATTAATTTAGCATCTTCCACCAAAAATTCTACTTTATACTACATAGAAAAGATAGACTAATGTATACATAATGGTTTTCAGAGTATGCATTCATACATCCGTACATATATACATACATATGTACATTCAATTTTGAAGCTACTTCTGAATCTATAGCAACACTGGGTGGCTTAAAATTTATGGAAATTTAAAAGAAATTTTATATAAAGCAGCATATATTGAAGAAAAAGAATATGGCTGATTGAAAGATAGAACCTCAAACCCAAGGTGTTAAACACTATCCTAGCCAATGCCTGGGAGAATGACCAGGTCATTAACAATTTGCAAAAAAGGGAAAGAAAATGAATACTACAAATTAAATCATGTTCACCATTAATACTATTCTGTTCCATTAGTTTAAAATTCTATCTGAAGAAATATATCCATTTTCCATTTAAAAGGTGCTTCTAATTATGCAGGAGTTAACAAAACACAACTAAAAAAGGAAGATAAGTTTCCTTCAGGTCAAGCTCAATTCTTGGTAACTTTGTGCCCCATTCCCCAAAGGTGTATTTCAAAAGCCAATTTGGACTTTCTTGTTTTTTCCCTTGAAAACAGTTCACTTCTCATCTAAGAAGCTTCTTCAGTATGAGAATGATGAGTAGCAAAAAATCTTCAAGGAAAAACAAAGAAAGTCCGGTTGCCTTTTGTAAAGCACCTTTGGGATAACCATGATCTGAATGATTGAGAATCTCCATAGATGACTTTTTGGACTGATCTGTTGTGTTTTAATGGCAACAAAGTGGAATAGATTTGCCGTTACCTTCTCTCAAGCTAGAGACCTTATAACAGACTAGTACTAAACATTTCAATCCTGTTTTAAGTTTTCAATAGTGACTAAGAGTTGCCTACAAACATATCAAAATAAACAATCAAATCCATATCAAAAATCGTTGGAATCACTAAAAAAATAATTAAGCATGATGCCTAGTCCAGTGTAGACAGTGTAGTTTTTACAATTTATTTCTCAGTCAGAGAAAAAATCTTGGCAATCCACTGAAGTAAGCAATAACCAGTGAAGACTTAAATCACTCACGAAGCATTTTTGCATTTTCTTCTTGTTCATTGTTCAAAATGTGTGTTTGGTTTTTTTGAAAGAGAACAATGTAGTTTTGATATCTTTAATTGATAATGGATATTTACAACAAATCATTTTAATGGGACTTGCTCTTTCTTCCAGAAGAATTAATAAGACAAGAAACAATATTCCTAAAGTGCAATTAGAATCCATGAAAGAACTGTACAATGCATAATCAGGTGCTCCAGCTTTTGTTTCTCATTAAATCAAGTTTCATGTTATTTAGATTCTTAGCAAATGTGCACCATTGCTTATCTCTTCATTGCTATGACAAATATGCAATAATGACAAATATATACATATGACAAATATACATATAAGCACTGCCACTAGTGGTCAATACTGCTGTGCTTCAATGATTAGATGACCTAGACATTGGTATTTGAACATAGATCTTTTTAACATTTATATTTTATGTTTTACTTCTCTAAAATGGTAATATGTATTGCTGCTCCATGTATGACATGCTATACACTGAATGAATGAATGAATGAATGAATGAGTGAATGAATGAATGAATGGTCAATATAATATCATATGTTTTCTGAATTGGATGCCCTTCTATTTTACATTACATTCATTTGTATTCTTGCATGCTGGATCCTCAGGCACATTTTTCCTTAGAAATTTCTTGACTTCAAAATGTTTATACATTGGAAAGCAAAATTGCACTGTACATTCCAGAGAAGTTTAGAACTGAAATGACAACCATACTCCAATTGACACTGTAAACTGGGTAGTGTTTATTTTATTAATTTGATTTTTATCCCGCCTTTATTATTTTCCTCACAACAACAACCCTGTGACACTTCAATTGGATTAGAGAGAGAAAGAGAGAGAGGGATAGAGGGGAGAGAGAGAGAGAGAGAGAGACTAGCTCAAGGTCACTATTAGCTTAGTACATTTAAAAACACCTCTTAACCGAAATGTTTGATAACAATGGTAAAGCCATTGACATCTGGATAATCTGAGATTTTTTCCTATTCTTGCAATCCCTTTCATAAGTGTGTTACACAAAATATTCTTTCTCCTCCTCCTCCTCCTCCCCCTCCTCCTCCTCCTCTGCCTCCTCCTCCTCCTCCTCCACCACCACCACCACCTTCTCCACAAAGACTTATAGACTTATAGATATTAAATTGTGTAGAAAAGAAATATATTTTCTTCAAGCAATCACATAAAATTTGGGCTAAACCTCTTTTAAATAGTATTATACTATAATCCTTGAAGAATACTTTAACTTGGAAATACCTGTGATAAGCAGTAGCCTTGATGACTTGCTTACAAGAAGTTCCTAGGATGATTTGAAGAATAGTACTATGCATGTTTTTCTACCTGCAGTGTTTTTTCTAATCTCCAATGTGTCTCATTGGAGAATATGAATTATGATACACTCAGGGGAAAACTAGGGTCAATGGTGACAATGAATTATGTGTCTCAGAGTCGGCTAGTTGTCAGGATTCCAGCAGTTACCCCCATTTAAATCATGAGTCTCGAGCCAAATTTCCAAAACTTCAAAAGGATTTATTGGGAGTTAAAATGTCTGGCACTGCCTGAGTGTAGCTGCACTGCTCCCCCTTCCCTTGGACAACTCCCTTAGAGTTGTTGGCAACTCTAAAAAGACCATAGAAATATTTTATGAATTGACACATACTTCCAACAGGTTCTAGTCAGAGCATACAGGTTTCTCTCAAAGAAACTAATTATGAATGCAACACTATCAAGGCTATGAATGAGCTACTAATGCTATTGATGAGCTACTATTAATGAGCTACTATTTAGTGCCTGTGACCCTCAAACCACAATCACCAAACCATCCTGTTTCTTCCTCATTAATTAATTAATTCATTCATTCATTCATTCTTTATAGTTGTTAAAAGCACTCATTCAACATCTTAAAATCCTTGATGGACCATGGCTTTATTTGATTTTCAAGTGCATCCTTTAATCAACTTACTTTGCAGCCAACTGATAGATAATGGTGGAAGGGAGGGAGATGAAATGACCCCAGACTAACTTGAACATTTTATGAACAAAATAGCAATAGCAAATAGACTTATATACCACTTCTCAGTGCCTTACAGCCCTCTCTAAGTGGTTTACAGAGTCAGCATATTGCCCCCAACTATCTGGGTCCTCATTTTAGCAACTTCAGAAATATGGTAGGAAGGCTGAGTCAACTTTGAGTCTGGTGAAATTTGAACTGCCAAATTGCAGTCAGCTGGCAGTCAGCAGAAGTAGTCTGCATTCTAATCACTGCATTCTAATCACTGTGCCACCACAGCTCAGAAAGAAAGAAAGAAAGAAAGAAAGAAAGAAAGAAAGAAAGAAAGAAAGAAAGAAAGAAAGAAAGAAAGAAAGAAAGAAAGAAAGAAAGAAAGAAAGAAAGAAAGAAAGAAAGAAAGAAAGAAAGAAAGAAAGAAAGAAAGAAAGAAAGAAAGAATTCACTGCCAGATTGCAAAATGTAGAAGTCATACCAAATCTTTTGAGTTATTTTTCCCCCAGAAGAGGGAAATTATCCTATAGATAATTTCTGGGATAAACAAAAATGAACTTTGGGGAAAAAACAATGGCTACTTTTCCCAAAACAAGGCACAAACGAACAAACACACACGCACACACACAGAGAGAGAGAGAGGGAGAGAGAGAGAGAGAGAGCTTTGTTTCCTATAAAAGAAGTTGGAATATACTTACAGCCCACTCAACATTTTGAAAGGGGAAAAATGTGCATTTTAATTAAAGTTTGCTTTAATTTGATATTTTTCCCCCTAGCACTTCATCAAAAAAACTTCCTAAGTTCATTTGGTCTAGCTTATTCTCCCCACTTTTAGCCTACAGAAGTAAAACAGCAGGGATAGATTTGTGTAATTAACCTATTTTAATGCATTTCTGCCATGACTTTGCAATAAAACATCTGGGTTCAAACTTGAATATTTTTCTTTCTAATATTTTGTTCCATTCTTTCTGTCCCTTTTTACATTTAATTTTTCACTAAACCATTATCAAAAAGCACTGAGAACAAATGGACATATATTTATTTATTTATTTATTTTATTTATTAAATAATTTTATATACCGCCCTTCTCCCGAAGGACTCAGAGCGGTGAACAGCCAACTAAAATATATAAATAACAAATTACAAGATTAAAAGAGATTAAATTATGAGGCTGCCGTTAAAAAAGTTAAAACCCCCAATTAAAATAAGCTAAAATTTATACAGTGGTGGGATTCAAATTTTTTTTACTACCAGTTCTGTGGGTGTGGCTTGGTGGGCGTGGTGTGGCTTGGTGGGCATGGCAGGGGAAGGATACTGCAAAATCCCCATTCCCTCCCCACTCCTGGGGGAAGGTTACTGCAAAATCCCATTCCCTCCGGATCCCACTAACCTGGTTTCCAGCTCCATTCTCCTGTGCAGGGCAACAAAAGAAGACCCAGCCAATCAGCTGGGACTCGGGAGGCAGAGAATAGATGGGGACGGGGCCAGTCAGAGGGGGTATTTTCCGATTCTCCAAACTACTCAAAATTTCTGCTACTGGTTCCCCAGAACTGGTCAAAACCTACTGAATACCATCTCTGGACATACAGTATACAAGATCTCGCAATGGAACTAAGCTTTCAAAGGGAAGAGAGACAGGGGTGGGATTCAGTTTTTTTAACAACTGGTTCTGTGTGCATGGCTTAATTGGTGGATGTGGCTTGGTGGTCATGTGACTGGGTGGGCATGGTCAACTCGACATCACTTATGTCATGGGGTGCTTCTCCTCGCTTCTCCTCACTTCGCCTCTCATGACAGTGGGGATGCTGCAACGGTCATAAGTGTGAAAAATGGTCACACTTTTTTCAGTGCCATTGTAATTTTGAATGGTCACTAAATGAACTGTTGTAAGTCAAGGATTACCTGTACAAAAATACAAAAAGCTTCTTTGCTTGCAAAAGGCTGCCCTAAATACCAATCATTAGATTAAAAATACCTGCAAGCCGGAGTTACAAATTAGGCAGGGTGCCAGAGCACCTTGAGAAATGAAAATAGTTAAAATGCAGTGATAACTATCAAGCAGCCATCTCTTGTTCATAAAGTGAAACCCTTTAACAGAGAGGTCATTTAAGTTCTCCAGAAAAAGCACACCCAGAAAAAGCAATCTTTAGATCCATTTGCACCACTTAAAGATACCAACTGGTCTCACTCACCTTACAAGATATCCTAAGGAAATCATTCAGATTTAAGGAAAGGTCACATGCCCCCCAGAAAGGCAGTAAAAAAAATCAGTGCCAAGCTTGCATCCTGCCTTTTGGAAGTATACCCCAAAAGGACAGCACTTGGAGTACTGTATATACAATACTATATACTATATACACCCCAAAAGTACTAAAGCAGTGAAGGAAGACCCCCTCCCCAGATAGAAAAAGAAACCATGAAGCAGCAAAAAATTCAAACACAATACAAATAATTAAATCAAAACAGTAGCTGTTTCTTGTTGAAGCTGAATAGGGGAAATTATCCCATCATTAAACACTGGATTAAACATCACCAAGCACAGAATTAACATTCACCAAAAGCCAGTTTTAGATCAAAACTCAGAAAGGGTATGTAAACTCATGTTTGAATGTCAATCTTTCTAGCTAGCCAAGAAACCTTGCTGAATGTCACTCATCTTGGTTCCCTGTCACTAAAAGCTTTGCTTCATTATTCAATTATATCTTCAAAGTGCTGATTGTCCAGGGAAGTATTTCCTCCCAACAGCAGTGTAAAAATTTTAAAACAACCCTTCCCCTTTAAGAAAGCCAAGACTCAAAAGCTTCAGAGACAGGAAGTCTAGGCATACTGGCAAGAATGTAATAAGGATGGAAAAAACACAAAAGGAGATTGCTTCTAAGTACCAGTTCTTCAAACTGCTTAGAAAGTTAACAAGGGGTTCTACAGAACTGGTAAAATCCCACCCCTGAAGAGAGAAACTAAAGGACTACAGATTAACTTTGGAATAGAAATTTCCAGGCATCAAAATCCTCCATCTTCTTTCTCTTCTCCACAAACAATTTAAGCAAGTTGGTTAGTTACCTGACATATCTGTTCTAAGGATCTATTCTATGCAAGTCTTTCTCCACTGTTTCCCTCCATCAAGACAGAGATATAAATCTCAGCAACAAATGCAGAAACAGGAGATACACTAGAAAAAACATGCAATACATTTTTAGAAGAGTGTGCCTTTTCCATACTCTTTGTAAGCACTTCTCCTGATCCCTTGAGCAGGACAGCACAATATTTCATTGTCTAGAAGATGAGTTTTATATGATGCTTTTGAGATCTCAGATTGGTTTCTCCCACTGACCGCCACTTCTTTCAATGAAAGAAGAGATGGAACAGAAATCCCTGGGTCAATTAATCCTGGTGCATTATGCTCTGTACAACCAGAGTACAGAGCTGATGGAAGATCACTTTGATGGTGCTTATTTAATTGCAAAATAGAAATGTTTGTTGGTGATCTTCCACCAAATCAAGTCAACAAGGGTGGTGAATGGCATAATATATCTAATTCTGACAATAAACAAGAGCATTTGCAACAATAGCCAGGCAGCAGTGGCTGGAAACAATCAACACTTTTTGACAGTATTAATAAGTGGTGAATCTGCAGGGTTAAAATATTTATTTATTTATTTATTTATTTATTTATTTATTTATTTATTTATTTATTTATTTATTTATTCAATTTATATACCACCCTTCTCCAAAAGGACTCAGGGTGGTATACAGCCTACTAAAACAACATATATATAAAAGTTAAAATAGAATTAAATAAGGGCTGTAGCCGAATCTAAAATCCCAACCTTAAAATTCATTACTTAAACCCCATTAAAATCAATTTAGAATCAGCCCAGGCTGGCCTGCTCAAAGAGCCAGGTCTTCAAATCACGCCTGAACACTCAGGTCGGTGGTCGTTCTCAACTCAGGGGGAGCCCATTCCAGAGAGCGGGTGCCCCCACAGAGAAGGCCCTGTTCCTCGGGATCGCCAGGTGGCACATAGAGGCCGTCGGGACCCGAAGGAGACCTTCCCTATGGGAGCGCACAGGTCGGTGGGAGACTACTGGCAGAACACGGTCTTGCAGATAGCCTGGTCCAATGCCATGGAGCGCTTTAAAACCAGAACCTTAAAGCGCACCCGGAAGGCCCCCGGCAACCAATGCAGCTCACGCAGGAGAGGTGTCACATGAGAGCTTTTAGACGCCCCCATAACCACCCGCGCGGCCGTATTTTGTACCAGTTGCAACTTCCGGGTGCTTCCCAAGAGGAGCCCCATGTAGAGGGCATTACAGTAATCCAGGCGGGAGGTGACCAGGGCATGAGTGACCGTGTGTAAGGCGTCCCGATCAAGAAAGGGCCGCAACTGGCGCATCAGGCGAACCTGATGAAAAGCCCCCCTGGAGACGGCCATAATATGATCTTCTAATGACAGCCGTACATCCAGGAGGACACCTAGATTGCGAGCCCTCTCTATGGGGGCTAAGATCTCACCCCCAATAGTCAGCGATGGAGTCAGCTGATTATATCGGGATGCCAGAAACCACAGCCACTCAGTCTTGGAAGAGTTGAGTAAAAGCCTGTTCTCACCTATCCAATTCCGCACGGCCTCCAGGCACCGGGACATAACCTCCACAGCATCGTTGGGGTGGTTTGGAGTAGAGATGTAAAGCTGAGTGTCATCC
This sequence comes from Bungarus multicinctus, assembly GCA_023653725.1. Lineage (NCBI taxonomy): Eukaryota > Metazoa > Chordata > Lepidosauria > Squamata > Elapidae > Bungarus > Bungarus multicinctus. The sequence goes on from CM042837.1 coordinate 11,472,462, forward strand.
GCGTAAAGATGACACTTTACTCCAAAACCACGGATGATCTTCCCCAGCGGCTTCACATAAATGTTGAACAAGAGAGGGGAGGAACTCAAGAATAAACACACAGACACATACTCCAGCAGGCACCTAATAGGGAGGGGAAACCATACAGAGCTAAACAGGATAGATGGACCAATGCTTGAAACAATTGCTAATTAGGGTTTTGTAATAATATAGATGAATTTGTATTACATTTTAAATTGGTGTCTCTTATTTTAACAAATAAAACAAAACAAAATAAGGAGTTGAAACAACCAAAACAGATTCTGTTTTGGCACCAACAGGCCTATAACAAATCAAACTGAACAATATCCATCTCAAATTTAACAAATAATAATAAAATAAATCTCAAACTTAGGACAATACATTTAATGAACTAATGTTTTACAAAACAAAAGATCTGGGGAGAAAATTGTTAATTCAGATTTCCCCAAAGACTCAATGATACTATGAAGAAGGTAAATTGATTCATTAAAACCATCCCAAACTGCTGTACTGAGCCATATAACACCATCGGCTTTACGAAGATAAGATGCACTAGTGAGAGAATACCAAAAAATTATGGACCACTCACTCCTACCAGTAAACACCAACCTTGCAAATTTATCAGTTGGAAGGCTCAAATCTAGGAAGATCTCACTGGACTTGCACAACATCTACTTAACAACTTTTAACATACATTCTCAATGGAAAACCAAATGGGGTGGTTGAACATCCAGACACAGGTAGATATATAAATGACACTACACAAAAAAATGCTAGGTTTTGAGCTATCAGCAATGAAAAACCTTGAATATGATTTGCACCTCATGTGGCATCTGCTGGGATTCATTGTATAAATGGGATATAGCATCCTTCCCTCAGTGTGACTGTGGAGTCCCATGTTAAACTGTAGATCACATCATGACTAGCTATAAGCTGAAAACATATACTGGTCCACTATTTGATTTTTTTCATATAAACAGTGCTGTACTTCAATGATTAGCTGACCTATATGATGGTATCTGAATGTAGGTCTTTTTAAAATTCACTTCTTACTGTGCTTTTAAACTAAGTGAAATGTATGTATATGTATGCTGTATGTGTATGTATGTATGTATGTATGTATATGTATGTATGTATACACACACATTCACACACAATCAATACAAAAGCTACGAGTGGTGCAAAGAGCCATGCTTTGCATCACAAGACAAGACAGAAAGACCTGCACAGGAATTAGAGAATAAACAAAAATATATGATGCAATCTAAAGAGGAAAAAATTGAAATGGAAATGGGCTGGTCACATAGCAAGAACTGATGGCAGGTGGACTAAGACAGTCATAGTATGAATTCCACTTGATAAAAAGTATACATAAAAGAGATCAAGAGATGGAGCGATGACATCAGCAAGTATTATGGGACCAGCTTGCAAAGGAAAGTATCAAGTCCATATATGATATTCCATCTACTAAATAAATAAATGTAAGATTGAATTTGGGTTGGTCACGGTGACTGACCCAAATTTGATCTCACATTATTACCTGGGACATTATTACCTGGGACATTATTACCTGGGACATATTTGCCTTCATTTGCAAAATAAATAAATCCTTAAAGTATCTCAGATTCCCCCAAAATATGTCATTCATTCTAGAAATAGAATTCTTCAATTCTATTTCACTTTTCAAACCATCAGGAGAAAACTGAATTTCAGCTACATTTAAAACAATATCTGTCCTTAATTGCACACACAGTTAGAAATGAGAACATTTTTAGCTTAAAAAGGAAAGGAATACTGAAATGTCTTGCATTTGCTATTTATCTTCCCATTCTTAATTCCGGCAGGACTCATTTCCTGTAATAACATGGAATTAGTCAAGATATTACCTAGAAGTAGACTTTGCTTTAAAAGACCTACATTTTGCATGTCAAATTTTACCTAGTTGGAATGTGAACTTTGCCTTGCTTAATTATGTCTTCCACAATTGGTTTACAATACCATTTAGCTGTTACTAACACGTGTAAAATTATCTAGGAAAAGGAATAAGAATAATCATCTTTATACACCAATTTTCTATCATGTAAAAATTGACATAAAGTAATGGAAATCAACAATTTATGTATTATAAGCCATCCATCCCCCTAAAAGAGCAATAGTAGAACATTAGAACTTGCAGAACAGTGATGTAATACAGAGTAACAAGAAAATCAATAACTATAAAAATCAATAAATAGCCATGGTGGCACAATGGTTAGAATGCAGCACTGCAGGCTACTTCTGCTGATTGCCAACTGCCAGCAGTTTGGCAGTTCAAGTTTCACCAGTTCAGGGTTGACTCAGCCTTCCATCCTTCCAAGGTCGGTAAAATGAGGACCCAGTTTGTTGGGGGCAAACCACTTAGAGAGGGCTGTAAAGCACTGTGAAGCAGTATATAAGTCTAAGTACTATTCCTTTCCTTTCCTTTCCTTTCCTTTCCTATTAAATAGATAATATATGCATCAGAATTTATTTCTGCCTTACCTGGAGTCATCATGGTTGATTGCAAGGTAGATTTCCCAAGATGCTTCTTCAGGGATAGCTCCATGGGGAATTAATAGGCTAACTCCTAGAACAGCAAGGACAAAAATTACTTGGAAACACTCCAAGTGCTTGTTAGAATTACAGTAAACTGAAATTGCAACAAAGAAAAAGAGCACATTACTTTTATTGCAGCTTAGTAGTAAATAAATCATTGTTGTCATCATCTGAATAGTGCAACATACGTCGTATTTCAATTGATAAGCATTTATTATACTGGAATATTCACATAGCAATCTTTTTTTCTTTTTTTTCTTTTTCTCAAAGCAATCTTTTTTCATGGTTTCAGGTAAAAGTATGTTTTGTTTGCATGAAGCACTTGAAAACAGTATAGATTGCTTTTTAATAGCTTACCATAGTAATACTTATATTAATATGGCAAACAGAAAAATTGTTTTCAGTGTTAAATTGTGCAAGTGTGGGATAAAAATAATTGTTCAAAGTATCTGGGAAGCTCACATTTATCATGGGTTTTGATGCAAAATCCTTATCCTGCTGATTTTGGATGAATTTCTCCTCTGAAAATATACCTAAAATTAGATATTAAATAATATGAAATGATGAAGTTAGATTCTAACCAGATGTCATTCAGGTGGACCTGCTGTGGCCTTCTGTTCCATGCACTGCTCTACTTTAAGCATCCTTTCCTTAAAACAGTAATATTACTAGGGAGAGCAGGGCATAAACACCCTTTCAAAATTCTCTGCCCTGTTCTCAAATTGGGTGGATGATTTATTTGAAATTCTTCAACAATCTCTCAAGGGCAGGATTTCCCCTTAGTGCTGACAGAATCTAACTGAAATAGCTCTTGGAGAAATTCCCTTGTAGTGCTTTCCCTTTGGATTTAATTGAAGTTGGGATGCTAAGAAAATTACAGACTACCAAGAGAGAATTGTACAGTGAAAGACAGGACATTCATGCATGCCTTTGGCTGCCTAGGATTTAAATAAGTGAGTGTTACGATAATTTATCTATTTCTAAAGAAATTTATCTCCCATCAAACTGAATGACAAATATAACAACAGGAAAATGCTTTCACCTGTATATTGGTCCCTCTAACAGGAGAAACAGTTGCTGTAAAAGTATCACTCTGAAGATCAGATCCTTGCATTTATTTATTTGTTTATTTTATTTATTTTGTCAAGTGATTATAAGATAACAGGTATAAGTATAAATATAGTTATGAATAAATGAAATAGATACATATAAAAAAATAATAATAAAAGAAACAATAGGACAGGGACAGTAGGCACATTGGTGCGCTTATGCACCCCTACAGTCCTCTTAGGAAAGGGGTGAGGTCAATAGTAGACAGTCTAAAATTAAAGTTTTGGGTTTGGGGAAGAAACCACAGAGTCAGGTAGAGTATTCCAGACATTGACCACTCTGTTGCTGAAGTCGTATTTCCTGCAATCAAGTTTGGTGCGGTTTACCTTGAGTTTGTATCTATTGTATGCTCTTGTATTGTTATGGTTGAAGCCGAAATATTCATTGACAGGTAGGACATTGCAATATATAATTTTATGTACTATACTTAGATCGGACCGAAGGCAGCGTAGTTCTAGATTGTCTAGGTCTAGAATTTCAAGTCTGATGGCATAAGGTATTCTGCAACGAGTAGAGAAGAGGAGAACTCTTCTTGGGAAATATTTCTGGATTTTCTCAACTGTGTTAATATCAGATACATAATGTGGGTTCCAGACTGATGAGCTGTATTCAAGTATTGGCCTAGCAAATGTTTTGTATGCTCTAGTTAGTAGTGTGATATTACCAGAGAAAAAGCTACGTAGGATTAGGTTAACAACTCTTAATGCCTTTTTGGCTATGTAGTTACAGTGGGCACTTGCACTTAGATCATTAGAGATGAGTACTCCAAGATCCTTGACAGAGTTTGGATCATCAACAAGGTATTGATTATTGAGCTTGTATTTTATTTTCTGATTTTTTTTGCCAATATGTAAGACAGAGCATTTATTTGTTGAGATTTGAAGTTGCCATTTCTTTGACCATTCTGATACATAGCTGAGGTCTTTTTGAAGGGTAGCAGTATTGTTGGTGGTGTTGAATAGCTTTACATCATCAGCGAAAGAATGCAGTTGCTCTTAATACAATCACGGAGGTCATTTATGTAGAGTATGAAGAGAGTTGGTCCTAGAACACTGCCTTGGGGGACACCATTGTTAACAGGTACAGAATTTGATAGGACGCTCCCAATTTTGACCATTTGTTGTCTGTTTGACAGGAATGCTTCTATCCAGTTATGCAGGTATCCAGAGATACCATAAGATTTTAGTTTTAGAAGTAGTTTGTCATGTACCACTGAATCAAAGCCTTTATACAAGTCTATGTAAATTGCATCTATTGCTTTGCCCTAATCGAGTTGTGTAGTCCATATGTTTTTGCAGTGTAAGAGTTGCAGATTACAGGATAGTTTTTTTTCTGAAACCATATTGTTTGTTAGAGAGTAGGTTGTTTGTCTCTAAGTGGAGAATAATGGATTGGTTAATAATTGATTCCATGACTTTACAAGTGACGCAGCATAAAGAGATTGGTCTATAATTTTCAACTAGGCTGGGTTCTCCTTTTTTGAAGATGGGGATGACCATGGCTTGTGACCATAGGTTTGGCAAGGAACTGGTCCTGAAAGATTTTGCTTAGAGGTTCGGCTATGGCAGTGGATAGCTTTTTAAAGAAGTAGGCACATATTCCATCCGGTCCAATAGATAGAGATGGTTTTAGATTGCATAGTGCTTTTTCAACATTGTCTATTGTAAAATCGATATGTATTAGATCATTGTAGTTGTCTGTGGTTCGACTAGGAAATACTGGACATGATCCATTGCTGTTTACAAATACTGAACCAAAGAATGTGTTAAAGAGGTTGGCTAATGGTGTTATCACTGCAGTCTTTACTATTAGGTCCTTTCAGGGATGGGATGGACCTTGAGTCTTTCAGTTTGTTGTTTACAAAATTGTAGAAAGCGTGGGTGGAATTGGTGTGTAGAAGGTTTTCCTCTTATTTAATGTGATAATTGGTGCGTTCAGTCTTTATCTGGTGGCATAAGTTTTTGTATCGGCTTTTGAAGTTGGCAACATGACCAGATTTGTTTTTCTGCCAAAGTGATCTCTTTTTGGATTGAAGCTTCCTTATTGTTAAGGGTAATCAGTTTTTTCTGGTTTTTGGAGTTGTTATTGGTACATATAGTTTGATAACTCTTTTGACTTCAAGTAAAAATATGTTGTAATGGTCTTCAATAATATTGCATCCAGTGAATAGAAATTGCCAATCAAGGGATGAGAGATTGTTGTCTATAAGATCATAGTTGCCTTTTTTAAAGTTATATTTCGGGATCACCACATTATGTTGATTTTTGTGTGGACATATGTTGAGACAAAAGTCAATCATGCTGTGGTCACTGTCGGAAAAGGGTTCTTTAATTTGTATTCCGTAAATTGAATTCAAACTATTGCAGAAGATGAGATCGAGGCAGTTGTTATGTGCTCATTTTGGTTCCACAATACAATTCAGTCCAGTATTGTTGGTTACTAGTTATTCCAGTCCCAGATTTGTTACAGCATTGTAGAAGGTTGTATATATGGATTCAGTGTTTTTGGGTCAAATACTGAATCATTTTGAACTATATGGCCAATGTTATCCATCCAATTGGTCTATGCGTATTATTGTGACTGGAATATTGGTAGGGGAAGCCTACTAATGGGCAGCTGATTTATTTTGCACTAGGGCAGAAGAGTTAGGGGATATAGGATAATTTTTAGCTGCCTTAAGAACTAAATTTGAGGATACCACTGCAGACAAATGAGCAGAAGAGAATTTACTGGCTGAGAAACAAAAAGGAAGAACGGCTAGGGAATATATAAATGAATTCCGATGGGTGGTCAGTAAACTTCCTTCATTACCAGAAAGTTTGGTGATACATCTTTTCAAAAAAGGTCTGGACCCTAAATTACATCAAGCTTGCCTTTATAGGGGTTTGCATGTTCATCTAACTGATTGGTTTTGAGTATCCATAGAATTAGATGATGGAGTTTGGTGTTTGAAACCAAAACTCGAAGGTGCTATCCAAGCACTAAAGACTATGGATCCGGTTATTAAACCCCAGCCAAGAGGGATTCTAATGCCAAGTGGTAGGGGCATACTGAAATGTTTCCAGTGTGATAGACTGGAACACTGGGCTGTGGCATGTCCTATACCACTTTTGACACTGGAAAGACCACCTCACATGGATCCAGATAGTAGCCAAACCAGATCAGGCAGAAGTGAATGGTGTGGACAAAAGAAAGTGCAGGGTGTGAAAGGCAAACTGCCAGATAACTATATCGAAGAAGATAGTTCCAGTGTGCCAACTATGGTTTTGGTTGACTGTGAATTCGAAGGTGAGATGCCTAATGATCCAATGGTGAGTAAACCCATCCATCCTTTTATTTTGCCCGTTTTGTTATGGAACAAACGGACTGAACAAGGAATCAATATGGGGGCATTAATTGATTCTGGGTGCACAAGGTGTTAGATGACTAAAGCAGTGGTAGATAAATTAGATTTGAAAATCATCAAACTGGGGGTTCCAATTAAATTTGAACAGGTGGATGGGTCTATATTAGGTGGGATTCTGGCAACTCACAGAACTGGATATGTTAAAATGGTGATGGGTGAGCACTGGGAGTGGATTTCTTTTGTGGTGGTTTCTCATATGAGCAAAGCAGTAATTCTGGGTCTAGCCTGGTTTGATAAATGGGAGCCAACTATAAAATGGGAAGGAGGATATCGTAAGCTAAAACTGGTAGTTGGTCCTTATCCACCAAGTCATAATAAAGTACAGCAAGCATTTCACCATGCATTGAAGGAGGAATCACAACCAGTATGATCTTATCCACTTTAATATGAAGATTTGGCTGATGTATTTAACGAAGAGGGAACTGATTGTTTATTGCCGCATCGCACTACAGATTGTGCCATAGAACTGATTCCAGGAGCTCCTTTGCCTAAACCACGAATGTACTCTATGACACAAAAAGAATTAGAAGAAATGAGAAAATATATTGAAAAATTTTTAGAGAGGGGTTTTATTGCCCTAAGTAGGTCCCATATGGCAGCACCTGTGTTATTCCATGAGAAAAAGGATGGTGGCTTACGGCTATGTGTGGACTATCGGAGGTTGAATGCCGTTTGTCAGGAACCTTTATATCCATTACCACTAATGAAAGACTTGCTTACTATATTAGCACAAGGCTGCATATTTACAAAACTTGATCTATGAGAAGCATATTATAGAGTATGAATTCGAGAATGAGACAATGGAAGACAACGTTTAATTGTCCACTTGGTAGTTAGCATTATAACATGATGCCATTCGGGTTGCAAGGAGCTCCAGCTGTATTTATGCAGCTGATAAAAGAGGTGTTTTGGTTTATTTAGACAATATTTTGATTTATTCTAAGTCTGAACAAGAACACATTCACTTAGTAAGACAAGTGCTCGAAAAACTATTAAATGCTCAACTTTATGTAAAACTCTCGAAACGTGAGTTTCATACTCAACAATTGGATTATCTAGGTTACTGTATTTCTGAACGAGGTATTAAGATGGACCCCACAAAAGTAGAAACTGTATTAAAGAGGCAAGCCCCTACCACCAGGAAACAGTTACAAAGTTTCTTGGGGTTTGCAAATTTTTATCGACAGTTCATTCCCCGTTTTGCCGATATTGCCTTAACTTTAACAGATTTATTAAAGACCAGATCTATTGGAATTAAAAATCCAAAATCGGGTGCTAAGTTGCCATGGACAGATATATTTATTTATTTATTTATTTATTTTGTTATTTATATACCGCCCTTCTCCCGAAGGACTCAGGGCGGTGCACAGCCAACTATAAGACCCCATTACAATATACAAAAGTTAAAAATAAATTAAATAATTTAGGCTGTCTAAAATTATACCCTTCCACAATAAGTTAATTAAAACCCAAATTTTAAAAACCCGATTAAAACGCAAATACTAAATTAAAAATCCCATGTCAGCCTAGGCCGACCTGCTCGAAGAGCCAGGTTTTTAATGCACGTCTGAAAGTTCTCAGATCCATATTAGTGCGTATTTCTGGAGGCAGACCATTCCAGAGGGCGGGGGCCCCCACAGAGAAGGCCCTACTCCTAGGGACAGCCAGACAACACGTAGAAGCCGACGGCACCCAAAGAAGGCCCTCCCTGTGGGAACGCACAGGCTGGTGGGAGGTTACCGGCAGAACGCGGTCCTGCAGATAACCTGGTCCAATGCCATGGATCGCTTTAAAGGTCAAAACCAGAACCTTAAAGAGAACCTGGAAAACCACCGGCAACCAATGCAGCTCGCGCAGGAGAGGCGTCACATGGGAGCTTCGTGACGCCCCCATAACCACCCACCCGGCCGCATTTTGTACCAGTTGGAGTCTCCGGGTGCTCCCCGCAGGGAGCCCCATGTAGAGAGCGTTACAGTAGTCCAGGCGAGAGGTGACAAGGGCATGAGTGACCGTACGTAAGGCGTCCCGATCCAGAAAGGGCCGCAACAGGTGAATCAGGCGAACCTGATAAAAAGCCCCCCTGGAGACGGCCGTAATACGGTCTTCTAAAGACAGCTGTGCATCCAGGAGGACACCCAAATTGCGAGCCCTCTCTGTGGGGGGTAAGATCTCTCCCCCAATAGCCAGCGACGGAGTCAGCTGACTATATCGGGGCGCCGCTCACTCAGTCTTGGAAGGGTTGAGCCAGAGCCTGTTCCTGCCATCCAAATCCGCACGGCCTCCAGGCACCGGGACATAGCCTCCACAGCATCGTTGGGGTGGCTTGGGGTGGAGATGTAAAGCTGGGTATCATCTGCATACAGATGACACCGCACCCCAAAACCACGGATGATCTCTCCCAGCGGCTTCACATAAATGTTGAACAAAAGAGGGGAGAGGACCAACCCCTGAGGCACCCCACAAATGAGGGGCCTAGAGGTGGACCTCTCCCCTCCCATCAACACAAATTGCGAGTGTTTGGAGAGGAAGAAGGAGAACCATCGCAGGACAGTTCCTCCAATCCCCAACCCCTCCAACCACCGCAATAAGATACTATGGTCAATAGTATCACAAGCCGCTGAGAGATCTAACAGGACCAGGACAGAGGAATATCTCATGTCACGGGTCCTCCAGAGATCATCAACCAATGCGACCAATGCTGTTTCGGTACTATGCCTGGGCCTGAAGCCCGATTGGAATGGATCGAGGTAAGTCGCTTCCTCCAGGTACTGAGGAAGCTGATGTGCCACCATACTCTCAACAACCTTCGCTAGAAAAGGAATGTTGGAGACTGGACAATAGTTATTTAAAACAGCCGGGTCCAGGGCAGGCTTCTTGAGGAGGGGCCACACCACCGCCATTTTCAGGACAATAGGGAGCGACCCCTCTCTCAACGAAGCGTTGATAATCCCCTGGAGCCAGCCTCGTGTCACCTCCCTGGCGGTCGAAACCAACCAGGAGGGACACGGGTCCAACAAACATGTGGTGGTATTCAGCCCCCCCCAGCAACCTGTCCACACCCTCAGCAGTCACTGGGTCAAACTCTTCCCAGATAATAGTCTCAAGACTTGCCCCGGACACCTCCCCCGGGACCACCCAATTGGAGTCCAGCCTACCCCAAATCTGAGCGATTTTGTCATGCAGAAATCGCAAAAACTCCTCTGCCCTGCCCTGCAAGAGGTCCTCCCGCACTCTCGGCTCAAGCAGGGAGCGAGTCACTTTAAACAGAGTGGCAGGCTGATTTTCTGCCGATGCAATAAGGGCAGAGAAATGCGAACGCTTCGCTGCCTCTATCACCACAAGGTAGGTCCTAATATAGGACCTCACCTGTGTTCGGTCGGACTCGGTGCGGCTAGCCCTCCATACACTCTCCAGACATCTTTTCTGGCACTTCATCTCCTGCAGCTCCTCCATAAACCACGGAGCTGAATGGGATCTGTGCCGGGTCAGAGGTCGCAAAGGCACAACTCGGTCCAGAGCCTCGGCAGCCAGCCTATCCCAGGTGGCCACCAAGTCTTCAGGCGAGTTATGAGCCAGAGTCTCGGGAAATGGCCCAAGCTCCCTCTGGAACCGCTCAGGGTCCATCAGGCACCTGGGGCGGAACCATCTACACGGTTCTGCCTCCCTGTGGTGGGGGTGGTGGTACAGAAGTCAAATCTAAGAAGAGAATGATCTGTCCATGACAAGGGTTTAATATCTAAGTCCCCAAAATTACAGTCATTCAACCACTGACCAGAGACAAAAATCAGGTCTAGCGTGTGTCCTCCTATATGAGTGGGGCCAGAAACTAATTGGGTCAGGTCCATGGCCGTCATGGAAGCCATGAACTCCCGAGCTACCCCAGAGGTTTCCCCGAGCGTAGGCAGGTTGAAATCCCCAGTGACTAAAAGCCTAGGGGTCCCAACCGCCACCTCAGCTATCACCTCAAGGAGTCCGGGCAGGGCCAGTGACACATGGCAGGGAGCCAGGTACGCTATCAAAAGGCCCATCTGAACCCCCTGCCCCCACTTCACAAAGAGAGACTCACAACCAGCCGTCTGAGGAACAGTGACCTCCCTAGGACAAAAGACCTCTCTAATAAGCACCGCCACCCCACCACCCCACCCCTTCTCTGAGACCTAGGCTGATGAAATGCTAAGAAACCTGGTGGGCACATCTCCTTCAGAGGAACACCACCCTCTGGGCCCAACCAGGTTTCAGTAATACCTACCAGGTCCACGCCCTCTTTCTGAGTAAGATCGCAGATCAGGGGGGCTTTATTCACAACAGACCTGGCATTGCACAGCATCAGCCGGGTACTCAGGACCTGAGGCTCTGGACATCCAGGCCTGCAGGATGGGTGAAGAGGGTCGGAGTGCGCTACCGCTTAAAGACAACGACTGCACGATCCCACAACCTGATATGGCCCTCTACCCCCACCATATCTGCCCCTCCCACTTACTGTGCCAATAGAACCGGCCACCGGCATCCCACCCCTGTCTGCCCCCTCAACGCACACCCCTCTGAGCCCTCCCAGATGTGCATGCCAGCCTGGCTACCACCAGATCCTCGCGGGTTGTCCCCCAAACCCAGTTCGGATTTCCCTAACCCCCTTAAAAACCCGATTAAAAATCTACAAACCCCAGAATTCCCCCAACACATTTCCTGCGACCGCACCATCTCTCGGGATCCCAGGATCTGTCATTAAGATATGTCCTAGAGAGTTTTGAGGGCCACTTGAGGGAGAGGGGGGCATCCCTCAAGGCCCAGAGATCTTTCCTAGAATATTTCAAAGGCTCCGATAAAAATGTCCTAGCCATCCGGCGATGCCCTCCGTAGTCTTTGATATTTTTCAGAGTTCCTCTGCCATCTCTGCTGCTCTGCTGTTGCTCCAGGGCCCCCATCCCCCCTGGCCCTTCAACCACCTCTGGGGGCCTAGGAGGTGAGGAGACCCCAACTGCAGCTTCAAACGGGTAACTCCGAGGCTTCCGGCGGCTCCAGCACCCTCCAGGCCCTTCGGGGCCACCAACCCTCCCCCCCCGGTCCAACCACCTCTGCCACCAGTAGGGACCCAAGGGGAAGGAGCAACGTCCATGGCCCCATCAGTCCCCCGGAGCTGTTGCCACCGAACGCCAGGCATAAAACTTGATCACGGCAGGGCCTCCGCCGCCCGAGGGCCATCCGGATGACCCCAAATCCTCCAGCGAGTTCGATGCATTCCAGCTGCTTCGGGGGCTGTGACCTCCCCCCGGTCTATCCACCTCTGCCACGGTGGGGACCTCGGGGGGAAGAAAGTCACAAACGGGGCCTCATTCTTCCTCCAACCTCACCACCACCGAACGCCGAATGCAGAATCACAACCTGTCCTCGCTGCTGTCTGAAGGCCCTCTGATCGGCCATGGCACCTGCAGAAGTGATGTCTCCCAGTCCCTTTGGAGCCACTAACCCTCCCCCCCAGGCCTGACCACCTCTGCCACCGGTGGGGGCCTAAGGGGAAAGGAGGCATCGTCCGCAGCTCCGCCAGCCATCTGGGAATGCCGCCGCACAACGCTGTAAGTGGCTGCCCAACACCAACGCCAGCCGCAGCCGAGCCTCCGCCGCCCGTGAAGCACCCGGGTGATTCTGACTCTCTTGACAGCCCCGCTGGCCATTTGGGAACACTGCCGCCCAACACCGAACGCAGCCGCCCAATGCCAAACGCAGCCGCAGCTGAACCTCCGCTGCCTGCAAAGCAGCCGGGCGGCTCCAGCTCTGCCAGCCGCTCCGAGGCTTCACCAACCCCCCCTGATCCTTCCCCCACCTCTGCCACCGGTGGGGGACCCAGGGGGGAAGAGGCTCACCCCAAAAGCTAGACATCCCGATGGAGCTCCTCTCAGGGACGTCCTCCAGCTGCCATCTTGGAAATGTCAAGTCATGGAGTGTCATGGAGTCAACAAGCATTTAATAACCTAAAGGATTTGTGTGCGAGAGAACCTGTATTGAAACATCCAGATGTAAAGTTACCATTTGTTATCCAAGCAGATGCCAGCGACGTAGCTGTGGGAGCTGTATAACTGCAAAAGAATGAGGAAGAGGTTTTACAACCGTGTGCATATACTTCTTGGAAATTCAGTCCAACTGAATGTAATTGGGCAATTTGGGAGAAGGAGACTTTTGTGGTTCGTTGGTCATTATTGACCTGGAGACATTTATTGGAGGGCAGTCCCGAACCTTTTGAGATATGGACTGGCCATAAGAATTTGGAGGCCCTCCAGAATCCACATCGCTTATCACCAAAGCAAGTTCGCTGGGCGTTGTTTTTTAGAAGATTTACGTTCACGTTGAAATATGTGCCTAGGAAGAAATTTTATGGTATATGCTTTATCCCGAATTCCTCAATATCATAGCCAATGTATCCCTTGAGATTTTCAAGCATCATAGATAATTCAGTGAACTTGACAGCTTTTTACCATGCAGGTAAAAGTAAAGGTAAAGGTTCCCCTCGCACATATGTGCTAGTCATTTCCAGCTCTAGGGGCAGTGTCCATCTCCATTACAAAGCTGAAAAGCCAGCGCTGTCCGAAGATGTCTCCATGGTCATGTGGCCAGTATGACTAAATGCTGAAGGCGCACAGAATGCTGTTACTTTCCCACCAAAGTGGTTCCTATTTTTCTACTTGCATTTTTATATGCTTTCGAACTGCTAAGTTAGCAGAAGCTGGGACTCACTCTGTTACGTGATGCTAGGTATTCGAAGTGCCGACTTGCTGACCATTCTGATTGACAAGCTCAGCATCTTAGCCACTGAGCCACCACATCCCACGCAGCAGTTCTTAACTAGCAATTAAATGAATTTTGGTACCAAGCCGACTAATTTATTCACTTAAACAAGAATGACATCTTGACCTGTACTGATAATGTGGCTATGCTTATTATGATGTACAAAGTGACAAACGTGCATCAGCAATTAAACCCAACTCGGTATGTTGCCTTCTCTTCACCTCTTTTACCCTCCACTTCTGGAGTGATTCTCCTGGAGAATAAACAATTTTGTCCCCAAGGATGAGTTGAATAGCATGGCTCACAAAAGAAGAGATCCTTTCACAAGATGCTCTGTCCAGCAGCAAAACATTAGAGCACAATACAAAATCCACAATAAAGTGCTTCAGAGAACTTTTACCTATCAGAGCTCCTCAAATCTTTACAGTTATGTTCAGAGAGCTTATTGAGAACCTAAAGCCCAAGTTCTTGTACAGTGCTGAAATCCAATTTGATAATGCCAACAAATGTTGACCCGCTTGTACAAGAATACATCTGGGAGCTTAGCCCTCTTGAGATCACTGATCCTGCGTAAGGTAGCTCTTCCTATTCAGAAACATCTCCAAACATTGAATTGGAATCTGATTTCTGCAACTTAAACCCATGTCCATGTTGTTCCCTCTAAAGCAAGAGATCATTTTCTTCTTTGGAACAATCCTTCAAATACTATCATGTTCAGTTGTCCTGGGATGCGCCATATCCAGTTGCTAATGCATTAATATTAATGTTTGGGCAATCAAATATGCACCACCTTTCAAAACACATTTTGAGAGTCTGGCAGAACTGAGTATGCTATTTTGATATTTGATATAAATCACCCTATATCACATTTAAGCTACTGCTCAAAACAAGGAAGATCTATTATTTGTTGGCTTTACAAGACAATAGCTTGGAACTGTACTTTTAAATTCATAATCTTCATCATTCAAAAGTTTCAACATATAGTGACCAGAATATATAGTCAGGACAGAATTTTGAACCATTTCTTCAGGAGTAGGGGAACACTTTATGCAGGATATGATTTTTAAAAAGTCAAAGTGAAAGTAATTTCATTGTAAAAGTGAGTTTAAAGCTCAGTCTGGCTTTTAAGAGCACCACACTATCATAGCTACTACTTTGACTTTATGATCAATCCTTCAGGACTTCCCTAGAGGCAGGTATAACAAGTTGAAATGTGTGAGCTTTCTGTTTGAATGCTTGATTCTTCCACTGGAAATCCATCTGTTGAATCAAATCAGGTGCCTTTGTGTTGATGGATTTGGTGGATTTTGTGCATGAGTCTATGTACATGCAGATAAACAGAAACAGATACACACATACTTTTATTCAATAAAATCTTGCCATTTGGAATCTAAAAGTGAATCTTGTTTGGTCTCCATCCCTTTAAAGCTATATGCATAGTCTTCAAGAACCTGGATCAATGTATAACCCACAGAATCTGTAAAGGTCCATCTCTCTTTTAGAAGGCAATCAGGAGTTTCTCCATGCTATAATTTTTGTGGCTAGAATAAATTCCAGAGTAAAACTGCATGACAAAATCGCTCAGATTCAGGAGGGGCTCGACTCCAATTGGATGGTCCCGGGGGAGGTGTCCGGGGCAGGTCTTGTGAATGTTATCTGGGGAGAGTTCGATCCTGTGACCGCCGAGGGTGTGGACAGGTTGCTGGGGGGTCTGAATGCCACCACCTGTTTATTGGACCCGTGTCCTTCCTGGTTGGTTTCAGCCGCCAGGGAGATGACACGAGGCTGGCTCCAGGGGATTATCAACGCTTCTTTGAGAGAGGGGGCGTTTCCTACCACCTTGAAGATGGCGGTGGTGCGGCCCCTCCTCAAGAAGCCTTCCCTGGATCCAGCTATTTTAAATAACTATCGTCCAGTCTCCAACCTTCCCTTCATGGTGAAGGTTGTTGAGAGTGTGGTGGCATGTCAGCTCCACCGGTACCTGGAGGAAGCTACTTACCTCGATCCGTTCCAATCGGGCTTCAGGCCTGGACATAGCACTGAGAAGGCATTGGTCGCATTGGTTGATGATCTCTGGAGGGCCCGTGACAGAGGGTTCTTCTCTGTCCTGGTCCTATTAGATCTCTCGGCGGCTTTTGATACTATCGACCATAGTATCTTGTTGCGACGGTTGGAGGGGTTGGGGATTGGTGGAACCGTCCTCCGATGGTTCTCCTCCTTCCTCTCTGACCGTTCGCAATTTGTGTTGGCGGGAGGGGAGAGGTCCACCTCTAGGCCCCTGGTTTGTGGGGTGCCTCAGGAGTCGGTCCTCTCTCCCCTCCTGTTCAACATTTATATGAAGCCGCTGGGTGAGATCATCCGTGGTCTTGGAGTGAGATGTCATCTATATGCGGATGACACCCAGTTGTACATCTCCACTCCGGACCACCCCAACGATGCTGTGGGGGCTATGTCTAGGTGCCTGGAGGCCGTGCGGGATTGGATGGGCGGGAACAGGCTTCGGCTCAACCCATCCAAGACCGAGTGGCTGTGGTTTCCGGCGCCCCGATATAGCCAGCTGACATCTTCGCTGGCTATTGGGGGGGAAATTTTGCCCCCCACAGAGAGGGCCCGCAACCTGGGAGTCCTCCTGGATGTACGGCTGTCGCTTGAACATCACGTTGCGGCCGTCTCCAGGGGGGCGTTTCATCAGATCCGTCGGATCTACCGGTTGCGGCCCTTTCTGGATCGGGACACCTTGCGCACGGTCACTCAGGCCCTTGTCACCTCTCGCCTGGACTATTGTAATGCCCTCTACATGGGGCTCCCTGTGGGGAGCACCCGGAGACTCCAGCTGGTGCAAAATGCGGCCGCGCGGATGATCATGGGGGCGTTGCGTAGCGCCCATGTGACGCCTCTCCTGCGCGAGCTGCATTGGTTGCCAGTGGCTTTCCGGGTTCGCTTTAAGGTTCTAGTTTTGACTTTTAGGGCGACCCATGGCATGGGACCAGGTTACCTGCAGGACCGCATTCTTCCAGTGATCTCCAGCAGGCCGGTGCGTTCACATAGAGAGGGTCTGCTCCGGGTGCCGTCGGCCGCTATGTGTCGCCTGGTGGCGCCGAGGAGCAGGGCCTTCTCTGTGGGGGCCCCCGCCCTCTGGAATACTCTGCCGCCGGAGCTTCGTACCGGCACAGACCTGAGGGCCTTCAGGCGCGCGTTGAAGACCTGGCTCTTCGAGCAGGCCGGCCTGGGCTGAGATGGTTTTAATTGGTCTCCATATTTATTATAAATTTTAATTGGAGTTTTAAGGGGGGGGGGGGCTCTTTTACTTTTATTAACCAGCCAATCTTAAATTTAATATTTTTTAACTTTCGTATTGTTTGTGGTGTTTTAGACGGGCTGTGCACCGCCCTGAGTCCCTAGGGAGAAGGGCGGTATATAAATTGAAATAATAATAATAATAATAATAATAATAATAATAATAATAATAATAATAATAATAATAATAAAATAATAATAAAAATAATAAAACACTGTATTACAGGACAAGGGACCTTGTCAGTAATTTAATGGGCATAAATGACTACCTACCAAAGAATTGCCAGCAGCACTGAGCAGCAATTTTGAATGGCCTTTTTTACTCACAGGGATACACCTATCAGGCTACAGAACTTTTCCCCATTCAATCAATAAGAATGAACTTCTGAGAACCAAATGTATCAAAAGGAATCCTTTATTGAGATGAGACAATTCATGTAGGAGTTCAAAGCAGCGTCTGAGGTCCCTCAGGCATACAGTGATAGATAAGGGAGTTTAGAACCCCTCCCCTTATCTCAATGTTTATTTAGGGAAACAAAAGCCAATATGTTAATTCCCTTCCCAGCCCTTCTGTAGGAGTGATCTTTTTCAGAGTTTCCCAGGGCATACCTAATTTCCCCCCACCCCCTTTTTAGAACGGACTGTTTTTTGAAGATTCCCCAGAACACTTCACTGTGGAGTTTTTATGGTCTTCTCATCTCCTGGCTGTGCCTCTCAGAGGTGTTAAGTTCTGGCCATCTGGCTTCTCTCCCTCCATTGTATCATGTGTGGGTATACAAATTTGATATAAGGCTAAATATATTCAGGTTACATCAAGAAAGGATTGCTTTATCATTCCCCCCCCCCTTTTTTTTTTCTTCTTTCACTGAAGAAATGACAGATACACGGATCTGACAACGCCCAAGTAAAACAAAAAAATAATAATGAAAATGTCAACAGGAAAAAAGAGTTTCATTTCATACAGCATGGCAAGTATCTCATTTAATTGCTGGATACTCTAGGGCAACTTTCCCATTTTTGACATGTTATTCCAATTTTGATGAGGAAAGAAAGAGAGACATCTGCTACCCCATGGCTTAAAAAAAGAAAGAAAGAAACTTCATACGACAAAGAACAGCCTATTTTAAAATTAATGTTATTTCACAACATAAAACAGCAGTCAGAAATCTTCACAAGCTGTACCTATTTGGGCATTTGCCTCCCATAGATAGACAGTAGGAGAGCCCAACTAAATGCTCAGTACAAGCTCCCTATGTGATCCAGAAACTTTTATCACACAGAATTTGAAATCACATGGGTCCTGATGCTACTGCCTTTGTAATACTTGAAAAATGGTAGAAATATGAAGGGATGTGGCTAGTAAATCTTCTCAGTCCTCCTCTACCTCTTTTACATATATCATTTTCTTTGGGCAAAGTAGAGTACCATGAACTGACATTTCATCAAACTTTTCTTTTGGCATGTTTTCCTTGGTAATTTAATTCAATCTGACAGAAAAGAAGTTGCTTGGGGAATTTGCTTCAAAGAAAAACTTTCCTTTGAATGTAAGACAATCTTGTTTTGTAGGCATCAACTTTCTGGAACAGCATTCAGTTAGAAATCTAGATGGCTCCATTGCTCCCAACCTTCACGAGAACCTTAAAAATGGAGTTGTTCGGAATGCAGTTCACTTAGGAACTGTTATCTATGTTTGTGTTACTCTTATCATTTTTTATAATAGTCATTTGTGCAAGGATTTGACCTCTTTCATGGTTATTAGACCTGTTTTGCTATTATTATTCTTTGATTGCTATTCTACAGCAATATGCCCATGTGGTAAGAGGCAGAATCCATAAAGTCTGCAAATATTTTTCAATGAAATTGGAGGTGAGGGTCCTTTCAATGATTCAATGGCTCTAAGGTGATTGCATGTACTTTGATTTCATGGTAAGAATGGTATGGTCTCTCTCCAGTGGCCTGAACCAGAATGAGTCCAGTAGCACTTCCTCCAATTAACACATATGAAAAGGTACTATCAAACTCCTGATTTTTGTATAGATTACTACAGCTCCTTCCTGCAACTGCTACCCTGAATCCCCATTATTTTAGGATTCTTTAGAAAGCAAGTAAGCCCTGAAAGTTGCAGAATGCTAGTGAGATATGTTTGGGGAACCTAAAGGACAGTAGTATGATCATTTCATTGAATGAAGCTTTTAAAAAATGCACTTTCCAAAGAACGTGCAACAGATGCATCACAAGAATAAGGTAAGAAAAAACAGAATTTTATTTTATAGGGGAATAAACCTTAAGAATTTGAGTACACTAAAGAAGAGAGGAATAGCTATTTTCATAATGCTTTTTGAGGGAGAAGCTTCAAAGAAGCTTATGGTTTGTCACAGTTGGAATGCAAAAAATAAAATAAAATAAAATCTTTCAGATTCAGCAGGATGATGATAAATAACCTGGGGGTGGAGAGAATGTATTACCTCAATTCTTCTTCTACAGAATGGCAAATGGAATGAGCTCATCCATTGAACTGAGTGAATGTTAGATAACAAGCTTACTTACCATATAAAAAAGTATTCTGTTAATCGTTAAGGTATTGATGTGCCAAATTGACCATTCAATTTACTCCATTCATGAAAGCATGTGCAGGAAAAGGTGGGGAGCAAATTAAATAGCAGTTATTTGAAATGGAAAATCTCACGCTATAGGAGAGATTGCCTTCCTTAAGTGATGGCTAAGGAGATCTGTCTTGAAGATGCTGCTTAAATTTATTTTATATACTCACTTGCCTATGTACAGAGATTCTCTCCATCTTGCAGTTTCTTCCATCTTTGGATAATTATGTTCCCCATAATAATTATCAGAGTACCTTCCCAGGTGACTATGCAGGGTTGATGGTCGTATGACCACTCTTTCAAAGAACTGGAAGAAACTCAAAAACAGAGACCACTCAACACTTCCAAGCTAAGGAGCCCTCTCTTTTCGCCTTCTACAAACTTTTTGTCAGCTGCCAGCTTATGCTTGCTTGTGCTTTGCTGCTATGAAATGACAGACTGCCAAGAACTGTGGGGAGCGGGAAAGAAGGGAAGAATGCTTGGGAAAATGAAAGTAAGTGTTGTACCTTCTCAAGATGCTGCCTCAAGGTTACCCAGTTGGAAGAAGGAGGGGGCTGAATACCACACTGCGCTTGGACTGACCATTATGAAAACATCTTGCCTGAATCTGATTTGTTACACTGGGGTGGGCAATGAGAGACAGTTAAGGGAGGGAAAAGTAGAAGGGTTTTTTGTGCATGATTTTCCGTTCTGGCTTTTCAATATACTTCACCTCTAATAAACTATACCTTTCTCAATAAATGGAACCAAGGGTCATTTTTATTTAGAGGTTTAAGTTGTGACAGGTCCAACACTTTTAAGAAATTATTTTACACCCTATCAAAGAGGAAGAAAAATATTGTCCTTCTGTTTAGGAAGTAAAGAAAAAATCTCACAGCTGCAGTGGGAGGATTAAAACAGCTTTACTGAATTGTCAGCTAGTCACAGTTACTTCCCTACATGCAAAAGTTCACACATCACGCTCCTCTCAGAGAAAACTATTAGAAGAATTTATTACTACTGCATATTTTATATAAACCCAAGGGGGAAAATCCAGTTATGCCTGCATTTCCAAATGTTTGCAAATTTAGCAGAAACCTACCTGTGTTGGGGACTCCTAAACGCCCTCCCAGACGATCAAATACATTGGTAGCTCTCATCTCATTTTGCTTTGAAAATGATGAGAGATTCTGGATGTAGGCCGTTTTGTTGTGTGCATACACAGGACTGAAGGTTTTGTTGTTGTCATGTGGAAATGTCCCAGGATGAGTTTTCCTATGATACTCCGAATGTTCTGTCACACCCAACGACACCATAAATGAACTTTGAACCTTGACTTTGATATCAGACAAAGGATTGAAGAGGGAGGATTCTGTCATCAGCTCCTTATCAATGGGATCTTGAAGGCATATGGGTCCACTGTAGGTTCTACTGACAGTCAGGTCAGGCTGCATGGATGAGTTCAAAAGCAAGGAGTTACCTGATAGAAGAAAATTGATCAAGCAATCAGTTACCATTGCTATATAGATCCCTAAGCATTGTCTGCATACTTAGTTCTACATTAAGATTGCAAACTTTGAGCAACATTGCATTAGACTTTAAATATAATTTTTTGGTAATAAATTACAAGTAAATGTTTTTTTTCCCCCAAACAGAAAACTAATTATCAGGACGAAAATTTATGCCTGAGTCAATGACAGTTTCAGTTGGGAAATGGTAGATATCTTAGACCAAGCCAGATCTAAATAAATTCACTGAGCTTGGATATTTTTCTGCAATGTTTCATGACCAGGACATGAGTGCATGAGAATGTAGGGTTTACTGACAGAGCAAGCTACTATGAATAAACTACCAGTAGATGAAGTCTCCCTTGCTATAGAGATTAAGGAAGATGACTTTGAGGGAGATACAAAAGCTCTGTAAACAAGAGGTAAAACATTTTGTCTAAGTCCAGAATATTGAGATAATCTTCTAAGTGGCTCAGACAGAACCTCCTTCATTCACCTAGAGTAAAAGAAGAAGATGTTACAACACAATCAGGCTTGCAAAATTCTGTTATTACAGCCAATGTGTATAAAAATATTTTAGATTTTCCTTGGAGATGATTTCTTGGTCTGGTCTATCTATGGGGCTTACATGTAGACTGATGGTGTTACTAGTATCTGCAGGAAAACAATCAAATTCAGAAAACAACTTGAACCAGTAGCTTAACTATCAGTTATCTCTATTATTGAGATTCAAAAATACAGGAAAAGTCCTAGAGGTGTGACTGAGTTAATTATTCACTTATAGGTGCATTGAGTTAAGCTTCATCTACACACTACTCAAGAAGAGAAACAGCCAAAGGTGAAAGAAAGAGACAAACAGACCTAAATACACCCTTCCTCATTACACCTCTGTTAACTAACACCCGAAAAGCAGGAAACAGCTCCAGATAAACAAGAATAAAGATGAAACCATATCCCATCCAAAAAGCAACCAAGGGAAAAAATAATCAAGGCTGATAGGACAATTTACCACATGTAAACAGTCAACAAACCCCACTCCTCCATGCCCTGATGTTACCCAGAGTGATAATGAAAGATGTTCAGGAAAGAAATAAACACAGAGGACAACCAAAATAAACAATTCAACCCTCAGCTACATACATTTTTCTACTATGGAAACAAAGAATTGCAATGTTGCCAGCGAGCAAAGTATCTGTCTTATTTTACTTCATATTTAATTCAGAGCAGAACAAGCTGTTGACTTCTGTTCATAATGTTTTTTTAAAATAGACATACTATACACACAAACAAAATTAACACATTGGTCTGGCTGCTCTTCTTCAATTTTGATTTTAAACTAAGCCAAGAAAAATGTTCCACTCTCTTTATTCCAAACTAAGTAATCTGTTTTGCTCAATTTTCCTGACTATGCTGAGACTTGTGCAACTGAGGAAAAGAGAGGCCTTTCTTCTTCCTGTTCTCCCCATAACATTCTTTGAACTTTAGAGTTTCTGGGTTCTTTTGAACTTCCAAATTTGGGGACATCTAGGAGACAAATCAGTGGCATTAAGAAGCATCTAATGCCAAATCAGTAGCATTAGAAAATGTTCTAATAGAAATGCAGTTATTGTCAGTAAGTAACTCACAGACTTTATTATTCCACTGCAGACACCAAAAGAGAAAGCCATCCAAATGAATGGGTAGAATTAGGAGGAAAAAGTACAGTAGGTAGGATCAGATCTCTAACCCTTTCCAGGGGTACAACAGTCTCTAAATAATCTTTTTTTTAAAAAAAAACTCTTTCAAAAAACCAATTGCTAAACCTATCTGGGTAGAGTTCAGTCAATGATTATTTTCCTATAAGCATTAAACAATATTTTTGGTAATTTATATATATTTATATATGACAGTATGTGGGAACATTTTCTACATATGTTGAAATGTTGAAGTTATTTTGTTAATGTTTTCTCAGCAGTTTGACATCCTTGCCCAAACATTTTTGTGCTTCAGTGATTTTCTCAGCATGTATAAGGAACAAATGCAAACAGATGACTTATTGCTATAAGTACGTGTATATAAGAGCATATTACATAGATATTTTTGCAGCTTTCCATCCACAATGTAATTTGAATTCCTATAAAAGTAGATAGTTTTCTTCTTTTTCTTTTTAGTTTACTCTTGAATTATTCTCTCTCTCTTGATGTGTGGGTGTTTTGTTACATGCTGGGAGAAATAACCAGAAATCTCATTATGGGAACTCTTTGGCTCAGTGACTATTGAGCAAATTGGACGCCTAGATTTCTAAGATGGGTGATTTCTCCCAGGTTCTTACCCTCAATCATAGATTAAAAGGGTTGAAAGGCACTGTGAAAATCATGAAATCCAATCCCCCACCCACTATAGGAATCTACTACTACAACATCCTTAACTGATGCTCATCAGCTTGGAGATGTTTAAACAGCTTCTGTTTAAACATCTCCAACAAAGGAAGGTTCACCACTTCATTTTCCATTGTGGAATAGCTTGTATCATTACGACACTCTTCTTGATGTCTGGTTTGTAATGTAAACCTATTGTTTCTGGTCTTTTTTTCTGGAACAATTTTGAAACATACTGCTTCATCTTCTATAGGATAGTTCTTGTCAGATGTGAAGAATCAGTATCACATCTAAGTAATAGATTTATTGTTCAAGCCTATACACAAGAATCTGGACAACTAATGAGCAACACTAAATTGGTGTTAGATAAGAGTTAATGGGATTAAATTAAAAGGGGATTACATATGGAGCCTTTGTGGACATGTAATGATTCTAGGCTCTGCCTTTTCTTTTCCTACAGTTCCCTGAAGAATGGTTGTTTTTTTATTTATTTATTTATTTATTTATTTATTTATTTATTAGTTTTCTATACCGTCCCTCTCCCTGCAGGGACTCGGGGAGGTGTACAGCCAAAGTTAAAAAATAGTACAAATACACTATTTAAAAAACAATTTTAAAAGATTAAATATGGTGGCTCAAAGATAAAACTCAATCAAGAGTATAAAAGACTAAAACCAATTTAAACTAATTTAAACCCTATAAAACCCTAGGCCAGACCGGCTTGATGAAATAAGTATGTTTTCAACGCACGCCGGAAGGCCAATAGGTCAGGGATGGTGCTCAACTCCGGGGGCAATTCGTTCCAGAGGGAGGGTGCCCCCAAGAAGAAGACCCGTATCCTCAGGGTCGCCAGCCATCCAGCCGGCGGCACCTCAAGGAGACCCACCGTATGGGAGCGTACTGGGCAACGGGAGATCGATGATGGCAGTAGGCGGTCCCGTAAGTACCCAGGTCCCAAGCCATGGAGCGCTTATACATATGTGTACTGTATGAGAATATGTATGAGAATCACTGTATGGTTGAAATATTCAGTAGATTTAGTCATCACATAGCTGCCTCATTAAACTCTCAGAACTAATGTAATACTTCCTCTCCCCAATCACCATGGAAATTAAAATGAGTATTTCATCTAGTTATTTTAATATATTCATTATAATAATATAGATGATGAAGGGCTGGGGGGAATTTATGGGGAATAAAGGGCTTGGGACTGATAGCTGTTAAGAAGATTCTTAAGGTCTTCCCTGTAGAGTTTATTATTATTTATTTATTTATTCGTACTTCTATACCGCCCCCTCTCCCAAAAAGGGACTCGAGGCGGTGTACATTCAACAAACAAGATAATACAGAAAACAGAAGCGAAAACAGGTAAATAATCAAGATGGCCAAGAATCACCCCTATAAAATTCCAAAATATAAACCCCAATCATTTTATTTGGCTAGACCGGCTTGTTTGAACAGCAAGGTCTTAACTGCGCGCCGGAAGGTTAGGATGTCTGACATGGCTCGTATATCCGGGGGGAGACAATTCCAGAGGGATGGGGCTCCCACAGAGAAAGCGCGTAGTCTCGGGGCCGCTAGACGACAGCGATCCAGTGGTGGTACCCCGAGCAAGGCAACTCTGTGGGAGCGTACTGGGCGGCGGGAGGTTGTTGGTGGCAGCAGGCGATCCAGGTCCCGAGCCATGGAGCACTTTGAAAACTGTAAGTACCACCTTGAAACGAATCCGGAAGGCCACAGGAAGCCAGTGCAGCCAGCGCAGAAGAGGTGTTATGTGGGCATCCCGAGGGGCGCCCATGATCATCCGCGCGGCTGCATTCTGAACTAACTGTAACCTTCGGAGACTTTTCAAGGGGAGCCCCATGTAGAGAGCATTACAGTAGTCCAAGCGGGAGATGACGAGGGCAGAGGTGACTGTGCGAAGTGCGTCCAGATCCAGAAAGGGTCGCAATTGGTAGATAAGACGAATTTGATAAAAAGCACTCCTGGTGGCGGCCGCAATATGATCATCCAAGGATAGCTGCACGTCCAGGAGTACACCCAAGTTGCATGCCCTTTCCATAGGGGATAATGTCTCTCCTCCCACGGTCAGCGATGGAATAAGCTGACTGAATCTGGGGGCAGGAAACCATAGCCACTCGGTTTTGGTCGGGTTGAGACGAAGTCTGTTATGACCCATCCAACTCCGTACGGCCTCCAGGCACCGGGTCAGCACTACGACGGCTTCGTTGGGGTGGTCAGGGGTGGAGATGTACAGCTGAGTATCATCAGTGTACTGGTGGAATTCCACCCCAAAGCCATGGATGATCTCACCTAGCGGCTTCATATAAATGTTGAACAGCAGGGGAGAGAGCACCGACCCCTGAGGTACCCCACAAAGTAGGGGCCTTGGGGTCGATCTCTGTCTCCCCATCAACACAAATTGCGAACGGTCGGAGAGGAAGGAGGAGAACCATCGAAGAACGGTGCCTCCAATCCCTAACCCCTCCAACCAATGCAATAGGATACTGTGGTCGACAGTATCAAAAGCCGCTGATAGATCCAGAAGGACCAGAACAGAGGAATAGCCTCTGTCCCGTGCTCTCCAGAGATCATCCATCAACGCGACCAATGCCGTCTCAGTGCTGTGCCCAGGCCTGAAGCCCGATTGGAGGGGGTCGAGATAATCCGCTTCATCCAGGTACTGTGGGAACTGACGTGCCACCACAGTCTCTATGACCTTCGCTACAAAGCGAAGGTTGGAGACAGGACGATAATTGGATAGCAATGTTGGGTCCAAGGACGGTTTCTTGAGGAGGGGTCAAACCACCGCTTCTTTCAAAGCGGTGGGTAGAAACCCCTCTCTCAAGGAAGCGTTAATAATGCCTTGGAGCCAGCCTCGTGTTACCTCCCGAGTGGCTAAGACCAGCCAGGAGGGACACGGGTCTAATAAACAAGTGGTAGCGTTCAGTCCCCCCAGTATTCTGTCAACGTGTTCTTTGGTAACAGAGTCGAACTCAGCCCAGATGACCTCACCGATATCTGACCTCGCCCTCTCGCCCGGAGATGACCAGTCGGAGTCCAGTTCGTTCCGAATCTGAGCGATTTTGTCCTGGAGAAATATAGAAAATTCCTCAGCTCGACCCTGCAAAGGGTCCTCCCGCGACTCCACATTCAAGAGGGAGCGGGTCACCTTAAACAGGGCGGCTGGGCGGTTTTCTGCGGACGCAATAAGGGTGGAGAGGTAAGTTCTCCTCGCCATCCTTATTGCCACTAAATACGTCTTAATATAAGAACGTAGTAGTGTTCGGTCAGACTCAGAACGGCTGGTCCTCCAACTACTCTCTAGGCGTCTTTTCCGGCGTTTCATCTCCCTAAGCTCCTCGGAGAACCAGGGAGCTACTTGGGAGCGGTGCCGGGTCAGAGGCCGCAAGGGCACAACCCGGTCAAGCGCTCCAGCAGCCGCCGTATTCCAGGCGGCAACTAGGTTTTCAACTGAGTTTTGTGTGTGAGTTTCGGGAAATGGCCCAAGCTCCATCAGGAACCGTTCTGGATCCATCAGGCGCCTGGGGTGGTACCATTTTAATGGTCCCGCCTCCCTGCGGTTAAGAGGTGTGGAACGGAAGTCAAGCTTTAGGAGTGAGTGATCTGACCATGACAGGGGTTCTATAACTATATTCCCTATACCCAGATCACTTTGCCACTGATCAGAGACAAAAACTAAATCCAGGGTATGACCTCCAATGTGAGTAGGGTCCCGGATTAACTGGGTCAGGCCCATGGCTGTCATGGAAGCCATGAACTCCTGAGCAACTCCCGAGGTACCGCCGGCGGAGGGAAGGTTGAAATCCCCCATGACTATAAGCCTAGGGGTCTCAACCGTCATGCCAGCAATAACCTCAAGAAGCTTAAGCAGGGCAGATGATGCATAGCAGGGAGCCAGGTAAGCAATCAATAAGCCCATCTGAACCTTGGGACCAAACTTCACGAAAAGAGATTCACATCTGGATGTCTGAGAAACAGTGGACTCCCTCGGACATAGATCTTCCTTGATAACTAACGCAACACCTCCACCCCTTCCCTGGGTCCTCGGCCAATGAAAAACTTGAAACCCAGCCGGGCACATATCAACCAGAGGGACACCCCCCTCTGGGCCCAGCCAAGTTTCGGTGATACCCACCAGGTCCGCCCCCCCCTCAAGGATCAAATCATGAATGAGAGGGGCCTTGTTCATGACGGACCTGGCGTTACACAACATCAGCCAAAGGCCCAGGGCCTGATCACTCAGACCACCTGGAGAACGGGAAGTGATAATGGGGTCGGAGCGCGCCACAGCAGATAGGTAGTGGAGGCGCGCTCCCGAAACAGAATGTGGCCCCTTATAAACGCCAAATCTGCCTCTCCTGCTCACCGTTTTAATAGAATTAATGACACCCTCTTTTGGACAACCCCCCATCTTCAATCGAGCCATGTCAGAGTCCCAACCACTCCGGCTGTGTTCTAACTGTGACCAGGTCGGAGCCCCAGGTGGGTTGTCCCCCAGTTCCCACATGGTTAACCCTAATTTGTGTAAAGATTTGATTAAAAATTTTAAGTAACCCTCCCTCCCACGCTTCCGACGACCCCACCATCTCTCCGGATCCCAAGATCCATCCTTGAGATGGGATTTGGAGAGATAAGGGGGCCAATTTTGAGATAGGGGGACATATCTCAAGGCCCATAGTTCTGTTGAGGAATATTTAAGTATTTCAGGTTGTGGCCTCCCAAGTTGCCAATAGTCAGGTATAGAATGAAATGGGCGAGAGAAAGCAAGTTGTGATGGTGGAATTGGTAGTGGTAATTGAGGTGGGGAGTCCGGTGATGATGTTGGGCTGTATGGTAATGGACTTAGAGTCAGAGTTAGTGGGTCTGTATAGTCCAAATAATATCGTCCGGGAACCATTTGTGTTGGTGTAGGTGGATCGAAGTTGTAGTAGAGAGGCCAAAAATAATGGGGCTAATTACATAAAATTAGATTGTAGTTCGATATTCGAATAAAAAATCCTAATACAGTAGTAAGATATGATCCAATGCCTTGGGAGTTGGTGGTCTCTTTTTTGTTGGAAATTTTTAAATACTGGATTGTCAATTGTTGGCAATATCCTGATAGAGGATTACTGCTCTGGGTGTATGGGCTTCAGGATGTCTTTGAACCCTTATTCTATATTATTCTTTTGAAAGAATTCTTATCTCCTTTCTTTCTTAAAGAGAAATAAGTAAATAACCATAGTTGTCTTCACATTTCTAGCACTAGGGGTTTCAGAAATCAGAATGTTATTTAAAAGGAAAAGAAAACTCTAACTTTTTATATAAAGTTTTCAAGAAAAGAGTCCTTAGGAAAAATATCACAATGTGCAATTTAGATTTCCTGAGTGTTTGATGGTACATTTAAGCAATATCTAAACTTGACAATTTGGGCTCTACGTATGATGTGATTTAGTACCGGCTGGCTGTCAGAGCTCCAACAAATACCCCTCATTCAAAGCAAATGTCTCTAGCCACATCTCAGAAAAAGTAAATTAGTTTAATAGAAATTGCCATGGTGCGTGGCTGGGTGCAGCCGGTACTAAATCATACATTTCCCCCTTGACCTGGTCTTTCCCCCACCCCCTGGAAGTGACTTCTTCAATAGGACACATCAGTCTCCAAGAGTTATCCATCATGCTCTCCAATAACTTTCTTATGCTCCAATAACTTTAGGCTGCTGAGTTGATATCTAGGCATTTCAAGAATGCCTTGTTTTCCCACACTCCCTTTTTCTGGCAGCTAAAAAGACCAAAGGAGTGTCTTTTTAGCTGACACATATAACAACTTCTCATGTCTTCTACTCTCTGTGAATCAGCTTTTTCAAGTAGAGATGTACTAGAGCTGAGATCAGAAGTGCCAATCTTTAATAATGATACTTGAAAAATGGGATGCACTATATAATTTATATGAAGTAGGACACAAAGACAGCTAAGTAATTTTTCCCCCTCACCACTCAATATACAAATATTTATCTGGGATTAATAAACAATGAATACATGGATCAGGAATTCTGAATCAATTCAATTGTTCAGTGAAGATGTCTTTTGGAAACTATACGATTGTGACATTTTAACTCAGAATCAATCAGATGTTACTATAGTATTCTTTATTACTGCCACAATCTGGAAGTTAAACACAATCAATTTATTGAGTTTAAATATGCTTATAAAACCCCATTTTTTAAACTTGCTTCTTTTATAATAAGAATAGTAAATACAAGAGCTGTGGTGGTGCAGTGATTAGAATGCGGCACTACAGACTAATTTTGCCAACTGCCAGAGTTCAGTCCTGACTGGCTTAAGGTTGACTCAGCCTTCCATCCTTCTGAGGTTGGTAAAATGAGGGCCCAGATTGTTAGAGGCAATATGCTGATTCTATAAACTGCTTAGAGAGGGTTGTAAAGCAGGGGTGGGATCTGACTGGTGTAACTACCAGTTCGGTGATTTTACATTTTGCATGCGCATATCATCGTCATCTAGCTGCCTGGACAGCTGAGCAGTGCTGCGCATAGGTGCACAGCAATTGAAAAAGCACCTTTTTCCTGCTTTTTCAACCGCAGCTGTGTCGCGCAAAGCAGCTGCAGTTGAAAACACAGGAAATAAAGGTCAGTTAAGAGCCCGGGCGGACGGGTGGGCCAAAACAGCAGCAAACATAGAACCGGTTCTATGTATGCTTTCTGTTTGCTGCTTTTCAGAGCAACTGGTTCTACAGAAGTGGACAAAACTGGTAGAATCCCACCCCTGCTGTAAAGCAAGATGAAGAGGAATATAAGTCTAAGTGCTATTTCTATAAACACACAGCTTGAGTTTGACAAATAGATGTCTTTCACATATGTTGGACAAGTCTACTCCCACTGGCTGTACTCACTGGTGCTGACTTCCAAACATGCACTAAAATATCCCACTCCTATTAAGTTATGATTGTGTTAGAACTATGTCATCTAAACATCCTGGCTTACAATTCCACTGTGGTTCTTAATGTGTCATGCCCCTGGTGGAGACTGACTTTGAGGAAGAGGAGGAATAGCCAACAGGGAGTGAAAGTGTGGCTCCAGAGGTGGTGGACGAGGCTGGGGAAGGGCAGAGGCTGGCTGAGCATGCAGAGGAGGATCCAGGCCCATCCCCTATCCATCCTAGGGCATGCAGGGAGGAGAGGATCAGGGAAAAGCGTGGTCTACTCGGTAGACGCTGATGACACTCAGCTGTACCTTTCTACCCCCGGGCCACCCCAATGAAGCCCTCAAAGTGATGACCCGGTGCCTGGAGGCCATGTGGAGTTGGATGGGTTTTAACAGACTTTGTCTCAACTCGACCAAAACGAATGGCTGTGGTTTCCTGCGCCCAGTTACAGCCAGCTTATTCCGTCGCTGGCCGTGGGGGGAGAAATTTTGCCCCCCATGGAAAGGGCTCACAATCTGGGTGTCCTCCAGGACGTATGGCTGTCTTTAGAAGATCACATTACGGCCATTGCTAGGGGGGCCTTTTGTCAGATTCATCTGATTTACTAGTTGCGGCCCTTTTTGGATCTGGACACACTTCGCACAGTCACTTCTACCCTCATCATCTCCTGCTTGGACTATTGCAATGCTCTCTACATGGGGCTCCCCTTGAAGACTATCCGGAGGCTGCAGTTGGTCCAGAATGCGGCCGCGTGGGTGATCTTGGGAGCCCCTCAGAGCATCCATGTTACACCGCTCCTGCGCGTGCTGCATTGGCTTCCTGTGTCCTTCCGGATCCGATTCAAGGTGGTATTGATCATTTTTAAAGCACTCCATGGCTCGGGACCTGGGTACTTACGGGACCGCCTGCTGCCATCAACAGCCTCCCACCGCCCAGTGCACTCCCACAGGGTTGGCCTCCTTGGGGTTCCGCCGCCTGGTCGTTGGTGGTTGGTGGCTCCGAGGATGCGGGCCTTCTCTGCGGGAGCTCCCTCCCTTTGGAACGATTTGCCCCCGGAGATACGGGCTATTGCCGACATTCAGACCTTCCGGCACGCAGTAAAGACCCTGTTTTTTCAACAGGCCGGCGTGGCCCAGTAACAATTTTTGGGTTTTTTAAAAATTTGATATTTTAAATTTTTATTAGTTTTATATTTGCTAATTGTATATTCGGCCTTTAATTTAATTGTTTTAATTTGTTTTTAATTGTATATATTGTCTCTATTTTAGTTGGCTGTACACCGTCCCGAGTCCCTTTTTTGGGAGAGGGGGTGGTATAGAAATTTAATAAATAAATAAATCTGTCGACAAGCCAAGTATGCTCCTGGTGCTCCCCCTGGTCTCTTGCAGCCCGTGCCCACACCAGAATGACTTTGAGGAGCAGTTTCATTGGACTTCATCACTGAGTTGCCACCATCGAAGGGTTTTGGTGGTGGTGAATATGTTGACTAAAATGACCCACTTTTTTCCATGTGCGGGTCTTCCGACGGCCCAGATAACGGCTCAATTGTTTAACGATATATCTGGATCCTCTCCAATCGGGTTTCAGGCCTTGGCACAGCACAGAGACGGCATTGGTGGATGATCTCTGGAGGGTCCGGGACAGGGGTTGTTCCTCTGTCTTGGTCCTGTTAGATCTCTCAGCGGCTTTTGATACTGTCGACCACAGTATCTTATTGCAGCGGTTGGGGGGGTTGGGAGTGGGAGGCACCGTGTTACGGTGGTTCTCCTCCTTCCTCTCCAACCACTCACAATTTGTGTTGGCAGGGGGGCAGAGATCGACCCCGAGGCCCCTGTTCTGTGGAGTACCTCAGGGGTCTGTGCTCTCGTCCCTTCTGTTCAACATTTATGTGAAGCCGCTGGGTGAGATCATCCGTGGTTTTGGGGTAGAGTTTCATCAGTATGCTGATGACACTCAGCTATACATTTCTACCCCAGGCCACCCCAACGAAGCCGTTGAAGTGATGACCAGTGCCTGGAGGCCATGCGGAGTTGGATGGGTCTTAACAGGCTTTGGCTCAACCTGACCAAAACCAAGTGGCTGTGGTTTCCTGCACTCAGATACAGCCAGCTTATTCCATCGCTGGCCGTGGGGGGAGAAATTTTGACCCCCACGGAGAGGGCAGGCAATCTGGGTGTCCTCCTGGATGTACGGCTGTCGTTAGAAGAACATATAGCGGCCGTCGCCAGGGGGGCTTTTACCCGCTGCCTTGAAAGAGGCGGTGGTGCGGCCCCTCCTCAAGAAACCGTCCCTGGACCCAGCATTATTGTCGAATTATGGTCCGGTCTCCAACCTTCGCTTTGTGACGAAGGTTGTTGAGAGTGTGGTGGCATGTCAGCTCCCTCAGTACCTGGATGAAGCGGTATATCTAGTTCCCCTCCAATTGGGTTTCAGGCCCAGGCACAGCACAGAAACGGCGTTGGTCACGTTGGTGGATGATCTCTGGAAGGCCCGAGACAGGGGTTGTTCCTCTGTCTTGGTCCTATTAGATCTCTCAGTGGCTTTTGATACTGTCGACCACAGTATCCTATTGCGGCGGTTGGGGGGGTTGGGAGTGGGAGGCACTGTTTTACGGTGGTTCTCCTCCTTCCTCTCTGACCGCTCGCAATTTGTGTTGACAGGGGGGCAGAGGTTGACCCCGAGGCCCCTATTATGTGGGGTGCCTCAGGGGTCTGTGCTCTCGCCCCTGCTGTTCGACATTTATGTGAAGCCGCTGGGTGAGATCATCCATGGTTTCGGGGTGGAGTTCCATCAGTACGCTGATGACACTCAGCTGTACATCTCTACCCCGGGCCACCCCAACAAAGCCCTCGAAGTGATGACCCGGTGCCTGGAGGCCGTGCGGAGTTGGATGGGTCTTAACAGGTTTTGTCTCAACCCAACCAAAACCAAGTGGCAGTGGTTTCCTGTGCCCAGATACAGGCTTTTATCAGGTCTGTCAGATCTACCAGTTACGGCCCTTTCTGGGTCAGGGTGCATTGCGCACAGTCACTTCTGCCCTCGTCATCTCTTGCCTAGACTATTGCAATGCTCTCTACATGGGGCTCCCTTTGAAGAGCATCCAGAGGCTTCAGCTGGTGCAGAATGCAGCTGCATGGGAAAAGCATGGTCTACTCGTGAGGAGAGGTCCATAATCCTCCTCATGAGTTGCAGCTGTGAGCTCTGTATAAGAATCTGTAAATGCTTGTCACAGATGCTGAAGTCAAATTAGTGTTTTTTGTTTGGATGAGGTTTCTCTTTGTGGGCATTCTTCCCATGGACTCTACTCAGTTATCTCCCTGGAATGTGTGATTGCTTATCTTGGTTTGTCTTGGAACTCTCGCCAATGCGGTTTCTTTTGGTTTCCTTTTTTTTTCCTTATTGACTATTTGAATTTAAACTGTGACTAATAAAACAGAGAAGTTAAGTTGAAGGCATTGCAAGCCTTGATTCATGTTTTATGTTTTTTGTTATTTTTGAGAGACTACGGGTCATCACACAATGGATGTGTGGATTGGAAGGAAAGACTCGTTCCATACCATTGTCTGATTCAAAAAAGATGCATTTTTCACCTGAATTTGGTAAGAAAGATTGTCAAGATATCTAGAAGCATGATTAGCATGCTATACCTATATAGAAAGCTGACAACTTGCCAGCTGTCTAAAGGAGGAAGCACAGCCATGTAGGAAAAATTGACTTATGTTCAAGATATCTATACATTTTGTTTACATGGTATGAAGGGGATGAGCAGCTAATCAATTCCACACCATATACGTACATGAAAAGTCCAAGGAAGCTTAAAACCTAGTCACTTAATTCCACTGATTGGATCCTTCTTCAAAAAGCCATCATCCAATTTTACCAACCTTGCCGGACAGTTTTAAAATTAAATGTCTGGAAGCCTCCTGACAGAGCCGAGGAGTCAATCACATCCACACCATATTCACTCTGGCTCCTCCTGTAGAGTGTCACCCCAATAACAATGACAGCAATGGTGATGACAGCAGCCCCAAGGCCTGAGTACAGGGCGATATCTGTTGCATTCTCAATGTCTGCAAGAGAAGAAATAGCCTAAATGAGTGCAGGCTGTCCTGATGGCTAGTGCCAATTCAAAACTAATATTCAGCTTAAGTGTTCAGAAGGTATGAGAATAGGAATAATTATCTCATAAGAGGAATCACTACACATGATCAGCCTACCTGCACTATTAAATTAGTGGAGGTTTTTTTTTCTGGTCTTCTTGTTGAAAGAGGAACTGGGAATAAAAATTGATAATTATTTCCTATAGGATTTGGGAAGAGGAAAAACATGAAATCTGGATGTCCCAAAAGGCAATTGGATTTTGTTTTTACTTGAAGATATTTCACTTTTCATCTAAGAAACTTCTATCAGAACTGGAGAAGCTTCTTGGATGAGAAGCGAAATGTCTTCAAGGAAGTCCAGTTGCCTTTTGAAAAAAGCATCTTGAGACAACCAGAACTTGGATGACTGAGAATATTCATAGACATTAAATCTGGATCACATCCATTTTTCTCCTTCCCAACTATATAATGGCTTCTGGAAAATATGTCCAATTCATAAGGACTATGGTGCAATTCGAGAATCATAGCATTAGCAAGATAATTTAATCCATTCCCACATTGCAGTTTGGTGAAGAAATTCAAATTAAAACTTCCCAAATAGAAGGCAATGACCTGAGGGTTCCAAGAAAGAAACAAGTTGTTTTAAAGAATTTGACAATGCTTTAAGATGCTGGATCAGACACAACTGGTCATTTCAATCTTCTTCTAATGTAAGTGAAATCCCTTTTGACTTTTGTGTCTGATTCTGCTAATTACTTGGGGGAACAGAATCAGAGGGGACAATGGAAGACTTTTTAAAAGATGCTAATTTATTCAATAAGTGTATCTCTGTGTTTAAGAATGAGCAGGTATGTTTCTGCCTTCTGCTTTTGCCTGTGGTCTCTTTAAATTAATCTCCCAAGTTGGAAGTGCTTGCTTATGATGCATGTTCTGAAGGGGAATGCACAGCCTTGGTCTAGGATAACTTGCCATAGCCAATTCACCATGATTAACTCACTGCGGTCAGCTAGCTGCTGACAACTCACCATGGGATAACTTGCCATAGGGCAACTCACCACAGGACAATTCAACACTGTATTAGTTTCATTTAGTTACTTTTATTACTGGTGACCACTTTTTCATATAAATTATTGTAGCTCTTATATTTCTTGATTGAATTTCTTATTTTATTATTGGTTGAAATTAATTTAACTTTTGTGTTTGCTTATTTTCTTATGGCGAGTTGTCCCATGGCGAATTGTCTACAGTGAGTTGGCCATAGCAATTTGTCCCACTCCAACATAGCCTGCGTGACAGAGAGTGGTTAGGAAGGAAAACAAGACAGATTATTCACAAAAGCTCCTTTTCCAATTGAAACCATAGGCTTATTACTTTTCACTCAGCTGTCCTTTGTGCTCTCAAGTTCATTTTGCTTGAGAAATATATTGCTGGGATCTGAGTGAAAAGTCCTTTTCTATATATGTCTGTCTGTCTGTCTATCATCCACTTAAATCAGTGGTCAGACCTGAACTTTCAAGAGTATGCTAATTCTTCCATAGGCATCAAAATTGTGAGGTATCAGTAGAGAAATTAGAAGGTGCCACATTAATAGACACATAAAATAGTAAATAGAATAAACATAAACATAAAATGACAACTTTATCTGCCCATCCCACCTTCCCTCGAGGCAGGAAAATCTGCCCCAAATAGAAATGCATCAAGATATAAAAATGATTCATTATGTTTCTTTGATTGTTTCTTGACTGTTATTCTTCCATTCCAATTTTCTCCATAAAAAACAGGCATTAATCTTTGTCAATGTGCCCAATTAGACAATGTCACAGCCATAGCTTGTGACATAGGATTCTGAAAACAATGTCATTTCAAGAAAAGAGTCCACAAATAAATTTATTTCTGTTTTACATCTTCAAATCAAGCAGCAGAAGAGAGAGAGAGAGAGAGTTCAGAAGGATTTGATTCATGTAAATGAATTAGTGTAGAGTTGTTCATAGTTATGTATACAGTACTGCATTTGTTGTTATTTATATAAACTGCTACACTGGGACGACTGATTTATGTGGGGGGGGGGGGGGGTTGCTAGAAAATGAGATGTGAAGATGCAGAAAAGAAGAATATGAAGTTAGTAAAATTTACATTTACTCCATGACCTATCTAAGACAGCAATTTGCTTAATGATATTTATCTGCAAAAATTGGGGTTATTAATTACTTATTTTTGGTCAGTTCTGGTAGTCAGGTCAAATCCCTAACTATCAGGATGTAGATCACCACAGGAACACCACTGTGGTTGGGGTGTGTAGGATATACAGATATTCACGTCATAATTAAAGCCCCACATTATTTTTACAGTTATGCGTAATGCACATAATAAAGATATGCGGTTTAAGTCATGCAGTCAAGGCTGACATTTTTTTAATGTCCTGAGACATTGCTGGATTGAACATGTTTATCTGAGTCATCCCTCAGTAATTAGCAATATTGAGCTATCTCCCACACTAATTAGCTACATTCACTGAGAATTTTTTTTTTATCTCAATTTACTATTTTCAAAGAAATCACTGAAGAACCCTAGATTCTTCTTTGTAAATCAAAATAAATCCCACATGACATTTTGTAAAAACTCATATTATTACTAATTTCATGTGCTCTAGAGCTGTGGTGGCACAGTGGTTAGTATGCAGTACTGCAGGCTACTTTTGTTGCCTGCCAGCTGCCTGCAATTTGACAGTTTGAGTCTCACTGGCTCAGGGTTGACTCAACTTTCCATCCTTCCAAAGTCAGTAAAATGAGGACCTAGATTTTTGGGGGCAATATGCTGACTCTAAACTGCTTAGAGAGGGCTAGGAAGCACTGTGAAGCAGTATATAAGTCTAAGTTCTATTGCTCTAAATACCGTGTTTTTCATATAATAAGGCCGGGTCTTATTTTTTTTTGAGCCCTCCAAAAATGGCTAGGCCATCTTTTCGGGGGTGAATTAATTTCTCCCCCCGCGCACCCTTGCCTAGGGCACCCCCGGGCAGCCACGCCTCGCCACCAGCCACTCCTAATGGCCGATCATGGCCCCTGCCAAGTGCTTTTGCAGCAGACCCGAGTATGGTGCTGGTTGCAGGCCGGGTCAGCAGGCAGATGGTGGTGCATGGATGTCGACCTCAGCAGGGCACTTTAAATTGCAAGACCTTCGGTGCCCGCCGCTGCTTCCTCCGCTGCTCTTGCTTTCCCTTTGCATTCCTCCACTGGCAGCGTTTCAATCGCTTCTCGGGCAGGGGAGCTGCCTCCATAGCTTCCACAGTTCCCACCGGCACTGGTGAGAGAACAGTGGCAGCGCTGGCGGGAACCGTGGAATCATTTCAGCTACTTCTTGGGCGGGGGAGCCGCCTCTGTGGCTTCCACTGTTTCCGCCAGCGCTGCTGCTGTTCTCTCGCCAGCGCTGGCAGGAACAGTGGAAGCCACAGAGGTGGCTCCCCTGCCCGAGAAGCAGCTGAAACGCTGC
This sequence comes from Bungarus multicinctus, assembly GCA_023653725.1. Lineage (NCBI taxonomy): Eukaryota > Metazoa > Chordata > Lepidosauria > Squamata > Elapidae > Bungarus > Bungarus multicinctus. Next base: position 11,510,624 of record CM042837.1, read on the forward strand.
TGGTGGAGGAATGCAAAGGGAAAACAAGAGCGGCGGAGGAAGCAGCAGCCATGGGCACCGAAGATCTCATGATTTAAAATGCCCTGCTGAGGCCAACATTCACCCGCCACCACCTGCCTGCTCACCCGACCTTGAACAGCACCATACCCGGGTCTGCAGCAAAGGCAGGGGTAGGAAGCACTCCATGCTCAGCCATGATCAGCCATTAGGAGCGGCTGGTGACGAGGCGTGGTTGCCCATGGGGCACTCTTAAAGGCAGGTTCCCCCCCTGTCCTCCCTCCCAATTTCGTATGTTTTAAAATAGGCCTAAATTTGGGGGCAGGGGCTTAATTTCATTTTATCCCTAGAAAACATGCTGGGTCTTTCTATTGGAGGGGGGGGCATATTGTTGAAGAAACACGGTATCATATCCCAAAGACCTTTTGTTGCTACTATCAGCCTGTCATTTGACAGGAGCATAGACAACTTTGTACCTTCAATCCTCAGTATATCTAAATTGATGGTGGAATTTTTCTGTTTGCAGGTAACAAGATTAAAACTGGGATTGTCTGCATCCAAAGTAGGTACTTTGTCACTAGGAATCATCTTTTCTATATTTTTCCATTCATCCAACCCGGTGTTTCTCAACCTTGGCAACTTGAAGATGTCTGGACTTTAACTCCCAAAATTCCCATTTTGGGAATTGAATCCACATATATTCTAGTTGTCAAGGCTGAGGAACACTTCATCAAACCTTGTAAGTTTTAAATTTGTATCTATAATTGATCCTTATTGGTTTGTCCAATTCCACAATGCTATTCTATGTATTTGCCCTTTAAATCAGATTTTGCTTTTGCTTTTTACAATCCTGTGATCCCTTAATTCAGGGTAGAGTTCAGATGACTGAATGAAGCTGAACATTTATTGGCTGGATGCCCTTCCTGACACCTATGTGGAATTTGGCAGAAGATTTTTTTTTTTTTTTGTGCCCTGAGAGAGAAACATTTGTCGCTACCTAGGATTGAACTCTCAACCTTCTGAGTAGGAGGTGAACGTCTTCACCACTAGGCCACCATGCCACTTGCCCTTTAAAGCAGAATAATAATAAAAATATCATCAGACACCTGTTTCTAATTGCTTTGTCAAGTTAGGCACAAAACAAAGGTTGCCTCAGATTAAGAGAAGAGAGAAGGCTTCATGAAGGGAAAAGGCATGCATAAACCCAAAGCTATCAACAATCATCTGATGTTGTGCCTGAACCCTGTCTGCATTTAATTGTGCTTCCTGACACCATTAAAGACATTTATCTAAAAGCATTCTTTTATGATAATGAAGTTTTTATTAAGCATGATTAAGTTTTATAAAAATACCTGATGATAAATTAAGAAGCGCAGAAGCCCAAAATGAAACATTTGGGTTTAATGCATTAGGAAGCATAATTGATTAAATTATCTCATTTGTAATAAAAGTTTCACCCAAGCTGTGCTGGGTACATATCATCTCCAATTCATAGTTCGTTCTCTCCCAGAGAAGAATAATTACACCCAGTTCTTGCAATCTTTCTTTTTCCTCCTATTCCCTTCTGTAGCTGGTAAACATGGAAATCTACTTCTCTGCTCAGTTTCCCTTGTCTCTCCTATGGTCTGCCATGTGAGAAACAGAGTTCTAAACCAGGGAAGATTATATATAAATCTATTTACCACAATTGTTTTTTTCTCAATTATCTTAATAATTAACTTTGATTTTGCATCCATGATGATTCATATGGCTTTAAATTTAATGCCCACTCAGTTCAAAAGCAAGCAACAAGTTTTATTTATAAAACACATCTCTAATCTCCCAGTTCAGAATAAATAGTTTAATTCTCCTGGGAGCTAAAGGAACTAAAATCAACCTCAGCAGTTTGGCTTCCCCTTTTAAGAATCCAATCATGATGCTGGAGATGAGAGGATAAACAAAGAACTTGCAATCTGTTAGACAAACTGACAGGTTGCTGAGCTACCAAGTGAAGCTCCAAAAATATCTGAGACATGAATATGTGCAAATTTCCCTCTGCTCCTGGAGGAACATAGCTGTTTCAATTGGGAAAGGTCATTCTACCATGACATGGAAATCCAAGTCTTAGATAACCCAAGTCTGATGATTTGTTGCCCTCCCAAGCACTCTATCCCCTCCTCCCATTTCAACCTTTCCTTATGTTATGCTATCAACATAATGTTTTCCAACACTCTCAAAAGTGGTCCAGAGCTCTTAAAAATTGCTCATCCATGGATTTGGATTGGGTTATTTGAAGGGCAAAGTTCAACCATTGTTTTTTACCTGATAGGATGGGTATGCTCTGGGTCCTGTCAGATAAGGAACATTGGCTGGTGGGAACTGGAGGAATGTTTTTCCTGTCATTGCTCTGGAACATTATTTCTCCAGAGATTAGGATGGCCATGATCCTGATGGTCTTTTGTAAAGACTTGAAGACCTGTTTTATCAGCCCTAGGGTCCCAAATCTATGATGGGCCCTTTTTCCAACCATGGATTATAAGTTTTCTCAACTGATTTATATATTTAATTTTCTTTTTGTATTATGGTTGTAATTTGGTTTTCCATTGATTTTATGATTGTTCATGCCAATAGTATTGTTTGAAATGGCTGGCCAAATTAATTGAATCAATAAATGAGCCAATCAATCAATAAACAGAAAATGAACAACGCAAGAAGGGAACCAGTACAGTAATTTTCTTTCTCTCCATTTCTTGTTTGGATTTCTGCAAATTTTAGAAACTCGATGCTTTCCCCACACACTCCAAAATTCTAAATTGTGCAGAAACTGCACAAGGACATATATATATAAAACAAAATTGCAGAAATTTCTCAGAGTAACAATAACACCAACTTTTTCTTGACCCCTCTTTTTGTTAATATAAATTATTAACTAAAGCCAAATGCCTTAATAGGGTTGAAATAAAATGATGAGCATGTTCAAAGCAGCTCTATTTAACTCTTTTTCTCCTAAACAAAACAAAATTCTGAATCACATTTATTATTGATTTCACTGTTCATAATGCAAGGCTCCCCTCCTCCCCACAACTAGGTTGTTAAAATATTGTATACCTCTTACATTTGGGGGTGACTTTCATTTCATTTGAAGAATTTGCACCATGTGTTACCATATTCAGCTGAATACTGTTATTTCTTCCTCTGGTGCAGCTATGGCAACAGAAACATTGTCAAGATGTTTTCTGATTAGGGGATAGGAAATTAAAATATATGAAGAACAGTTGCAAGAACTGGAAATTTCTAGTCTAATGAAGTGAAAGATTAGAGGTGACATGATAGCAGTATTTCGATATTTAAGGGACTATCACAAAGAAGAGGGAGTCCAAAGTGCTCCCCATAGCACCTGGGGATAAGAAGCAATGGGTGAGAAAGCCTCTTTGGTAGAGAAAAGTAGTTTTGAAGAAGTTAAAAGACAAAATTCTGCAAGCTTTAGTTTTGTATCTTCTTTCAACTAAATCATTTATTATTATTTATTTATTATTATTTATTTAAATTTATATACCGCCCCCTCTCCCAAAGGGACTTGGGGCGGTGAACAGCCAGAATAAAATGCACATATAAAACACATATACAATATTTAAAAATTAAAAGAGTTAAATATATTGGCTCTTACAAAGATTAAAATAAGGGGATTAAGAAAGATTAAAACCAGATTAAAAAATTTAAAAACCCCTAGGCCAGACCGGCTTACTGAAATAAATAAGTTTTCAGCGCACGGCGGAAGGTCATGAGATCAGAGATGGTCCTCATCTCCGGGGGTCATTTGTTCCAGAGAGGGGGTGCCCCCAATGAGAAGGCCCACATCCTCGGGGTCGCCAGCCATCCAGCCAGCGGCACCCCGAGGAGGCTGACTCTATGGGAGCATATCGGTCAGCGGGAGGCTGATAATGGCAGGAGGCGGTCTCGCAGATATCCTGGTCCTGAGCCATGGAGCGCTTTAAAGATGATAACTAAGACCTTGAAGCGCACCCGGAGGGCCACCGGGAGCCAATGCAGCTCGCGCAGAAGTGGCGTAACATGGGAGCCCCGAGGAGCCCCCAACACCACCCGCGCGGCCGCATTCTGCACCAGCTGGAGCCTCCGAATGCTCTTCAAAGGCAGCCCCATGTAGAGAGCATTGGCATAGTCTAGGCGGGAGGTCACCAGGGCGGAGGTGACCGTGCGAAGTGCATCCCGATCCAGAAAGGGCCGCAACTGGTAGATCCTATGGACCTGGCCAAAAGCCCCCCTGGCGATGGCCGCCACATGGTCTTCCAATGACAGCCGCACATCCAGGAGGACACCCAGATTGCGAGCCCTCTCTGTGGGGGCAAGAGTTCCCCCCCCCACAGCCAGCTGGCTGTACCCGGGTGCCAGGAAGCACATCCACTCAGTCTTAGATGGGTTGAGCTGAAGCCTGTTCCGCCCCATCCAACACCGCACAGCCTCCAGGCACCGGGTCATCACTTCGACGGCTTCATCGGGGTGGCCCGGGGTAGAGATGTAAAGCTGAGTGTCATCAGCTTACTGATGGAACTCTACCCCAAAGCCACAGATGATCTCAGCCTGCGGCTTCATATAAATGTTGAACAGAAGTGGCAAGAGCACCGACCCCTGAGGCACCCCGCAAACCAGACCACTGCCCCCCTGCCAACACAAATTGCGAACAGTCAGAGAGGAAGGAGGAGAACCACCGCATAACAGTGCCTCCCATTCCCAACCCCCCCCCCCCCAGCCACCGCAATAAGATACTGTGGTCGACAGTATCGAAAGCTGCCGAGAGATCTAATAGGACCAGGACAGAGGAATAACCTCTATCACGGGCCCTCCAGAGATCATTCACCAATGCGACCAATGCCGTCTCTGTGCTGTGTCCGGGCCTGAAGCCCGATTGGCATGGATCCAAATAGATTTACAATTAGCCTAATATTGGCATTTAATAAATATGCAGTATATGTATATTTTTCAAAATGGGGTCGTAGAAAACACATATGCAAGAGAGAAACTTACTTTGGGGTTTTATTTCATGAAGAGGTTTTCTGTCTAAAAAGAGGAAAGGGGTAGTGAGAAAAGAGAGAGAGAGAGAGAGAGACCACACCACCCATTGCCTCTCCATGTTTCAGTTTTCAGGATGTTTAGGCACATGGTTGCAGATTCCCCTCTTTGTTCTTTTGGAGGAGAACTGCCCCACTGTTGGCATCCACTTGGTATCCACCTGGACCACAAAGGGTTCCTCAGGGATGGGGTGCTTTAAGACCGGCTTAGCTGCAAATAGTCTCCTAAGCTTCTCAAATGCCCCTTGGCATCCCATTGTCCAGGTTAGTGGATGGTTGAGCCAGGGTTTCTTCCCTCCTCCTCTGGTTTTCAATAATTTTGTGATTAGTAAGGTAATTTTTGCAATGGAGGGGATGAATTGCCTATAGAAGTTTGTGAAGCCCAGGAAGCTTTGCAACTGTTTATGGGTCCATGGGGAAAGCCTTCTAAAATGGCTTTCACTTCCCCCGGGTCCATCTCCACCACCTCACAAGACATTCTATAACATGGGTAGTCTAGGCTGGTCTTATGGAATTCACATTTTGACAGTTTGGCATACAATTTGGCATTCATAAGGATTTTTTCAGTACTTGACATACTAGTTTCACGTGTTCTTCTATCATTTCAGAATAGGTGAGAATGTCATACCAATACACCAGAACCCCTTTGAATATGTGCTCATGCAACACCTCATTTATTAGTTGCATGAAAATGGCTGGCACTCCCTGTAATCCAAAATGCATCATCCTAAACTGGGAATTGAAGGTGGTCAATTGATTTGATTCTTTGATTCTCACTGTGTTGTGACCCAACCGGGTTCCCAGAGAGCAAACAGAGACAAAGGCAGCAGGCCCCACTTTTCAAGGTTTAATCACGAATGCTGTTCCTTTACAGATAAAAGGCTGCTTTCCAACAATTATCTCTGACAAGAAAGAGCCTTTCCAAGTTGTTTGTCAAGGCTGTCAAAAAACCAGAGATAAGAACTAATTTACAAGATTCATGAACTAAGATGTCCACCAGTTGAGCTAAGAGCTTCTTTGCTGTCTGCAAAGATAGTCTTTTCAAACCTGGCTTTTATACTCTTGAGGGAGGGGCCATTACCTTGCAGCCTTATTCTCGAATCGCCTGTGTTGCTGTAATTGTTCTTTCCTCCGAGTAATTCTTTGCGCATGTGCACTTGGCACAGGCTCCTCTGGAACCTCCTCATCACTGCTGTCAGCCCCCACAAACTCTGAAGGCAGCAGTCCACTCCCTGATGGTCTTGGCCCCCCATCAAAGTCATCGCTCTCCTCAGCCATCTGCACCTGCTGCCGGCTAACCACAATACACTGGGGCCCTCATTCCATCTCTCCCCTTCCACCTGGTTCACTGGCATGCTGAGAAGCGATAATGGTTGCAACAGCAAATGCACACTTTGAATCTTGAAAAGGGGAAAAGAATGGACTAAATATATAGCTTGAAATCACTGTCAATCTAGGAAACTGCTTTCAGATTCTAGACTGTCCAAAAAATACTTGTTTGTTTTTTAAAATAATTTTATCAGCATCACTTGCTGAAGAGGAGCTAATTTTCAGGAGGAGAATGTTTCTAAATATTGTTAATTCTGGAAAAGAATAAGGAAAGTTAACAAAACCTATTTAAGGCCCCCACTAATTGAAAAATAAGCAGTCAACTGAAAAATGAGAAGCGTTAGAAATTTCCAGTTTTGAACATTGCATGACTGGCTTCTATGCTGCTTTTGCAATAAAAGAAGGGGGGGTTGAGCCATAATTCTTGAATATGAGAGTCAGTTGGGGTTTCCAAATAAAGAAACTGCTGCATGCAGCAACCATATGCCTAAAGATACTGTATAATCATTTCCATCCATCTGCCCAGTCCTCCATAAGCAGGCACACTACATAGGGGATTGAATATGTATATATGTGTGTATATACATAGTAATGGTGCTGGTGGACAGGGAGGAGGACAATTCATTGAAACAACAAGCTTTTTGAAAGTACAACTTCATTTTCAAGTCTTTAGCATTAACCAATGTCCATTTTTCTACATGGCAGAAGAAACTTCCAGACTCAGCATAGTTAGACAAAAACTATTGAAAATGTAATGCTATATCTACTGTATGCTGAAGATTTCCACTCCCTGATTTTGTTAAGATAGACATCTAAACAAATCTCTTGTATGTGTGAATGAGAGAGAGAGAGAGAGAGAGAGACAGACAGACAGACAGACAGACAGACAGACAGACAGACAGACAGACAGACAGAGACAGAGAGAGATCACAGAATTTAACTTTTAGATGTCAGGTGCAAGTAACCAGGTTAAAGAGGCATCTACGTTAAGGTTGAACAGCTCTCTCTCGACAGAGGGGAGGGATATGACACCACTTATCTCCTGTTTAGAACACAGTGCTTTTGGCAGTTCTAAGAAGATTCCACACCCATTTGCATTATTCAGGTGACCCTGAATGCACAGATAAAACTCCAAGTGGCCTCAATGACTCTCAGAAAGAGTGCTAATGACCAGATGACTGCAAGACATATACATCTTTCCATTTTCCACCATTCAGTCGGAATTGAAGAAGCTTCTTACATGAGAAGCAAGGAAAAAAAAAACAAAGTCCAGTTGCCTTTTGAAAAAGCATATTTGGAGTGGATGATTAAAAAACTCCATAGACATTTAGTAATCAGAATCACTAGTGAAAATTCTCAAGCAGAAACTTTATTTTTAGTTACCTATGTTACAAGAATCTCACCAGTCTGGCTGTATTCCCTTGGGGATGGTCAGATAAGGCTTCAGGGACTCTGAGTGAGGTCAGTCCTATGTCTCTTTCTCCAATGCAAGAACTTCAAGCTTGTCCCCTTCTTAACACCTCCCTCCAGTCTAGGTGGAGATTCCACCACATTCTCCTGTTCGTTGGTAATGAGCTATGGGCTAGTCCCTTGCCTGAGTAAAAAGTGAAAATCACATGCCAGGTTTACATAAAAGTGTTGTCTGGTATGAGTCTCTTGTTTCCTTGCCTTATCAGTCTCAACTCTCACAGTGCTATAATCAAGTAAATGAATGTTGTTTCCTTATCCTGGTTTACACAAATGCTTCTCTGTCACTCAGTAATTGTTGCTCAAACATGTAAACCAGTCCAAGGAATCATACATAATGCATGACAGATAATTAGCTGTCAGACTAGAGCTATATATTACAAGCAAAACTTGATAAACATTTTCTTCTTGATAAATTCAAGGGATGCTACATCAGCAAAGAGGGGAATGGGTGTCTGGGTTTCTAAAAGTTGTTTATTTTTTAAAAAAATAGTTTTTTGATTAATTTATTTGAAGTGAACTTCTAAATATAAGCATAGGCTGTTCATATATCTTATAAGCTATCATATATGTATAATGGAAGTGCATTGCTACAAATTTTAAAAACCACAGCAAAATATTTAAATCATCATGGCAAGTTATATATATATATATATATATATATATATATATATATATATATATATATATATATATATATATATATATCACACACACACACACAAACACCAATTATGAACCAATTATTCAGATAGTTATATTCTTTCTTATTACCCTTAACTATTTGTGAATTCTACTGTTGATTCTGAAATAGATGGAATCAACAATATTCAGTATGTTATGCAATGAATTAATATATTCATACTTGTTGCTCGTTTCACTATTCACTTCACCTACTTCTCTCACTGTCATTGTCTATTTGTTTTTTTTTAATGTAAACATATGATAGGCAGGAATGTAGCAAACCTCTCTAAGATGCACATAGTCAAATGACCATTTTTATACAGAAAAAAGGCAACCCATTAGAAAATGATCAACAGTCTGGTTTTCTGCAGTAAGTGCTACAATTGAACCATGGTCTTCCAAATGGTCTTAATTTGTACATGAGATTCCAATGGATCAGCCCTTTCTAGAACATATGAACACATGAGCAATAACTTTAAAGTCATGTATCTTTTTTGATAAGTAACTTTGTAAAACATATAAGCTTAACCAGAGATTTATTTCAAATCATGCTCTGGTAGAAGCTTGTCTATGGTATTAGGGTATACAAATTGTTAAATACTTTTCAATATGAAAGAAAATTTTACATATACCCAGCCATAGCCAAGCACATTTATGCGATGTAATATTCTCTTGGGCATCAACATCATCAATCCTTTGTTTGACAATTTTCTTAGCATCTGGGCCTGCTTGTGCTAGAAATTGCATTGAAATTCCACATTGTAATGAGGGTATGAAAATTTGGAAGCCCAAATACATTCAAATGTGTGACTGGACAGGTGTGAAGTTCCCAGATAGTTTTTTTTTTCATGTTTTATTTATTTTATTTGTGTAACATAAAAATTCAATTTCAATCAAACAGTGTGTTGTCTCAGTACAATGGTTTTTAGACAATCGTAATCAAAATGTTTCCAATAGCATTCATCACAATAACATTAATACTATAATGGCAATAATATTTAGTTTGTCTACTTTAATAAATCTCCATTTTAACATTTATCCTTTTTATGTCCCCACATTTCTAAATTCTGTTTTTATTATCTAACCATTGATAAAATATAAAAAAATATTCAGTTTCTATGTTGTCCTTAATAGTAAGCATTAGTCTATTCATTTCTGCACATTCTAATATTTTATTAATTACACTTTCATTTGTTGGGATTTCATCATACTTCCACTGTTGTGCAAATACAATTCTGGCTGCAGTTAATACATGTAAAATCAAATATATAGTCCCTTTGTCATATTTTCCCAACAGAATGCCTAATAAAAATATTTCTAGTTTTATATCTATATGCTGTTTTATCATTTTTTTCAAACCAAGTATGTATTTTCATCCAATATTTTTTAGTTTTTTGTCATGTCCAACACATATAGTAATATAAACCAGGTATTTAATTGCACTTCCAACATTTAGCGGATCTATCCTTATACATTTTTTTCAGCCTTGTTGGTGCAAAATGCCATCTATAAAACATTTTATAAAATTTTTCTTTATATGCAGTTGACATAGTCAGTTTAACATTTCTATCCCACAATTTCCATGGTTCACTACCAGTTCTCCAGAACTGGTCAGAACCTGATGCATACCACCTCTGCATTCAATGTTCAGAGCAACTGAGGTTACTTGTAAGCAGGGCATTGATCAGCACAAGACACATAAATTATCATGCTTCTTGGAAGAGTCAACATCTTGCTATGTGAACATTTTACATCAGATTTTTTAAAAAACTTTAGACTGCAATTCCTACTTGGGAATAGGTCATCGATCACCCCCATCCAGCATCTTTGCATCTTTACTATCTCAAACACTCAATCTACAAAACAAGAACTGCTTTCCCCCTGCTGCCTCTCCTTCCCTCTTCCCTCTGCACCAAATTGTTAATCAGGACTTCCTCTTTAAAAAGAACAGTAACTTTGGACTTTCTATAAGTAGGGAAGTATTGTTATAACTGAAGTTTGGAAGCAATTTTATTTCCTGTGATAGAAGCAGAAGTATATTGAAGCCAGGAGCGAATACTCAATACAAATCTGAGTTTACACAGTAAAAATATAAACTGTTCAAATTGCCAGTGCAAGGCTATCTACATGTCTCTTTCTCTTAAAAGCAACAAACTTTGAAAGTGTATTTAAATTAACTAGAGGTGGGCCAGAAAGAAATCCCATTCATCAAGGGAAAACAAAACAAAAAGCTTCCACTCAATCTACAAAACAAGAAAGAGAGTGCAAACAGCCCAGGAAAAGAGACCTCCTGCCACTTTATCAGCGGTTATAAACCTATTCTCAGATTACTTCATACTACTTCATTACTTTCATTATCTCAAAAAAAATCAATTTCTTTAATATAATTAATTTTATCAAATGATCAATTGATTTATTGTTTTTATTGCTTAGTATGATTGAGTGTTTAGTGCATATAGTATAATTACTGAATATCTGATTAGTAAAATCAGTGATTTAGTGAATTTAATTGACCAGTGTATTTAGTAATTACTGTAATAAATTAGGCTGTTTGTTGCTTAGCAAAATTATTTGATTAGAGATATTTATTTATTTATTTATTTATTTCTGAGTTTTATATACCGCCCTTCTCCCGAAGGACTCAGGGCGGTGAACAGCCAACTAAAATACAAGTAGACAAAGTATAAATTATTTAAAAGAGAATTAAATACTAGACTGTCCCAAATCTAAAAACCCCAATTAAAATCAATAAAACTTCATACCCCGTCCCAAGTAATCTAAAAACCCCATTTAAAATCCCATTAGTCAGCTCAGGCCGGCCTGCTCGAAGAGCCAGGTCTTCAGGTCACGTCTGAAGGCCCTCAGGTCACTGGTCGTTCGTAATCCAGGGGGCATCCCATTCCAAAGGGCGGGTGCCCCCACAGAGAAGGCCCTATTTCTCGGGGTCACCAGACGACACATAGAAGGCGTCGGGACCTGGAGGAGACCCTCTCTGTGGGAGCGCACCGGTCGGTGGGAGACTACTGGCAGAATGCGGTCTTGTAAGTATCCTGGTTCGATGCCATGGAGCGCTTTAAAGACTAAAACCAGTACTTTAAAGCGAACCCGGAAGGCCACCGGCAACCAATGCAGCTCGCGCAGGAGGGGCGTCACATGGGAGTATCTCGACGCCCCCGTAACCACCCGCGCGGCTACATTTTGTACCAGTTGAAGCCTCCGGGTGCTCCCCGCAGGGAGCCCCATGTAGAGGGCATTACAGTAGTCCAGACGGGAGGTGACCAGGGCATGAGTGACTGTGCGTAAGGCGTCCCGATCAAGAAAGGGCCGCATCTGGCGTATCAGGCGAACCTGATAAAAAGCCCCCCTGGAGACGGCTGTAATATGATCTTCCAAAGACAGCCGTACATCCAGGAGGACACCAAGATTGCGGGCCCCTTCTGTGGGGGTCAAGATCTCATCCCCAATAGCCAGTGACGGAGTCAGCTGACTATATCGGGCCGCCGGAAACCACAGCCACTCGGTCTTGGAAGGGTTGAGTCGAAGCCTGTTCTCGCCCATCCAGTTCCGCACAGCCTCCAGGCAACGGGCCATAACCTCCACAGCATCGTTGGGGTGGCTTGGGGTGGAGATGTAAAGCTGAGTGTCATCAGCATAAAGATGGCATTTCACCCCAAAACCACGGATGATCTCTCCCAGCGGCTTCACATAGACGTTGAATAGAAGAGGGGAGAGGACTGACCCCTGAGGCACCCCACACATGAGGGGCCTAGGGGTGGACCTCTCCCCCCCCGTCAACACCAATTGCGAGCGGTCCGAGAGGAAGGACGAGAACCACCGCAAGACGGTGCCCCCAATTCCCAATCCCTCCAACCGCCGCAATAGGATACTATGGTCGATAGTATCAAAAGCCGCTGACAGATCTAACAGGACCAGGACAAGGAACAACCTCTGTCACAGGCCCTCCAGAGATCATCTACCAACGTGACCAATGCTGTTTCGGTACTGTGCCCGGGCCTGAAGCCCGATTGGAACGGATCTAAATATTTGAATTGATTGATTGATTGATTTTTAGTAATAAGCAATCTTACTTTTGATTTGTTCTTTAACATATCAAAACTCCCACCAAGCACCTTTGCTGCAGACCCGAGTATGGTGCTGGGTGCAGGCCGGGTCAGTGGGCAGGCGGCGGTGGTGGTGGCGGTGTGGATGTCGGCCTCGGTGGTGGTGGGGCACTTTGCATTGCACCCATCATTGTTGCTTCCTCCACTGCTGTTGCTTTCCCTTCTGCCCATGCGCTGCTGTGTTTGGAATACTGCGCATTTCTCCACTGGCAGCGTTTCAGCCACTTCTTGGGCAGGGAAGCCGTAGCTTCCACAGTGCCATCTCCAACAACAGCAGCAGTGGTGAGACAGACCCCGCTGCCAACAAGAACCACTGCCCTCCCGCAGGGGCATCGCTTTGATTGATGGCAGCTGCGTCGACAAGGTCCTGCAAGTTGGTGATTCTTTTGGGTTGGGTGAATGGAAGCAGTGGTGGGAGGGTGATGCAATAGTTTCTCTCCCCCCCACGCCTCGCTTTGTTTCCCGCTCCAGAGCTTCACGTCATGGTCTCGTCCTTTGTATGGTTGGACGCTCTCCTTTTGCTCCAGCCACCTGAAACCCCCCCATGGACCTTTCCCCCCCATTTAAGTTTTCTTTACTCTCATTCCCTCCATCAGTTCCCTAAGAATACAGACTGGCCAGGCAGCTTCCTCCCTATCCCTCCCGGTAGTTTTAAAAAGGGAACATCTATCCACTTTGCCCTTCGAGAAGAGGCAAACCTTCCAATCCAAACAGAAGAGAAAGGGAATCATCCTACAACCCTTAGCATCAAGCTTCCCAGAGGATTCATCCCAAAGGATCCACCCCAAAGGAGGATTCACCCCCTTAAATGCACTCCCCTCCTTATCTATAGTTATCTATAGTTCTGTAAAGATGTTGTGCACCTTTTTTTGACTTTATTAACTACATACTATAGATGTATTTTCATGGACCACTGACAGGAGAAAATGGCTCACATGCTTTGCCCAAGAGTGTGACAGGCAACAGGCTTTTAAGGGGCTGCCAAAAAGAAAGTGGGGGCAATGTATTTTCCAACACACCAGAAGGCAAACAAGAAGAAATGGATGCAAACTCAACAAAGAGAGAAGCAACCTAAAACTAAGGAGAAACTTTCTGACAGTGAGAACAATTAACCAGTGGACCTGCTTGTCCCCAGAAATTCTGGGTGATCAATCACTGGAAATTTTTAAAAGACTGGACCGCCATTTCTCTGAAATGGTATAGGGTTCCCCCCAAAGTCCCTTCTAAATATTATTCTGACACCTTTCCCAGGACCTCTACTCAGAGTTTGGCATCCTCAGTTTTCCTGCCTGAGCAGGGGCTTGGACTAGAAGACCTCCAAACTCCCTTTCAATGCTGTTAAACACACATGTATTTATGCTCTGGACTATAGACATTGAATGCATGTAAAGCCTGAAAAATATGTGGTAGCCCTGGATAAACGAAAGTCAGTAGAATCACTAGGTGTAGGGACAGTGTAAAATATTAACACATGATAAATAGTGAAACAATTAAAAATAATAGCACAGAGTTTTCTCTGTCTCTCTCTCTCCCTCCCTCCCTTCCTTCCTATTTCTTTTTCTTTCTTTCTTTTTTTGTCTCTTTCTGTCTTTCTCTCCCTTCCTTTCTTTCTCTCTCTCTCTCACACACACCACAGACACTCTCTCTCCCTATTTCTTTTACTTTCTTTCTTTTTTTCTCTTTCTTCCTTTCTTTCTCTCCCTTCCTCTTTCTTTCTTTCTTTCTTTCTTTCTTTCTTTCTTTCTTTCTTTCTTTCTTTCTTTCTTTCTTTCTTTCTTTCTTTCTTTCTTTCTTTCTTTCTTTCCTTCCTTCTTTCCTTCCTTCCTTGTTTCCTTTCTTTCTTTCCTTTCTTTCTTCTCTCTCTCTCTCTCTCTCTCACACACACACACACACAGGCACACACACACACACACACACACACACACACACACCTGTCAGCCTTCATTCCCTCTCACTTCAGGCACCTTACTCACAAGGGGAAGTGAATCCAGCATTGGAGAAGTTCTGCAGGTTAACGGATTTGCATTTGCAGCTCCTGCAAACTTCCCCATGGCTGGATTTTTTCCCCCTCCCCCAGCATTCTTTCCCTCTCACTCCAGCACCTTACTCACAAGGGGAAGTGCTACTTCTAGTGTCCATGAAGAATCCAGTCTTGGAACAGTTTTGCAGGTTAATGGACCATTGCTCCACCCACAGTCATGTGTTTTCAAGTGGCTGCTTGAAAATGCATGGCTAGGGAGGGGGAGCAGTCCTCCTTTAAACTGGAGCAAGCGAGCATCGAGCAGGCGGGGCAAGCAAGTGAGCGGAAACCAGGCAACCGGGTTGTGGGCATGGCCAGCTAGATGTTGCTACCGGTTCGGCGACCCATGCCAAATTCTTGCTACCGGTTCCCTGAGTAGGTGTGAACCAGCGGAATACCACCTCTGGATCAAAGAGGTATGATTACCTAATCTGACCCTATGAGAGCGGCCAGACAGGAAATCCACAATCCAAAAGCAGATTGAATAAGAAAGCCCAAGGTCCATAAGTTTAGACACTAGTCTATGTTCCCCACTCCTCCAGGATTTCAAGAAGATGTAGTTCTGAGATGCATCTGCCAGCTCCTTTAGAACTCTGGGATGTAATCTGTCAGGTCCTAATTATTTGTATTTGTCAAGATCAAACAGGTGTTCTCTTATCATTTTTTTGCTTATTTTAACTTTTATTTCTAGTTTGTCTTTTACAATTATGTTTTAGGTAGTTTGGGCTATAGTTTGTTTTTGCGTGAAAATTGATGCGAAGAATAAGTTAAGCAGCTCTGCTTTCTCTCTGCTGTCTGTTACTTCCTTGCTGTCTTCTCTCTTTAGTGGACTGGCTGTTTCCTTAATTTTTTTTCCTTGTTATTTATATATTGGAAGAAATGTTTTTTTTAATTATCTTTGATTTTTGTTGCAAGTCGTTGTTCATTCTAAGCTTTTGCTTTCCTTACTTCATCTTTGCAGATCTGACTATCTGCTGATAGCCTTAGTTATGTGTCCCTCTTTCCATTTTTTGTACTTGTCCTTTTTGTCTTTCAATTTGTCAGAGAGATCTTTGTGCAGCCATGTTGGTTTCTTCTTGCATTTCTTGTTGTTCTTTTCTTTTTCAGTGGTATTGTGCTGGACTAGGCTTTTATGATCATATTTTTCAGAGTTTCCCAAGCTTCTTCAGTTGTTTTCCTCTTAAGGATTTTCATCTAAGGAATCTTTCTCAAGTTCTTGTTAACATTGTTAAAATCAGCTCTTTTAAAGTTGAGGACTCTGGTATCATTGTGCTCTATTGCTTGTGTTTGAGTTATGTTAATTCTAATATGACATGGTCACTTTCACCAAAAATTCCTGCAGTTTAAACTCCCTCTATCACTTCTTCTCTGTTTGTAAGAATTAAGTCCAGTATGGCTATCCCTCTAGTTCCCTCCTCTACCTTTTGGACAACAAAGTTGTCAGCTAGGTTGCTCAGGAACTATTCGATTTCTCACTTGGTACAGAATTAGTCTTCCAATTGATGTCAGGGTAACTATTATTATTTTAGCATGCTCCCTACATATATTTGTTAGTTGGTTGACAAAAAGTACATCTATTTTTTCTGCTTGGTTGAGTGGCCTGTAATACACACCTATGGCAATGTCATTCTTTTTTTTTTCTTTTATATTGAGCCATATGCATTCTAGGAGATTTTCACCTTTGGTTCCATGATTTCTGTAGCAATGTAGTGGTCCTTTGCATACAGTGCACTTTTATGGGATCTGGGTTTTTTGAACAATTTGTATCCTTCTATTGGTATCTTCCAGTCATGGGTTTTGTCCCACCAAGTTTTTATACTTCCAGCTATATCTACCTTCATGTATTAATAGTTCAGGTTCAGTCTGTTTGTTCCTCAAACTTTGTGCATTTGTATATATAGACACTTGATGTCTTTATGTCTGACTCTGGGTATGCTTCCTATGTCTCCTATTCGGTATTTGAGTTTGTCTTCCTTGCCATCCCTCCTTACCTCATTATTTGACTTGCTTTCTAGAGGTTTTTGCTTGGAATTAGCTCCTGGAGATTGGTCACCCTCCCCCCTTAATTTTAGTTTAAAGAGCTCTTGATAAGTTAAACCAGTCATTTTCCTGAAAACATTCTTCCCAGTCTTTGTGAGGTGCAGCCTATCTCTTGCCAAAAACTCATCATGGAGGTACTGCAGATTATGATCCAGGAATCCACAAAAAGGTGACACCAACCCTTTAGCCAGTGGTTCACTTCTAGAATCCTTTGTTTTGTTACTGGATGTTGACCTTTTGTTGGCAATACAGATGAAAAAATTACTTGTGCATGTAACTCCTTAACTTTCTTGCCTAGCTGCTCGTAATCACTCAATATTGTTTTCAAATCCTTTTTGGTGTCATCCCTACATGTAGTAGTAGAAAAGGGTAGTAATCTATGGGCCTAATTATTTTGGTTAGATTCTCAGCCATATCCTTGATTTTTGCTGTAGGGAGACAACATACCTCCCTACGTTGTATGTCCGGTCTGCAGATGGCTGGTTCTGTTCCTTTGAGAATAGAATCTCCTATCACCAACACTTGCCTTCCTTTTTTAGGGGCTGCAGCTGGGGGTGCTTTTCTGTTTATTCTAAGTGAGTGTGTTAATGTGACCTTTTTAGGGATATTGGATGCTTTTCTAAGTGTTTGCATATTTTCTTTGAGGGGGAGGTTGTGGGTCTGAATATTTTCAACTAGGAGGAGAAATCGGTTGCTCAGTTTTAATGGGGCTGCTTCTGATTGGATTAGATTGGGTTTTTTAGATGCGTGCTGCTTTTTTCTTTAATTATTGTGTTTCCTTCTATGTGTGACATATCTCCATTTGTCTTCCTCCAATAGTTTATCAGCAGGGTCAAATCCTCTGGAAATTATTTGTTCATTATTTGGTTCAATTTGGGCATAGGTTTCTTGAGTTGGTTGGAGTTTAGCTCGAGCTGCCCCTAGATTCCTTACTTTTTCCTCCAGTAGTTCACATAGCTTACATTTAATACATGTGTAATTTGGCTATTCTTTGGGCATAAGCACATACATGGAACATATGTTGCACACCATAATAGTATCAGTCACCTGTTCCATTAGTTTGTTTCTTTTTTCTGGTTCTTTTAAGGGTAAAAAGTTTTGTATCTTTCTTTTTTTCCCATTCTTTTTTTTCTGCCTTTTTGTGCTTATTTTTATACCTGGTTATTTACTTGCTTACTATTATGTTAGTTTTATTTATCCCTTTCTTCCCTATGTTTTAAAAAAGTTTTTGAGCTCCAGTTTCCCCCTATCTTATTATTTAAGATTTGCCTTATTTATTTGATTGATCTTTGTTAATCCTATTCTTCTTGATTTCTAATGTTCCACTCTTGTCCTTTATTATTTATCTTTTATTTTCTGTCCTGCATTTATTTTTATTCTCTCTACTGGGGTCTTTCCTCTCTGCCTATCGGAACTCACTTCCATCATTCGCTGCTCTGACCTCTTGTTGTTTTCTCTGCCAGCTCCCTTCTGTCCTTCAGTGCTCCAGTCTTTTCATCCTCATCCCTGCTCTGGTCAGTTCTCTCGGTCTGCCGTGTAGCTTTCAGTCAGCTCAGCTCTGCTGCCCGGTCTGTTTCACTCAGCCCTCCACTCAGCTCCACTGTTGCTTCCCCCCTTGCTGTCTGTGGTGCTTTCAGGCTCTAGCTCACTGCACTGCTCCATGCTGCTGCTGCTGTCTCTCTCTCCTCCCTGCAGTGCTGTGGCTGCTTTTTGCTCTGCAGCCACCTGACTCCCATTTGCTTGCTTGTTGTACTGGAATGCTGCTTCCACCAGCAAACAGGAGGAGGGTCCTCAGCAAGCTTGTCTCTCTTCTCTTCCCTTCCTCCCAACTCTGTGGATGATCCACAGCAAGTTTGCTCCTACAACTTCTGAAGGCATGCTGTTTCACTGGTTGATTGTTCCCATTGTCAGAAAATTTCTCCCAAGTTCCAGGTTGTTTCTCTCCTTAAGAGAGAACATTTATTTCTTGTCCCTCCCCACAAAAAAATAACCCCCTGTCTGTTAGAGTCTTCTCCTAGATGGCAGTACAAAAAATGGAGACAGTGTGAATTTCAAACATGGAAGGGTTAGTAGAACTTTCACATTAGCTGCCTGTGAAAAATCTACTCTCTGGAGATGCACGAAACACATGTTGCAGGACTTTTCATTGAACAGTTACTTCACCATTAAATTTAATAAGTGGGAAAAGTTCAAGAGGGCATAAAACTGGTTGGATGACAGTACTCCTAGGTGCTCCCACCCTCTCTCTCTTTCTTTTCTGTTTGAGCAGAGGCTATCTGCTACTATCAGAATCTATGCGTCTATCTGTATGTGTCTGCATAAATATGTGTGTGTAAAGATGTGTGTTTGTGTATGTGTGCATATACTATATATATCCAGCTTTTGACAGGATGGCAAACTAGAAACAGGATCTCAAAGCCCCAAATTATAATTGTTTTGTGGTCCATTGTAATCCTTTCAAAAGAAAAAAAACTTGTGTCTAAGCCGCACAGCTGGACAAAAGTCAAGCTTTGCTCTCTATGGGCTTCAGTAAAAGACAGTATTTGAATCTGCTCGTGTGTCAAGCATTTTTTGGTCTGTCTGTTAGGATTTAACTAGAAACTTTTTGCTACGTTTGTTGGAGATATCAATAGAAGCTGTCTGGATTCAAGGAAAATGAGGGTCACTTCTTACAATGCAACTTCAGTCAGAATAATAAAATTTAATTTGGTAAAAAAAAGATTTTATGTTATTGGAATAGTTCCAATAGCCAATGAAAATATTGATTATTGCTGTGTCAAACAATCTTGGCTGGGAAGTTGTACATACAAGAGGCAGAATTAGATATTCCTTTGTCAATAAACAGATCTAAACACTTTATTTATTTATTTATTTATTTATTTATTTGTGAATAAAGCCCCCCTGATTTACGATCTTACTCAGGAAGAGGGCGTGGACCTGGTAGGTATTACCGAAACCTGGTTGGGCCCAGAGGGTGGTATTCCTCTGAAGGAGATGTGCCCACCAGGTTTCTTAGCATTTCATCAGCCTGGGTCTCAGGGAAGGGGTGGTGATGGCTCTCTACATGGGGCTCCCTGCGGGGAGCACCCGGAGACTCCAACTGGTACAAAATGCGGCCGCGTGGGTGGTTATGGGGGCGTCACGAAGCTCCCATGTGACGCCTCTTGTGCGCGAGCTGCATTGGTTGCCGGTGGTTTTCCGGGTTCGCTTTAAGGTTCTGGTTTTGACCTTTAAAGTGATCCATGGCATTGGACCAGGTTATCTGCAGGACCGTGTTCTGCCGGTAATCTCCCACCGACCTGTGCATTCCCACAGGGAGGGCCTTCTTCGGGTGCCGTCGGCTTCTATGTGTCGTCTGGCGACCCCTAGGAGTAGGGCCTTCTCTGTGGGGCCCCCCGCCCTCCCGAATGGTCTGCCTCCAGAAATACGCAATAATATGGACCTGAGAGCTTTCAGACGTGCATTAAAAACCTGGCTCTTCGAGCAGGCCGGCCTAGGCTGACATGGGATTTTTAATTTAGCATTTGCATTTTAATCAGGATTTTAAAATTTGGGTTTTTAATTAACTTATTGTGGGAGGGTATAATTTTAGACAGCCTAAATTATTTAATTTATTTTTAACTTTTATAAATTGTAACAAAGTCTTATGGTTGGCTGTGCACTGCCCGGAGTCCTCCGGGAGAAGGGCAGTATATAAATATAATAATAAGTAAATAAATAAATTTATTTATTTATTTTATTTGTCAATTGCTTACAAGATAATAGGTATAAGTATAACATAGTTATGAATACATGGATACATATAAGAAAAATAAAATATAAAAGAAACAATAGGACAGGGACGGTAGGCATGTTGATGCACTTATGCACGCCCCCTACAGACCTCTTAGGAAAGGGGTGAGGTCAATAGTAGACAGTCTAAGGTTAAAGTTTTTGGGGTTTGGGGAAGAAACCACAGAGTCAGGTAGAGTATTCCAGACATTGACCACTCTGTTGCTGAAGTCGTATTTCCTGCAATCAAGTTTGGTGCGATTAACTTTGAGTTTGCATCTATTGTTTGCTCTTGTGTTGTTATGGTTGAAGCTGAAGTATTCATTGACAGGTAGGACATTGCAATGTATGATTTTATATACTATACGTAGATCGGACCGAAGGCGGCGTAGTTCAAGGTTTTCTAGGTCTAGAATGTTGAGTGTGGTGGCATAAGGTATTCTGCAACGAGTAGAGGAGTGAAGAACTCTTCTTGTAAAATATTTCTGGACTTTCTCAGCTGTGTTAATATCAGATACGTAATGTGGGTTCCAGACTGATGAGCTGTATTCGAGTATTGGTCTAGCAAATGTTTTGTATGCTCTAGTTATTAGTGTAATATTACCAGAGAAAAAGCTACGTAAGATTAGATTAACAACTCTTAATGCCTTTTTGGCTATGTAGTTACAGTGAGCTCTAGCACTTAGATCATTAGAGATGAGTATTCCAAGGTCCTTTACAGAGCTTGGATCATCCACAAGTTCTTGACTATTCAGCCTGTATTTTATTTTCTGATTTTTTTTGCCAATATGTAGGACAGAGCATTTATTTGTTGAGATCTGAAGTTGCCATTTGTTTGACCATTCTGATACATAGTCAAGGTCTTTTTGAAGGGTAGCGGTATTTTCTGTGGTGTTGAATAGCTTTACATCATCAGCGAAGAGAACGCAGTTGCTCTTGATATGATCACAGAGGTCATTTATGTAGAGTATGAAGAGAGTTGGTCCTAGAACACTGCCTTGGGGGACACCACTGTTGACAGGTATAGAATTGGATAGGACTCTCCCAATTTTGATCATTTGTTGTCTGTTTGACAGGAATGCTTCTATCCAGTTATGCAGGTATAGAGAGATACCATAAGATTTTAGTTTTAGGAGTAGTTTGTCATGTACCACTGAATCAAAGGCTTTGCAGAAGTCTATGTAGATTGCGTCTATTGCTTTGCCCTGATCGAGTTGTGTAGTCCATATGTTTTTGCAATGTAAGAGTTGCAGATTACATGATAGTTTTTTCCTAAAACCAAATTGTTTATTAGAGAGTAGGTTGTTTGTTTCTAAGTGAAGGATGATGGATTGGTTGATAATTGATTCCATGACTTTACAGGTGACGCAGCATAAAGAGATTGGTCTGTAATTTTCAACTAGGCTGGGGTCTCCCTTTTTGAAGACGGGGATGACCGTGGCTTGTGACGATAGTTTTGGCAAGGAGCTGGTCCTGAAAGATTTTTCAAAGATTATGCTTAGAGGTCCTGCTATGGGAGTGGATAGCTTTTTTAAGAAGTAGGCACATATTCCATCCAGTCCAATAGATAGAAATGGTTTTAGATTGCGTAGTGCTTTTTCAACATTGTCTTCTGTAAAATCGATATGTATTAGATCATTGTAATTGTCTGTGGTTTGACTAGGAAATATTGGGCATGATCCATTGCTGTTTACAAATACTGAGCCAAAGAATGTGTTAAAGAGGTTGGCTTTAATAGTGTCGTCATTGCAGTCTTTACCATTAGGTCCTTTCAGGGGTGGGATGGACCTTGAGTCTTTTAGTTTGTTGTTTATAAAACTGTAGAAAGCACAGGTGGAATTGGTGCATAGAAGGTTTTCTTCTTGTTTAATGTGATAATTGGTGCATTCAGTTTTTATCTGGTGGCATAAATTTTTGTATCGGCTTTTGAAGTTGGCAACATGACCAGATTTGTTTTTCCACCAAAGTGATTTCTTTTTGGATTGAAGCTTCCTTATTGTTTTGGGTAATTTGTTTTTTCTGGTTTTGGTTGTTTTTAATGGTATATGTAGTTTGATGACTTTTTGACTTCAAGTAAAAATATGTTGTAATAGTCTTCTATAGTATTGCATCCAGAGAATAGAAATTGCCAATCAAGGGATGAGAGATCATTGTTTATAAAATCATAGTTGCCTTTTTTGAAGTTATAATTGGGGATTCCGTCATTTTGATGATTTTTGTGTGGACGTATGTTGAGACAAAAGTCAATCATGTTGTGGTCACTGTTGGAAAAGGGTTCTTTAATTTGTATTTCATAAATTGAATTCAAACTACTGCAGAAGATGAGATCGAGGCAGTTGTTAAGTCTAGTGTTGTTGGTTACTAGTTGTTCTAGTCCCAGATTTCTTATTGCATTGTAGAAGATTTCATGTGTGGGTTCATTTGTACATTCATTAAGGGTCCAGTTAATATGAGGTAGATTGAAGTCACCAAGAAAGATGAAAGTGTGTGGGCAGGATGCTGCCCATGTTAGTAGTGTATTTAGCTTGTTTGCATGTTTGATGTCATAATCAGGGGCTCTGTAGCATAGTAAGAACCGAAATGTGATATTTAAGGACAGTTCACAGACGATGGTCTCAGGAATAGCAAGCTCCTGGGTAACTTAGATGCTTTTTAGATGTAGGGACTTTTTATAGAAGATAGCAACACCACCTCCTCTATGGATTTCACGATCTGATCGGTAAACATGATAATCTCTTACTGTGATAATGGAGTCAGGGAGAGATGCATTGAGCCATATTTCACAGACAAATATGATGTCGAATTTAGCCGTAGTTAGTAAGACAAGAAATTCGGGTATTTTATTTACAAGGCTTCTTGCATTGAGTAGCTTGCATTTAAGATCAGTTGTAGTTGGGATAGAGGTAGTTTGGGGCGTGCATGCCTAGTTTTGAGTGATGTTGGATTGGATTGGGTGGGGTTGGATGCGGAGTTGCGGGTTGTGTGACTTTCTTTTATGCAATCAGATCTGTAGTCAATGTATAGGTCCTTTTCTCCATTGTCTAGACGGTTTTTGAGTTCAGCGTGGAATTCACAGGAGCAGATTCTTTGCAGTATGGATAAGTCTGGTCTTGAGCGAAGTTTTTTGTGGTTGGGATTGGCTTTTGCAATGGTATTTATTGTATGAATGAATATGTGTTTGCTGGACTCATTTTTGCATACATCTCTACAAAACCTTGGGGCCACAGAGTCATCATTGTATTTGAACTCAGGGCCATGTCTGGTTATTTCAATTATATCTTCAGGAGAGATGTTTGTTGTATTTGTGTTGCTTATGATATCACAAACTTTGGTAATGTCATCTGATTCATTGGTGTCTTCGAGACCAAATAAGATGGCATTTGGACGTTTCTGTTCACGTTCCATGGTGTCTCTGATGAGTAAGAAGATATTATTCATGGAATTATTTGAAGGGATAGTAATTGTTTGTGGCTGTGGTTTGGTATATACTTCTGGCAGACTGTAGACCGAAGTATGGTTGATGTCCAATTCTGGTTTCAAAACTATGTTCTCAGTACAGTACATCTAAGCAATTTCCAAAGGTTAATGTGGCAAATATTGTTATTTTTTACCACAAGTCAAATTCTCTGGATAACCATAGGTAGACTGATAGGGTAGGCTGAATCAGACTGCATTCCAATATTTGAATAAGAACAAAAAAAGGCTATGATCTCAGAAAGTCCTGAGTTTTTGTTTTTTGTTTTGAAGTAGGGATGGTTTTAGTAACTAAATACAAAATAAAAGTGAAAAAAATGAACAAGACAATAAATTTAAAAGAAACAAAAATAAAACTAAAAAACTCAAAAGAAAAAAAAGAAAAACCTGTGTGATTGGTATTTAAAAAGATCTACTTCTGCCTTTAAAAGAGTAGTACTCATGTTCTGTTGTAATCAGCCATAGATCTTTTATTATGATAAGTCATTTGTTTATAAATCGCTAAGAACAACCACCTTTGAGACCACTGAGTAGTTAGGAACTTATATTTCTATTTCCAAAGCTGAAGAATAAATCATTTAGCTATAAGTAGGGCACCAAAAATTCATGGTCTTTTTTGAAATGTTAGATTTCTATGAAATAGAAATATAATTCAAAAGTATATAATGACTGAAAATTTTAAATATATGTAATAACATATTCCCCAAACACAGTGCAGTAGAACAGTTGTGCAATACTTCACAAACATATGTTTCATTGAAACAGCAATACTATTTATTCAACACTTTTCTTTCAAATGCAAGAGAATCTATTAGATCCAAAATAACAGAATAACAGAGATGAAAAGGGACATTGGAGGTCTTCTACTTCAACCCCCTGCTTAAGCAGGAGATCCTATACCATTCCAGACAAATGTCTTCTTAAAAACTTCCAGTGAAGGCAAGCAGTTGTGACATGTCAATTGTTCTTACTGTTACAAAATTTCTCCTTAGTTCTAGGTTGCTTCTCTCCTTGATTAGTTTGCATCCATTGTTTTTGTCTTCCTTTCTGATGCTTTGAAAATAGAATGACCCCTTCT
Organism: Bungarus multicinctus; assembly: GCA_023653725.1. Lineage (NCBI taxonomy): Eukaryota > Metazoa > Chordata > Lepidosauria > Squamata > Elapidae > Bungarus > Bungarus multicinctus. The sequence continues at coordinate 11,535,671 of CM042837.1, forward strand.
GTTATTTTCTTGTTCTGAATATCATGCAAAAACAGCCCAATTAACAATCCGGATCAGTGGATTTTGGAAGGGAAGGTTTTAATGCAGAATCTTATTCAACTATTATTAAAAAGCTGAAACTAGTCTATGAAGTCTGCTAGTTTATATACTCATGTCTACAGTTTATGTCTATAGATACTAGAGTGCAAATGTTTATATGTTAGAAAAATCACTCATTTTTTTTCATTCATTTTTTTAGCCAATACTGTATGGCAGGAAGGCACCAAATATGCTTCTTGCCTGTTGTCCTCTTTGATCTAAAACTGTGACATGGTAAAGAAATCCTAATGGAATGTGCTCAACATGAATCCATAAAGTGAGAGACAAATTTGCTTTAAAACAGTTGCTCTGGCTTTTAGTAAGCCTGAAGGAGGTAACTACTTAGCAGCACAAGAAATATTGACAGGAAATGAGTTACTTTTTGCCAATTGGAAATGATTTGCCAAGGGTAAATCCCTAAAATGAGAGCAATCCAACACCATATGCAGTTTACACTTGTTCAATGCTGGGAGATCTTACAAGAAAAATGAATGAATAAATAAATGCTGTAAAAGTGCCTGCAGTCACTTTTTCTTCCTCTTCGCTGCCAATAAATGTTGCCCAAAGTTGAATAGATGTAATATAAAATAAAGTTCTCAAATATGCCAATGAAGGGGCAGAATATAAACATGTAAAATGATTGTAGTTTTATCACTTGTTTTACTTTGCAGTTACAGTGACAGTTTCTAAATCAGCACTTATGTGCTTATGTGTTAATGTACTGGTACAGTCTAGTTGGTTCCAGAGCACCAAAAAATTACTTTTATATGTGGAGATTATCTTTTTTCCCTAGTGATAGTCTAAGAATTAATATTGCAATTACAAGCTATATACAGGTAGCTTAAGAAACATGTTTTCTTCTACCATCTATAAATTTGATATATACAAGATTGGTTTCTGTGCTTATAATAATGTAATTATGTAAAACTTTTCCATACAAAATGAAGAAAGGGTTAGCACACATACCATGGGAGAATATTGGTATAAGCCTTCAATCTTACTTAGACTAGATAGGCAGATAGTAGGATTAGTGGGATTCTACAATATTCAGGCTTATGCAACTGAATATATAAGAATCCCTGAATTTCCTCAATCTTTTAAATATTTCAAGGCTCATCTGTGGTGAAGACTTATTGATCCAGGTAAACAAGGAAAGCCAAGTTAGTCCTGTACTAAGAGTTGGTTCATTCCAATTTCCACATTATTTTATTGGGCATTGCATGTCAGAACAACTAGACTCAAAGACAGTTTTTTCCCATGCTATCACTCTGCCGAACACTTAATTTTCACAGCACTGTCTTAGGACTAAGAAATTAGTGTAGTAGGCTGTATTGCTGTTCTCATCCTTCTTATCTTCTCATTTCGCATCTTCTCACTTTTCCTACTATCTTCTCCTATTGGTATCTTATGATTTATCACTTGTTGTTTATATCTTATGATGAATGATTGTAACTATGATTTATGATCTATGACCTATCACTTTGTTGTTGCATGTATATAAACAGAGAGGATATTGTTGGGCTCTGGGTGCTTTCCGACCTGTTTGGAGCCCGACACATCAATGGGGTGTGAGGGGTTGCCAATGGCAGGCTGCAGCTGCCCAGGAGTCTGGGACTAAGCAGGGGAGGTCAGTTCTGTCCAGTTCTATAGAACCGGTTGTTATGATTTTGTGCAGTATGGAGAACTGGCAAAACGTACCACTGGCTGGCCCCACCCCTCTTTGCCTGCCCCTCCCATCTGCGCCCAGACAGTCCTTATCACGCATGCACAGCAGCAGCCTGCTTTTGCACACCCACCAGGCCAACCATTGCTGCATGCTTTCTGCTGTGGCCCTGCTTGATCTCCCTGGGTGAGTGAGGCTCTGCAAGCTCTGGGGCTCAGTTGCCTACCTGCCACTGCCAGTCACTTTTCCCCTATTACCACACTTGCCTTTTGCTGCTGCCGCCTGCCACCCTAACCCCCAGCAGGTAAGGCCCAGCAGCTGTGGTGAATCCAGGTGGGGGGCGAGATGCAGACTGGTGGGGACCCGAGCTAAATTTCGCTGTACTGGAGAACATGTGGAGAGGCTGATGTTCTCCTGCTGAAGGGAAAGCAAAAGAGTCTTTCCTGGCACAACTTGGGTGGCAGAGAGAAACAGGATTCAACCGGGCTGCTTCTCTGCCACCCATTTCCCTATTAGAGGAGAACTTGCAAACTTTTCACTGTGCCGAGAAAGACTTTCTTGCTTTCCCAGCAGCAGAACATGAACTCTCCACATGTTACAGCAAAATTTAGCTCGGATTCACCACAGCTGCTGGGCCTTGCTGGCGGGGGGGACAACAAGTGGGGGTGGACGACCAGGGAGCATGACCCTTTGCCGCCTGCATGGCCCCTTTGCCTGCCACCCCTTCCCTCTCCTGTCTGCAGCCCCTTTGTTGGACCCGGAACAATTGTCCCTGGTTGGCCCCGCAATGCCCACCCCATTCACACCTGTGCCGGACCGAAATCCACGATCGTGCACTGTTTCGATCCGTGCTCACTGCTGGAGCGTCCCGAGCCGGTTGGTTTCAGGGCTAAGCCACCCCGTAGAGGTGGTGAAGAGGGGGCGAGACTGCCAGCAGGGTCGAGGAGAGCCGTATCTCTCCTCCCCAGCTGGCCATTATTCCCTTTCCTGAAGGTGGTCGCAGCGGTGGTCAGAAATGGCCACCTCAAAGAAAAACTCGACTGGAAAAGAATGTGCAGGAGGAAGATAAGAAGAGAAAGTTTTGGCTAACCTGGTCGAACTGAAAAAGCAACAACATAAGGTACCCTGGAATTGGAACTATAAAGAATAACATTGCTCCCAAAGAAGATTTGAAGTGGCGAATGAGATAGGGAAGTGAAAGGATTTGGGTTTTTTTTCTTTCCTTCCCCATATTGACAACTAAGAGATTTAAGTAAGAAATTGACAAAAATCCACTTTGACATTAACAGGCATTTAAGCTGAAAATAAAATGTCAAAGGGATAATAAAGACTTCTAGATTTTTAAAAACTTTTAAAAGAAGGTAAGGAGAGAAAGGGAAAAAATGAAAGGGTGGGATCTGGAAAAATGGAGGGGACCACCTGGAAGTAAAAGGAATTAACAGTGAAACTTTAACAAGATTCCTAAAAGATACATTCTAATTGAAACTTTGTAACAAGATAATAGAACCCCAGGAAGAGAAAGTGGAAAAAAGAAGCAAGAAGTAACAGCTTTGGATTATTTGGATTACTTGGTGATTTTTGGATTTTTGGTTATTGGATCTAAAGGATTAAAATCAGTCGGGTGGTTGTTTAAAAGTGATTTTTAAAATGGCATCACTCTTGGAAGAACTGAAAATGGAACTTAAAAAACAGAAAGAAGATGCACGAGAAGGAAGAGGTTTTTTTGGCTTCGTATTTCAATTTTTAGAAATGGAGATCCTGAACTATGAGAAACAACAAGAAATGCCTGTAGAACAAGAAGGGCGGGACAAAGAAGAAGCCCTCTTCAATGACCAAGTAATAAAATGATAAAATACTCATTATAATGTAATGGAATGTTTGTTAATAAATTAATGAAATAAAGAGAACGAGAGAATGACTTCATGGACCAGAAGCCATACCACAGCTGCTTCACTACCTGCTTCAAACCCCCCCAACCCATACATGAAGGGAACTGATGCCCACCATGAAGATGTGACACGACCACGAACGCGAAGCCAAACAATAGGATCACAGCTCACCAGCTCAAATCCCCCAGCAACTGAGACTAACCGGAGTACAACCAAACCCCCACCAGAACAGAACACACCCCCAGCCAATCAGAACACAGCCAACCCCCCAACCAATCAGAACACAGCCAAACCCCCAACCAATGAGAACACACCCCCACCCAATCAGAACACAGCCAAGCCCCCTCCCAATCAAGTCACACCCCCACTAGTAGTTAAAAGGAAGAAGCAGCTGCAAGCTCACATCACTCTGAGAAGCACAAGGCCGAAGACAGAAGCCTGAAGATGATGAATGAGACTTCATCGAAACGTCGCCTAAATATTTCCAACTCTACGCGGGAGAAAACCCGAAGAACCAAAGATCCATATATATATATATATATATATATATATATATATATATATATATATATATAATTGAATTTAGAAAGGAATGAGATAATTAAAAGCAAGGTTGAGAAAACTAAGGGAAGGGAAAAATTACTGAGAAAATGTTAAAATAGTAATAAGATATGGAATAGAACACAAAGATTAATATGAAATTGAGTTTGTGTCTGTATGGAGAAGTGATAACCTGGGACCATGTTATTCTCAAAAAAAGATATTTTATTTGTATTATGTTTTGTGAAAACCCAAATAAAATTTTTACCAAAAAAAAAAAAGTTTGCCGTGTAAAGAGTGAGTGGGTGGGGAGGGTTCCCGCAGGCCATCTGGGCGGTGCAGCCTTGTGTTTCTGAGCAGCCTGGATTAATTGCTTTGGGTGGGGTGCTTTGGGGATGAGATTTCTCTGCGGCTCACCAGTGGGCCGTGGCCCACCGGTTGGCAACCACTGATTTAAAACGCTGAGAGAAGCTAGCTCTCAGCACTGGCTTTTCACGGATTGTCCGTTCTTGCTGCTGTTAATGCTGAGTTCTGAAAATAAACAGAAACATGACTGCATCAAAGTGTGAGTACTCTTTGCTTTGTGAGTAACTGCTCAGGAATTCAGGGGCAGCTGAGACATATGCACTAGAGACAAATTCCTTGTGTATCCAATCACACTTGGCCAATAAAGAATTCTATTCTGTTCTATTCTATTCTGTCCTGTCCTGCTCTGCTTTGCTCTACTCTACTCTACTCTACTCTTAGAATTGTGTGATTGGATACATATAATAGCTACATAGTATACATGTCTTTGTACATTATTTTTACATATCAATATAACATTGTTGAATGTGTACTGAAGTGAAAAAATTCTCTATGACCCTATTTATGAGTGGAGACCACACAATCTGCTTGAGCCAGGGTGGTAGGGTAGAATATAATCAGCTTTACATACACATATAATAAATGCTGACCAGTAATGATGTCAAATGTCAATCATAAAATGGATTAGATTTTCTTTTTATAGTGAGATAGGCAGAAAAATAAAATGAATGTCAATATTAGTCGGTTTGTGTTGTTAATTACTTTTTCATTTCCTCCTGAAAATACAAGTGCTCATTTAAGATAACCAGTGAGTCAACATCTTCAAATGCTTAAGCAAGCTCTTAAGGATTCTTGGGGATATACTTTTGAGAGTTTGGAGACCTTGGGTCAGCTATTTGTTTTACTCCTTCAACACATAAATTGTTATTACTTTTTTCTACACACACACTTAATCTGTTTATTTTTGAGAACTACACTCTTTGTAGAATTTCAAGAGATAGCCGTGAACATTTGTTTGACAATACAAAATCAAGTAGTTTTTCTGTATCACTTCATACAATGATAGAAATAGTAGAAAGAACTATCAGATTAGCATAGATCAAGCAAAACACAAAAATCCATCCAAAACATCCAAAATAATTATTTCTCAGCTGAAAATCAGCTGGGAACTCCAGTATTTGAAAGCAAAACAAATCCAACCCAACAGCCATATATTTTTCAAGGACTGCTCTAATAGGCTGCTGAGTTTGTATACATACATAATTATTATAAAGAATGCCACAAGAAAATTACCAATCTTCTTGAGAGAAGGGTAAAATAACCAGGCCTCATAGTAATTCAATAGCCACAATACAATTAAAAAAACCTTTTAATTCCTGTAAATCTTTCATGGGGAAAAGGGAAGGAGGGTTCTTGGTGCTCTCTGAGCTTGTTTTTTTCTTGCAGACATTTCATTGCCCAAACCAGATAATATCATCGATGTTAAAAGGAAGGAATCAACCCCAGGCAAAACTTGGCATGCGGAACCCTGGAATAGGAAGCAGAAACATTCTGACTAGAAGAATGCAAGAAAAAACAGTAGGGAAAATATAGGCTGGCACATAGTGAGTGTGAAGTGAGATGGGGATATAAGCATCAGTAGTTTGAACTAAGATTTGGTATGAATAGGGAGCCAGTGCCATGGCACACAATGCCATGCATTTCCTCCTTTTATTAAAAATGAAAATTTTAGGAAGAAACTCCTGCCTGTAGGATCTGAGCAACCTTGAAAAATTCACAACAGTGGAAATCTTAAAAGATGGAAACCCTGATGAGAGATTTTTAGCAGAAGATACCATGGATGGTCTATCAAAGAAGTCCCTCTCATTGGCAAGGATGCAAATGCAATAGACTTTGTTAAGGTCTCTTCTAACTCTCTTCTTCTGGTATCCATGCCAGCTAATGTGCAAAGTGCAGATAACTATACATAAATGCCAAAATTACTGAAGACAGCCTATGGTGAAGAGTTCATTTCATGCCCAGCAGGACAATTAAGTAGAAATGGCATGACTGATTCACAACTCCATGCCTCAATATATGAACATATTTCTTTATACGTTGAAAGATGTGTAAAAGAAACTGTCACTCTTATACTGTAGGAGCAAACATCATGCTTATTTGTAAGGTGTTTTAAAATAATTAATCTCTCCTGCCTGCTTGATCAAGAGGTTTTCAAACAGTGAATAATACTATATTGAGTGTAGTTACTGGATCCCTGAGCAAATAATCCAATTTTGCCACTGATTCAGGGGTGGGGGGAGGATTTCAGACATAATAACATCAACATTCACTTAAATATTAATTCTGAGAGCGCACTTGTTCAAAAACGTGCTTTGGGAACTAAACATTCACATTTCTATCTATAGTAAGGAAGTCCTGTTGAGTTCAGTAAGACTTAGCTACATACACATATCCTAGTTGTCCCCAACCTTGAGCCACTGACATTTATAGGAGAGGGAGAGAATATATATCTCCCTCTCCTTTTCCCTCTCAGTCTCTCTCTCTCCTCTCTTTCTTTTGCTCATTCTCTTTTCTCTCCCCATCACCATTTTAGGTGTTGAGGGCCTTGCTCCTTCAGGAAGAACATGCTGATGAAGGATGAACCCAAAGAAAGACAAGGTCATATCTGGATCTAAACGTGGGTGAAGATATCCTATTTTTCAATCTTTCTCTCAATACTCTTTAAATCAATTTCTGACTCCTTGTTTCTTCTGTTTTTGCACAACAGGCTGAGTGAAGATTGATAAAATTAGGCCAAAGGTTGCATGAAGCTCTAAGGCAACAGGATGCCAACACTAGTAAAAAAGAATAAGACCTTTAACCAAGGGGATGGAGGAATTTTTCATACTCAACATAAGCATACAGAAATACAATTTATTTTCCATCACTACTATTCCCAAGTTAGAGAATGATGAGCAGCTTAATGATCATCCAGCTATGAACATGGAGCAGAAGGAAGCTGTCTCCTAGAGTATGTGATCTTCCTTTGATATATTCTGTTTTTGTAGCAATTAGTCATACTGGACTACCTTAGTTAATACTAGATTAATTATTCACCCTTAGAGGAATACAGAATTTCCCTTCTTGCCAATGTAACTCTTCCCAGGAACTTCAAAGGATTTGAGCTCCAAGGAAAAACTCAGATGAAATCAAATAAATCAAAGCCGCAAACACATGCAATTCATCAGCTCCTAGTGGAAAAAGTAGACTTCATACAATTCTCACCAGTCTCTAACATTAGTTATGCACTAGATATATGAAGCTTATAAGAATGGAAAGAAAGGGAGGCAGATAAGTTTGAAAGATTTGAGATGGAAGTAATTAGATAGCCAAAGGATGCAATTAAACTGGAGGTACAATTAAGCAATTGAAAGGGGCTATTTTAAGGTTTTATTCATTTCCTGATTCCAAATAACAGGAATGTACTACCAAATTATGCTAATTGTTGCAGGATCCAATGTGGGTCGGTCACCAGGACCAGAGGTTTAGTCTTAGGAGCTTTCAGACTCATGCTGGAACCCTCAAGGAATTTCTCTCTGACCCCACATTTGGAGTGAAGAGGGGTTACAGCTTGGAAGATTAAACCTCTGGTCCCGATTCAGATTGGATCCTGCAACATTATCCTGGGACATGTATATTTGTCTTCTTTAGTAGTTGTGCTTAGGATTGGAGTTTGCAAAGAGGAATCAAAGCTCACACATGGCTGGAGATTGTTCAACCCTTATTTAATAGAAGAGTTTCCCAGATACATGACTTACCTTGGATACAAAGGCCTTCTGTGCAGTTCTGTGATTCTTGGTTTGGACCTTCACAGAATTTCCCACCATTCCGTGGAGGTGGAGAAGTGCATTCCCGGATCCTCAAGTGCTCACACTCAGGGCTGCAGATGGACCATTCACTCCACACCTCCCAGGCACCATCCACTAATGAGGAGAAAATGGATAAATGGTCAATTTCAGTACAAGACGTTTGATGTTTTATGATGATTCTCAGACATCTAGGTTACAGTTGTCCCAAAGGTGCTTTTTCAAAAGGCAACTGGACTTTTTATTGTTTTTCCTTGAAAATGTTTCATTTCTCATCCAAGAAGCTTCTTCAGTTCTGATTGAAGTCCTTTCATTCTCCAACGTTCAGTCGGAACTGAAGAAGCTTTTTGAATGAAAAGTGAAACATCTTCAAGAAAAAACAAAGAAAGTCCAATTGCCCCTTGAAAAAGCCCTTTTGGGAGAAGACATTTGATGCAGAGATAGTTTGAATCATTCGGGAAAAAGAAATGAAATAATGACATTGTTTGGTCCCTCCACTTCTTAAAACAATGCACATATTTTCTTATATAGCTGAATTTCCTTTCCTGCTCTTCCTAATCAGAAACATTCATATCTCTAACTTCAGCTTCTGTCTTATGTTCCCATGGTCCTCTCAGCCTTAAAACAGGTATTGATTCCCAATGCTGCATTATAACTAAAGCCAAACATTTGTGTGTAAGGCATCCAGAAAGTATCCATTATATCAATCATTCCGAGACATTTTCTTTCCAATTGATTTATTTAGGAAAAGATCTGGCATGTCAAAGGCAATTTCCCAAAGTGAAATTATTTTCACGCGTTACATAGAATCCACCTTCTCTCCTCCCTTCTCTCCTTCCACTTCTACACTTCATAAATCACGAGAACCAATTAACTGCAACTAGAATTTCTTAATACGACATACAGAATAACCTTGAACATTTCAACTCCTCCAACCCCCTTCCATGAAATGTGACAGCTGAATTTTTAAAGCTGACAGGCATCCCCCCTTGAAAACTCCTCTTCCTAAAAGAAAAGGAAAAAAACAGATACAGGGGTTAACACATTGTCCTTAACCCCCTCTCCCCCCTCCATGAGGACCCTTCAGTTTGTGGGGAAAATCCTCATGGAATTGGTTAACCAAGTGATCAGCATGAACATCCCAACTCTTTACCCAACTAGCATCTGAGAGGAGATATCCTTTCCTTAAGACCAAATATTGCAATCGGCCACGGTGTAATCTAGAATTGAGAATTTTTTGAATTTCATAATGTGTTTCCCCCTGTACCGTTAACCATTTAGGGGGAGAGATTGGCGGTGTTCTTATCATTGATGTAATAGCTGGTTTTAGTAAATTACAATGGAAAACTGGATGAATTTTCCCCAATATTCGAGGAAGACTTAATTGGACAGTGACCAGATTGATTATCTTTGAAATTGGGAACTGACCCAAGAATTTCGGACTCAGCTTCTTACTGGGCAGTTTCAACCTAAGATACTTGGTTGACAAATATACTTTGTCAACTACTTTAAAAGGCAGTTGAAGGGATCTATGTTTAACCGCTTGTTTTTTATAATTTTTTGCAGCTTTGGTCAAAGCTTTTTTTGTATTTTCCCACCCTTTTTTTAATGAGTTCATCCATTCTGTTAGGGACGTGGATGAGGGAGGTTGTCTAGGTAACTCTGGCATCGGGACAAAATCCATTCCAGTGTTGATTTGGAATGGAGTCAATCCCGTGATGCTATGTACTGCATTATTGTAAGCAACCTCTGCAAAAGGTAATAACTCAGCCCAATTTTCTTGTTGATAATTTACATAGCATCTAATGTATTGTTAAATCATGGCATTAGCTCTCTCCGCTGCTCCGTTACAAGCAGGATGGAAAGCTGAGGATAACCCTTGAGAGGAACCAATGGATTTCAGAAATTCCCTCCAAAATTTTAAAGTAAATTGTACCCCTCTGTCTGATATTATTTTATGAGGTACTCCATGTAGTCTATAGATATGTTTCACAAACAGCTTTGCAAGTTTTTTCGCAGATGGAAGTCCTTTGCAGGCTATAAAATTGGCCTGTTTAGAGAATAAGTCAATTATATGATTGTATTCCCTTCACTCTTAGGTAATTCAATAATAAAGACCATTGTGATCTCTTCCAAAGGTTGGGTTGGTTCAGCAACTTGTTGCAGGAGGCCAGGGGTTTTTCCAGTTCTGTGTTTCATTGTGGCACAAATTGAGCAACTTTTTACATAGTCCTCAACATCAGGTTTCATTTCTGGCCACCAGAACTGTCTTCTCAGTAAATGTAGGGTTTTTAGGAATCCGAAGTGGCCTCCCAGCCGGGACTTGTGGCTATGATTTAGTACCAGTGGTCTTAGGGTTGTGGATACATAAATCTTAAGTCCCTTTCCAAGCTAGTCCATCATTCATTGTCAACTCAGTTTGATGGTCCAGGAACCAAGGATTGGTCAATAGGGCAGTTTTCAATTCTGTAGTCAGCTTATCTTCCAGGTGTTTGGAGTTGCGGTTGGCTTGGGCTTGAGTAGTCACTTGGCCTGCCAATTGAGCTTCTGAAATTAAGGCTTGTACTATTTCCTCTCAATGGCTGTCAAACTGAGGTTTTCTGGACAGAGCATCCGCCAGTACATTTTTCCCTCCGGAGATATATTTAATGTTAAAGTTGAATCGCTTAAAATATTGGACCCAATATTTTGTTTGGGCAATAATCTCCTAGGGGTCTTTAGAGCCTCGAGGTTCTTATGATCAATCCATACCTCAAAGGCTTCTGGCGCCCCTTCTAGAAAATACCTCCAAGTCAACAAAGCCCATCGTATGGTGAATGCTTCTTTCTCCCAGACTGCTCACTTTCACTCTGTGTCTGTCAATTTGTTTGGACACATAAGTGCAAGGCATTAATCAGCCTTGAGAATCCTTTTGCAGCAAAACAGCTGCCATCACTACATCACTTGCATCCATTTGAACAATAAAAGGCTTGGTCACGTCTGGGTGCTGGAAGATGGGCTCAGCTGCGAAGAGGCATTTTAAGGCCTTGAAAGCTTTCTGACAGTCCATAGTCCAAGCCAGGGGTTGACTTGGCTTTGGTTTGGTGGGCGATGGGCCGGTTTTTAATAGCTCCATCAATGGGAGGGCAACTTCAGCAAAGGACGGAATGAATTGTCTATAGAAGTTGGCAAACCCCAAGAAACTTTGAAGTTGTTTTTGGGTTCTGGGGGGTTGCCAGTCCAGCACCGCTTTCACCTTTCTGGGATCCGTTTCAATCCTCAGGTTGGATATTTGGTAGCCTAAGTAGTCCAACAACTTTTTGTGGAATTTGTATTTTGAGTGTTTCACATATAATTCGGTAGCTAGAAGTTTTTCTATAACTTGTTGGACCAATTGAACATGTTCTTCCATGGTTTCGCTGAAGATAAGGATGTCACTCAGGTAAACAAGGACCCCTCAGGTAAATGAGGACCCCCCCCCAGCTCATTGATGAGCTGCATAAACACTGCAGGAGCCCCCTGAAGTCCGAAAGGCATGACTTTGAATTGGAAGCTACCCAGAAGGCAGTTAAAAGCAATTTTCCATTCATCTCCCTCTTTGATGCAGTAGTAAGCTTCCCTGAGATCTAGCTTGGTGAATATCTTGCCCTTCGACAGATGGTTCAACAAGTCCTTCATAAGGGGGAGAGGGTACATGTTTTTGACGCATACAGCATTCATGCCTCTAAAGTCAACACATAATCTCAACCCGCCATCTTTCTTCTCCTTGAACAACATGGGGCAGCTAATCTTGATTTGGCAGGCTCAATAAAACCCCGTTCCAAATTGCTGTCGATGTATTCCTTAATTCAGTCATTTCAGCAGGCGTCATGGAATACATCTTTGGTTTTGGTAATTTTGCCCTGGGCTCTAACTCTATAACGCAATCAATAGCTCGATGTGGAGGTAAACATTACAGTCTTCTTCACTGAATGCTTCAGCCAAGTCTTTGTATTGCTTGGGTACCTGGGGGTTATCTGGGAGAAGGTGAGATGCCATGGATGCTGGTTCAGGCTCTGGGTTCAAGCTGACCGGTGGCTTTGTAGTGGGTGGAAGAGGGGGCAATGGGCCCAGTCCAATGAGGATTTTTCTGAATCCATCCTCCCATTTGATCGCCGGGACCCATTTGTCTAGCCAAGCTCATCCCAGTAGGAATGATTCTGACATCTTGGGGGCCACTATGAAGCGTATGAATTCACGATGGGGCCCTAATTCCATCTTGATCAATTCAGTCATCTGAGTGGCTGCCCCCTCCGATTAAGGTTCCATCCACTTGCTCAAATCTGATTGGGCGTTTTAGTGGGTTGGTCTTTATGCCCAATTGTTCAACGATGGGGAGTCCAATAAGACATCTAGAACACCCAGTATCAATGATAGCTTCTAACTCCCTGACCTCCCCCATGTTTAGTACCACTAACTTGACCTTGACTGTAAAAGGTATGATGGGATCACTCACCATTGGGTCATCTTTGCAGGTCAGGTTCTCGGGGACGTGGTGGCGGTATGGTGATCCATTGTTCCCATCTGAGCAGAGGGGGCTTTCCCAGCTGTGTTTGGCAAACCCACCCATGCCCGGAAGTCTTCCTTGATTCTTCCGACCTCTAACAGCTGGATTAGACTTCGACTGCAGTGCTTATGGTACAGAAGCAGGGACCAGACAGTCTGCTGCTCTATGGCCGGCTTGGCCACATCGGCAACATTTCAGCATGAAATTGGGTACGAGCAGGTTCAGCTGATCTGGTTGGCGGTCTCCTAGTCACAATTCTCTTAGGTGGGGTTGCCAGAAGGGGTTTCTTGTGTGGGTTGATGCTGCGATCTAAGCTGAGGAATGCGACATTCCACGATTGTAAGGTCTCTGGGATTCCCCTAATTTCACAGTCCTTCTTTAGTTCTGGATCAATGGAGTTTTTAAAATAGTGTAAAGTCATTCTTTCAGGCCAATCCATGAGGTGGCTTGCGACCCTTCTAAAGTTCCAAATAATTTTTTAAAAGGGTCACTTGTCTTGTTTCATTTCCATTAACTTCTCTTCATTCTCTGCCACCCTGTCTGGATTTTGGGTCTTAATAATTGAATAAATCCGTTTACATCTCATAATTCGGGGGCTTGTTCATTGTGTAGTTGGGCCACCAGTCTGAAGCATCCCCTTCATACATCCCATTTGTTATGGCTGTAACCAAATTGCGCTCTGTGGTGTATTGATCTCCAAATTCTTCTATATGGGATCGGATTTGAGTGAGGAAGTAATTGAAATGTTCATGGTGGCCATCAAATATGGCCTTAAAGGCTATTTGGTCCGGCCTGGGTCATGGTTGAGGAGGTGGCACAGGCCAGGCCCCTGCAGGTTGTACTGGAATGAAAAGAACTGGCCTGGTGGGATACGTAGGCTGGGTAGGCCTCCTGTATCCTGGCTGGGTGGTGCCTCTCTGGAATAGGCCTCGCTGCTGATTGGGGCTGCATTTGTGGTTGCCAGGAGGGATGGGTGTGGCCTGGTTCCCTGGTCAGGTGGAGAGAAAGTGGCTGCTGTCTGTTGTCTGGGCAATGCCCCCTCAGACCAGGGCTGTGTTGGTGCTGGCTGCCATTGGCATTGAATCCACCCCTGGCCTGAATCAAATCCCCACCCTGGAGGGCTACTCTCTGCAGGGGGCATAATTCCCTCTGGAAAATGAGGGGATTGCCTCAGAGGCTGCAACATACTTCTGTCAGTTGATGCATCTTTCTGACTTCCTCCAACTGGCATCTGTATACTCTCCTCCCTCCAATCTGACAGAATAGCAATATGCCTGGGGCTAGAGAAAGATTTCTCTTCAAACAGCTGGGTTACCTCTGGTTTATAACAACTTCTTGAGTTGAAACACTTCGGTATAGCTCCCAAATCTCTTCCTCTACTGTCATTCAGAAAGCATCCATAATCTCCTCCAAACAAGGGCTTGCAGATCCAATTAATGTTCCGGAGGGATGCCCCCCATACTCTCCCCCCTGCATATCTCCAACTTCAGCTGATTATTGATCTTTCTCCATCTCTCCAAGCCCCTTCAAAAAATAAAAGTAGACTTTGGGAAATAAATGTAAGGCATCCAGAAAGTATCCATGATATCAATCAGTCAGAGACATTTTCTCTCAATTGATTTATTTAGGAACAGATCTGTGCATGTCAAAGGCAATTTCCCAAAGTGAAATTATTTTCGCGCGTTACATAGAATCCACCTTCTCTCCCTTCTCTCCTCCCACTTCTACACTTCATAAATCACGAGAGCCAATTAACTGCAACTGGAATTTCTTAATACGACATACGGAATAACCTTGAACTTTTCAATTCCTCCACCACCACCCCCACCATGAAATGTGACAGCTGAATTTTTAAAGCTGACACTTTAGTTGAATGGGAAATTTCATTCTTTCCCCATTAACCTTCATTTCCTCCTTCTACTGATCCTCCCCATGTCTGGTTTGTGCAGCATTTTAGAAAATATAAGGTCCATGGAGCAAGAAAGCACACTGTTAATAGTGTGCAAAGAAGGCACAGGCATCAGATTTCATATAAGAGCATTAGATATATAAAAACTGGGAACCATTTGAGTTTGATTATGATGATGATAGCTTTGATGGTGGTGATGATGGGGACTTTACTAAAAAAGATGAGGGAAAGGGAAGATATTAGATTTTAAGTGTTGTTGCTCCTCATCCATGTCCAAGTTTGAGAATCATTTTTTTATAGGCCAGTGCTGAAATAGTGATGCAATGGCATGATTTGAATGGGTGGGCATTCTTTGTGGAATTGAAAGAGAATTTCAGCTTAATATGTCAAATCTTGAAATTAATATAATAGTTTTCTGTTCTCTCCAAAATCAAGACTGCAACAGGTATATTTAATGCCTATACATGGCCTGAAGTCTGACTATTCCTAATTTAAATCACTACTGAATACCACAAGAGACAAGAATGAATTGGAAACTATATCTCTATTTTATTACAAGAAAGGATAACTATAGAAGATAATCCACAGTTATTGAATTAATGCAAGTGGTAGGTCTGGATTTTTACCCAATCTGACCTCAAATCTTTCATGTTCTCTTGCAGTAATGCTGTCTTAGAACGGGAGAGCTGGATTTGAATTTCCGAGTTCCCATTTTTTATGGGTATATTGGTTTTTATTTTTGACATTCCTTCTTACCCATTCAGATAAGTCCTTCATGTTAGATTGCAATCTTCTAAATACTTAACAACGATAATCTGAACTGAGCTGTAAATTCCCACCTTTATATCCTCTTTAAACTAACCAGACCATGATTCCACTCAACTCTAGATGCTGAGTATGCTCTCTGAACTTGAAAAGAAAAAGGCAAAAGTTCCGCTGGCCAGTCATCTCTGACTCTATTTATTTATTTAAATTTATATGCCGCCCTTCTCAGGGCGGCTTACAGTCTTTAGAGCACCATGCTAAGTGCTCAGGAATAGCCTTCATTCCATTGTATATGACTGCTTATTACTAGGGCTTTTTTGCCCCCCCAAGCGGCATTTTTTTTTACAAAGTCAGCTTATTGCCCCCAACAATCTTGGGTCCTCAATTTACCTACCCTGAGAGGATGGAAGGCTGAGTCAACCTTGGGCCTGGTGGGATTTGAACCTGCACTAATTGCAGGCAATTGAGCTATGTGCTAGATGATTAACAGCCTGCATCACCAAGGCCCTTTCCTCTAGGGAATGGTGCTCATTTTCTAATTGGTGCTCATTTTCTAATCGATGGAGCCAGTTTTGTTTGAAGATGCTTCTGTAGTCATGTAGCCAATATCACTATATGCAGAGGCACACAGAACACTGTTATCTTAACACCTATTTATCTACTTGCATTTGCATGCTTTCAAACTGCTATGTTGGCAGGAGCTGGGGCAAGAATAGGAGCTCACCCCGTCATTGAGTCTCAAACTGCCAACCTTCTGGTTGATAAGTTCAGTGTTGTTCTAAACAGATAATGGGAACTTGGAACTTGTGAAATTTTGGATTCTTATATAAGAGAATATTTGTAACTCAGGGTTAAATTGTGGAATCTGTTCTAGCACTGATGATGTTAACTAGTCTAGTAATGAAATATCTGTAAGAAAATGACCAAGCTCAGAGAGCATGAAAGGCTCCAAGGATTAGAATTTATCCTCAGTTTATAGAAGAAAAGCAAATAAACTATTCATGGAACACATTAACCAAATTTGTATTTAAATTTAATCTTGAAATAAATTCCTTTTCTTTTTTAACTTGTCAGGGACTAATCAAAGCTAGAATGTTCTCCTTTGACATATAGCTTGCAGAGAAATATGTCTCCTCTGTCTGTGCAACTATAGATTCATTGAAAGCTAGATCTGCCAAAAAGAATGAATATCCAATCTTTCTTTAAATAAATAGCTTGAAATAATGTGAATCTAAAGCGCAAAATTGCCTAGAAGATCACAAGTGCCAAATTTTCATCATTTTACCAAAGGGAAAATGAAATAGCTTTTCTTTAGTTGTCATTCTTCCTGCTATTTCTGACTTTCTCAGATTCATTTGGTTGCTTCATTTTGGTAAGAGAGGGAGAGAAAGATTGCCTGAAGCAAAATTTTTAAAAAACTGATCTCGCGGAAAAATGCTGATTCATGTACAAGCCTCAGCTAGAAACTTTGCAAAAACTTGCCTCAAAACTCAGCAACTTTTACATACTTTCACACCTATGAGATACATGCAAAGAACCATTTTGAACAAAAAGTACAGACAGCACTAATATAGCAATTTCATTTGGATGATCATTCTGCAAAATGTCATTTCATGCCAATTTTAACAAATTGCAATCTTGCATTTGGTATAGCTTTGAGAGGTGAATAAAATAGCAATAATAACAACATATGGATAGCCCTCGACTTATGACCACAATTGAACTCAAAATTTCTGTTACTGACTGGGTCAGTTGTTAAGCGATTTTGGCCATTTTACAATCTTTTTTGCCACAGTTGTTAAATGAATCACTGCAGTTGTTAAGTTAGTAATATGGTTGTTAAGTGAATTTGGCTTCCCCATTGACTTTACTTGTCAGAAGGTTGCAAAAGGGGATCACATGACCCTGGGACGCTGCAACCATCATAAATACAAACCAATTGCCAAGCATCTGAATTTTGATCACGTGACATGGGGATGCTACAACTTTTTAAAGTGTGGAAAACAGTCATGTCACTTTTTTCAGTTGTTGTAACTTTGAAGGGTCAGTAAATAAACTGTTGTAGGTCAAAGACTAGCCTGTATCATCTAGCTGATTTGGATGTTGGAGAGAAAATATAGAAAGGAAGAATGTCCTGTTTGCATATTTTCTCCTTTTCATTGTCATAGAAGTAATATAACAACTTTGTTTTGTATTACATAATTTTCAATAGTCCCTCAGGCTTAAAGCAAGACATTGGGGTTTGGCTGTTAAGAATATCTTCCCCAACTGAGATTTGAACATTTGGAAGAAACAGCATGCCAATATTTTCCATTCTTCCTCCTCATTTTAATAGGAAATATACTTTTTTCCCAATATTTTCCATTCTTCCTCCTCATTTTAATAGGAAATATACTTTTTTTCATTTCTGTTTTTCAAGCAAAAGGAAGTTATTGGTGAAGTTCTCATATCTGGCATGTGGGATGTTTAACACAAGTCTTAATTATGAGATGGACATGAGAAATGTCCGGTCCTTTAATCATTTCTTCAGAGGTCTACTCCAGAGGCACACATATACTCTAAACATTGAGAAGATTAAATATATTAACCTTTCAATTTAACCCCAAGGAAAACATTCTTAAGGGAATTCCTGATAAAATGTTTTTGTTGATCTGAAAGTATGGGCACTAAGGTTTAGGATGGAGATGGGGAAAATATATTACTTGAATGTTTTGCCATTTTGGCCCATTCAAGTAAACAAGAACACATTTGAAGAGATAATGGTAAAAAATGAGTAGGCGTCTAGACAAAAGGACAGCCTCAGCAGATTGGAAAACTGATTTTAGCAATATGTCTTTTGGTGGCAAAGGGAAAAGTGGAAAGAAAACCCAGAGATTGGTGGCTATGATTATTTATGAGATTTAACAATGGTTTGAGCAGAGGTGGTATTCAGTAGGTTCTGACCAGTTCTGGAGAATCAATAGCAGAAATTTTGAGTAGTTCGGAGAACCGGCAAATACGAGGTGTCTGACTGGAGATTTTACAGTATCCTTCCCCTGACATGCCCACCAAGCCACACCTACAAAACCGGTAGTAAAAAATTTGAATCCCACCACTGGGTTTGAGACTTTTTGCCTCAACAGCTGCTTTAAATGAAAGTAATGTTGCTATGGGAATTCAGATTCCAACAAAATCCGGAGTTTTTGACATGTGCCAGAAATATCAAAGCCAGCCTTGCAGTCCTCTTGTTTACATCTAAGAGAAATTCAGGATCAATACATTTGTGAATTGCCTTACAGAGTGCACACTTTCCAGCTTGTAACCTGTACAAGCCTTGCCTAGTTCTGCTTGAAATACCTGTGTTCAAACTATGCTTAGTTAAGAGAGGAAGTTAGAATAAAGGAGGAGAAAATGCTTGCAGTGTATAGTTCCAGTACATTCCAATTTAGACCTGTAGATAGGTGTTCAAACATCCATGGTGTTCAAAGTGCTTTAGGTAATAAAGCTCATAGGGAATATGCAGAAGACAAAAGGGAAAATACATACATACACACAAACACAGATACAATTAGAGTGCATAAAAATTAGGTTGCAGATTAAAATCTTAATAACCATTTGGCTCAAAATTCAATTCTCTGATTCTGGAGAAACTGAGACATTGAAAAAGAAAAAAGGTTGTACGTGTGTACATGTGTCCCAACATCCACCACACCCTGCAATAAAGATAGTTGCAGAATCATCTCTTATCCAGAGTTTCTACCCATCCAACCAGATCAAATAGGATCGGCATGCTGCAGATCCATCAGCCAAAGAATGTCAGTTGATAGGGACTAGAAGACCCCCTACTCTGTGAAATGTCCTTTAGTGATTAGAATGGCCCCAACCCTGTTAGTCTTCCCTAAAACTTTAAGGACCTGGCTATGCACTCTAGCCTGGGGCTCTACATGCACTAAGAGCCCTGACTACTGGCTACACTGTTAACAGGATATCTTGCTTACTGGGACATAAGGATGTGCAGGTAATTTTCTGTACAGACATTCCTTCGCAGAAAGCACCACCATTGAGGGGAGCAGGGTTGGTACATGTCCGAGATCTCTTTTGCCATCCTCTGCCACACTGGGCATTGCAGTTTGACCAAGCCGTCCAAGAAGACCAGCCTCCATTCACTATACAAACACAAATGTAGGGGAACAGGTGGATATCATATTAGCATTTTACAACAGTCCTTTGTTACACAACCTTCCATTTTCAATATTTTCTCCTTAAAAACAAATACAGATGTGAGAATTATCGCCATTTTCATTTTACATGCTAATGTACAAGTATTATTGAGGTGCACCTACCTAAAGGACATAGTATCAATAAATGGTAAGGAACTAATGATGACATAGGCTCACTTTAATTCACTCCAAGCATATTTTTAAAAATTGTTTTTTAATCCCTCCTTTATTATTTTTATAAATAACTCAAGATATTCCTTTCTCCTTCAATTTTCCCCTCATGAACAATTCTATGAGGTGAGTTGGGTGAGACAGTGACTAGCCCAAAGTTTTCCAACTGGCTTTCAGGCCTAAGACAGGATTAGAACTCATGGTCCCTGGTTTTTAGGCTGGTACCTTAACATTAGACCAAACTGGTTTTCATTTCAATTAGGTAAGGGAGGGAAGGGAAGTGTTGAGACCATCTTCGGACTTAATCAATGAAATGTCATTTGGTACTTTAATAAGAAAAAAAGATGAAACAAAGAAAGAAGGAAACAGAAAACTTCCCTGCTGCGTTCAGGTTCAGCTATGTAAGGTCATCTGTTAATCTATGTCTTAAGTTTGATTAAGAGGCTCCACTGTTGTACAGACAGGTATCATTAATATACATTAGGTTATGGATCTCAAGATATTGTTTAACTGCACTACCCAACATCCTTACTTTAGATACATCTAAGTGGAAGTTGAGCTTCAGCAGGTTATAGACAACTTCAATATAACTGATACTTTACTATTTTTAAAAAAGTAGGGAATATATAGCCCCAATTCCACATTAATATAATCCTACTCCTTCACCGAGACGCACTTCTATTCACTAATGAGCAATTGACTTTGTACCTCTTATGCCCACTCATTCTCAGCAAAGTATACATAGAATTTGTATAATCACAACTTTTGAAATCAAGGATCTTAATCTCTGACTGAACAGAGAAGTTAATAAGTAATTTTAATATGTTATTAAAAGTTATTAAGTTATCAAAAACAATAATAAAATTATATCTTGCTTGGATGCTCTGAATAGTTAGAAGTCAGGAAAGGGAGCACTGACATGATCTGTCCCCTTATCACTATTACAAGTAGAAGGTTTATTTCAGTGTTCTATTAAACTTTTTTTCCCCTTCTGTCCAATTGTATCTAATTCTTGGAAACTGCCTGGACAAGTTGTTGCAAATTTGTTGCAAAGGTTTTCAAAGTTATTTGCCATTATCTCCATTTTAGAGCTGAAAGAAATGACTAACTCAAGGTCATCCACCTGGTTTCATATCTAAGGTGGGACCAGAATTCAGAGCCACCTGGTTTCTAGTCTGATGCTTTAACCCAGTACTTTTCAACCTTGGCAACTTTAAGATGTGTGGACTTCAATTCCAGGAAATCCTTGGCCAGTAGTGATGCTAAAAAGAAATGGATGAATGAATTCATTAACAATATTGATCAAGCAAGAGTGATACTCAAAGTCCAAGAAGTTACAACATGTCACACCTACTGACCATACACCACAACTGTGGCTGAGAGGCTTCTTCTTTTGGCAACAATGTTGGCTGCCATGCAAGTGTAGTTCCCTGAATCAGACAGCCGGGCTTGACGGATAATTAGATTATGATCTGCTCGGGTATCAATATTTTCATCCTGTTCAGCATTGACTGGTTCTTCATTCTTAAGCCATTCCACCTTAAAAGAAAGTGAGTGAAAAAACAATTCATAAACTATGAATATTGATATACCACTCTGGTCACTATCTGAAATTAATTACATTAAAATAGACAAATCTGATGCCGTCCCTGGAATCTCTTAACACTATCCATGTTGACTAAGCATCATGGGATTTGAAAAGACTTGGATGGCATCAAATGGTCCTTCTCCAATTAATAACTGTTTGCTAAAGTAGGATGACAATGAATTCAGATGAGAAAAAAGCAGGAAATGAAAATAATATGGAACCTTCTTTATTCAGTGCATTCACAAAGGGCAAAGAAGAAAATGAAGAAAGCTGAATTTGCTATGCTTTTCCTTGGATATCTATATCTATCTATCTATATCTCTATCCCTATCTCTATCCCTATCTCTATCCCTATCTCTATCCCTATCTCTATCCCTATACTTATCTATCTAGTCTGTATTACAGATACTAATAAAATAGGATGTTGATAAAAGGAGGGCAGGTGAGATGCAGAATTGTTAAAACAAGAATTCTGTTCTGTGTCTTCAGGACTGGAGAAATGTGGCAAATACGGAGATCTCCAGAGAAGAGGTATAAACCTGGAGGGTAATGGAAAAAAGAAAAAAGTAGGATATACCAGGTAAAGTTGCAATACACAACCTCATTCTCCTCCCTGGCTGAGTCATTACACTAAAGACTGTTTGGAAATAGAAGTGATACACACATAATGTGAAATATCTCCAGAGATAAAGCTAAAAGCAATCATTTTACTGAGGCAAATGGCTGAAACAAAATCAAAGCACAGAACCTTCAGAATTGGGAAGAGTGATGCACAAATATTTCTTTGTCTTCCAACCCTATGAGTCTATGAGTCTTTCCTTTTCTTTTTCAAAGGAAAGAAGCAGTATTCCTCCTCTCTTGGGAAAGCATAATGAGAAATCCCTGCTAGCATTTCCCCATGGTATAAAGCAATCCTGAGGTTCCAAAGACTTTTCTTAAGGAGTCACAAGCTCTGAACTTTAAAGACTCCTCAGCAAACTCTAAGCGAAAGATTGTTCCACTCCAGAGAGCTGTCTTGAATCTGCTAACATAAAACCACACCAAAGTACTGGATCTTGCAGAGCAGGTAAATTAATTGCAAAAGCTATATCTTCCATCAATAAAGGAGAATATTTGTAGCTCAGGGTTGAAATGAGGGATCCTTGGTGCTCTCTGAGCTTAGTTGTTTTCTTGCAGATGTTCCTTTATGTAAATCAGATAACATCTTCAATGATAGTCACTGATAGCACTGATGATGTTCATTTGGGTAATGAAATATCTGTAAGAAAAGAACCAACCTTAGAGAGCACCAAGGGCCCTTCATACCTTCTATCGAAACATTAAAAAGTGTATCATCTGCAATTTTGCAATGGATATTTCATATCTATGAGAATTAGCCAGTGACAGTTAAGTCACTATTTATTTTCAGGTCTCATACTCTGGCAAATCATCCCAGGTGAGAGTCCAGAGACATGGAGGCAATCAGTGTATGGATCTGCAGGCTACATGCATTCATTAGCAGACTGTGCTGGGCAGATGGCTGGCAATTTGTAGATTTCCTAGTTTATAAACAAATCATCAGCCAACCACTATCCCGGCCAATTAGAATCCATGCCAGGCAGCAATCTCCCCCACCCTGCACCATTTATCACGTTGGTTAGCTAGGGACAGAAAAAGCAAAATCAGGTTTCTGTTGAACATATGATGGAAATATGAGACTAGTGATAAAAAGTGGAAAAGAAACCCAGATACACAGGATTTGTAATGAGACTGTTTACATTATAGCTGAGTATGAATGCATTTAGACCAGGTGTGTCAAACTCAAGGCCCGGAAGTTGGATCCAGCCCATGGGGTACTTACATCTGGCCCATGGGAATGCCCTGGAAACAGCGAGGGATAGCTTGCGATGCTTCTGCCAGCAAAAATGGAGCTCCATTTTTGCTGGCAGAGGCTTGCAGGAGGCTGTCGCGGCTAAAAACAGAGCTTGGGAGCCCATTTTCACTGGCAGACTATAGGTGCCCCTGACACAAGTGATGTCAAGCTGACAATGGCCATCCTGGCCAGACCCACCCTGCCCCCCCAAGGTCAAACACAACCCTGATGTGGCCCTTAATGAAATCAAGTTTGACACCCCTGATTAAGACTAATAAGTTATCTTGGTATGTCATCATTCAAATAAATAAATAAATATATTTATTTCACAATTTTAGTTTAAAATAAAGATGGTCCATAATGTGAGTGGACCCTGAAAGTTCAATGTTTCTTGGCAAAGCAATGATTTGGCAAATTATAAATATGTTTTAATCTACAATAGGCTTAATATATCCTTAATTTTTAATAACCCCAATGCCTAAATGGGAGAAGATAATCTACTTATTCCAGTACTATACTGGATGTGGGGAAAATGAGGGAAAAACCGATTTTGGCTGCAAAAACTATTGCCTATTGGAGTTATAGTGCAAGCAATATTTTATTTTCTTACTTCCCATATATATATATTTTTCTTTCACATCCCACTTCCTCCTTTTTATTTCCACTATCTCTGGAAGGAATCTAAGGGTAGTTTAAAATAAGAAGACATTGTGAATTCCTTTTCTGATAGCAAAAAGAGCTACCAGATATTTTCCTTTTACCTGTGCAGGTTCTAGAGTGTTAATTAAGAATTATTTGAGCACAGAAAGTTCAAACTCATATACCCACGAGAATATTCCTGAATATTTTTGACATTTTTCTGACAGACTGCAACTGGAGAGTAGTATCTCAGTTTGGACGTAACGATAAACTACAATTTGGAATATTTCTCCAGGAAAAATCTTCTGTCTCTAGTACATCAAGGAAATATGTGTATTAATAATATATGGATAGGTATTTGTGTATGAGAGAGAGGGAGAGAGAGAGAGAGAGAGTGGCAGGGGATGACAGAGAGATTGCTAGTGTTGCTAAATATTATAAAAGTTGCCTTTCTTTATGAGAGCATCTCACTGGATCTAAAATTTAATATGAAGACCTAGAAGCTTGGACATTCTGATTTAGAGTTTGTGAATTTCCTAGGGTAGGGTGCCTTTTAATAAATTTGCAAAACAGCTGTTAACTTCATTATTCACTACCAAACTATGTAGTCTCTAGAGTCACACACATACGTTTTCTAAAAAGCAAAGGAAAAATAACAGTGGGATTTTTTTCTAAAAGATCCTGGCTTGACAGAGGGAGGGAAGAAATGGTAATTTTTTAGGAATGGAATTCAAGAGACACCCTGAAATGTTCATATTTTCAATCTCTCATGTTTATGGGTCAATGTACAAAGCCTTTAAAAGTATGCTCTTTATCTTAATAATAATCTGGATCATAAAAATCATGTTGAAAAATGAGCAACATGTTCAAGGTCACCCAATGATTTTGCAAAGCTCATCAATCAAGGCTTCTGGCTTTGGATCTTCTGGTAGAAATCACAATGACATGGCCTTCCAACTTAGGACTGCCAACTTTTTCCCAGAACATCTAAAATATTTTGATGGGTCACACTGAGACTCCAAAATCTGATCCTATAGATCCTTTCCCATCCCAGAATTTGAGATAAGAAGGAAGTTGGAAAAGTTATAACAATCTGATGAACCTGGTGATAGAGTGATCTGATTTCCACATTCAGAATTTCAACATTTCTTATGTCAAAATATTAACAGAGGACAACAATAACAAAACTAATTACACCATCATAGACACCAGACCAATCAACTTTATGAACATGCACCCAGTCCTGACTTACTAATTTCTTTGTCCTCCTTGGAATGTTTCAAACATTTCATTTTTTTTTCACAGCTGCATATGAATTGAGGTGAAACACTGATGTAGTTATCTTGGCAATAGCATGGATGGAAATGGTTTACCAATTACAGACCTGGAAATTTATTTATTAAATTGGGGAGGCCACCCATCTCGCCTAGAAGTGACTCTTGACAGCTTACAAACATTAAAACCGGCAAATATTTAAATGATAAAACAATTAATAACCATAATTTATCATTAAAATATGGAGGGGGAGAAGGAAGGATAGCCACCTAATAATAACTAATATCTTCACATTGGAGCCCCAGGCAACTGGCAGATCTTTAGGCCATTAAGGAAGATTAGGAGGGTTGGTGTGGATCTCACCTCAGAGGATATTATATTCCAAAGGGTACAAGCCACAGCCAAAAATGTTCTTCTCCTGAACCCTGCTAGCCAAAATTCCTTCACTTATGAGTTCCACAGCATGCCACTTATGCTGGCATAGGTGGAGTGGCCAAATCCCATTGGGTGAGACGGTTCCTCAGATAGCCTGAACTCGTGCCTTGAAGGGATTTAAAGGTGACAATCAACACTTTGAATTATACCCGGAAGCCAATCAGTAGCCAATGCCATTCACAGAATATTGTGCAACATGGGCCACCCAAGACTGCCCATGCCTCCGCATTGTACACAATTGTAGCTTCTGAATACTCTGCAAGGATAGCCCTCTGCAAGGATAGACTATATTGCAGTCCAGGTGTGAGGTGACCGGAGCTTGACTGTAATTCCTATAATTACTATAGTTTCTCGCCCAGGATTAACCAGGCCCAAATCTATTTAGTTTTTCTTAGATCAATCAAACTCAGCAAGGCGTTACCAAGGGCTGCTGCAAAAGGTAAGAACAGTTCATGCTAAATTACCACCGTTCATTACTTTGGTATTTTCTCTTCCAAAATACTTCAGTGATGTTCTAGGTCTGAGAATCTCTTGCATTTTCTGAGATTGAACATTTGTGAAATTAGGTGAAGAGAAAAAATATGCAGTATTTAAAAAGAGTAATGAGTTCTTCAGAACAGTTCCAAGGTTTGTGAAAGGTAGAATGTGTGGGGTTTGTGTGTGTGTGTGTGTGTGTGTGTGTGCATGTGTGCGAGTACAGTATATCACAGAAGTGAATACAGCCCCTCATATTTTGTAAAATATTTAAGTATATCTTTTCATGTGACAACACTGAAGAAATGACACTTGGCTACTGTCATGCCCTTGTTGGAGTCTGATTCTGAGGGGGAGATTGAGCAGCTGACAGGGAGTGGGAGTGTGGCTCCAATGGCTGTGGAAGAAACGGAAGGGCACAATCCAGCTGGGCATTCAGAGGAAGACCCAGGGCCACCCTCTCTTCATCCTAGGGCACACAGGGAAGAAGGGAGAAGGGAGCAACATGGCTTATGGGAGAGAAGAAGGCCCTGATCTCTTTCATGCAGCTGGGAGAACAGGATATAAAAAGGGTGTTTGCACACAGCACCTCGCTGGAAGCAAAGCGTGCATTATCTTTGTCGAGGCTTATCTGGGTTTTGACATCCTCCCAACTTTCGTGCTTCATTATCTTTTGGAAGTCTGCAATTTATTATCCTGGACTGTCATGTTAATTACTTCAGAGTGGTTTGTGTTGGTTTTTTTAGTTCTAATTCATCTGTACTTTGGGTTCAGACTGCATTTCTTCCCTTTGTAGACTGTTTTTGGAAGAGTTTGATCTCCAGCCGAGGATAACTGGACATTGGGGGCCAAGTTGGAGGTATTAAAGGGAATTTATCTACTTTTGTGACTTTCTTATTTTTGTGCCATGCCCCAGGTTATCACAGCTACAATGTAAAGTAGTGAGGATACAGCTTGTAAATGTGTAAATGTGCTGTCCCCTCAAATTAAAGCAACACACAGCCATTAATGTCTAAACTGCTGGCAACAAAAATGAGTACATCCCTAAGTGATAATGTCCAAATGGAGCCCAAAGCGTCAATATTTTGTGTAGACACCATTATTTTCCAGCACTGCCTTAACCCTCTTGGGCACAGAGTTCACCAGAGCTTCACAGGTTGCCACTGGAGTCCTCTTCCACTCTTCCATGCAGTGGTGGGATTCAACATTTTTTACTACTGGTTCTGTGGATGTGGCTTGGTGGACATGGCTTGGTGGGTGTGGCAGGGGAAGGATATACTGCAAAATCCCCCTTCTTTCCCCACCCCACTGATCTGCTTTCCAGCTCTGTTCTCCTGTGCAGGGAGAACCAAAGGAGACCCAGCCGATCAGCTGGGACTCGATGGGAGGCATAGAATAGATGGGGTTGGCAGGGCCTGTCAGTGGTGGGACTGGCCGGTTCTCCAAACTACTCGGAATTTCCACAGTCAGAATCGGCTGAATCCCACCTCTGCCTCCATGACAACCTTACGGAGCA
Organism: Bungarus multicinctus; assembly: GCA_023653725.1. Taxonomy (NCBI): domain Eukaryota; kingdom Metazoa; phylum Chordata; class Lepidosauria; order Squamata; family Elapidae; genus Bungarus; species Bungarus multicinctus. The sequence continues at coordinate 11,563,340 of CM042837.1, forward strand.
GGTGAATGTTAGAGACCTTATGCACCTCCACCTTCCATTTCAGGATGCCTCACAGATGCTCAATGTACCTGGCACATGCTGGGGAAATTCGGAACTAAATCTTCCCAGCTTCCTCACAAAATCCCAAGCTACAACCCATCCCCTTTTCTTCATCACCAGATCATGTGCACCAATCCCAAAGTAAGTTCTAATTCTTTCTATGCCACACTCTGTAACCTTGAACTATCAAAATAATATATTTTGTTTACTAAGAGCTACTCAATTAACATCACCCCTTCCTACTTTCTTCAACTATGTGGCAGCGATGAATTACATAGCTAAAAGGGGTCCCCCCCTTGAAATATCCTTCTCCTATAAGAAAACGAGACACAAAACATAACCAGGGGTTAAAGCGTTGTCCTTAACCCCCTTTCCCTCCTCCAAGAGGACCCTTCAGTTTGTGGGGGAATTCCTCATGGAATTGGTTAACCAATCTATCTGCATGTACATCCCAACTTTTTACTCAAGTAGCATCTGATATAGGGTAATCCTTCCATAAAACCAAATATTGTAACTGTCCTCGGTATAATCTAGAATTGAGGATTTTCTTGATTTCATAATGTGTCTCACCCTATACGATTAAAAGGGGAGCGATTGGTATTGATGTAACAGCTGGTTTTAATAAACTACTATGGAACAATGGGTGAATTTTTCCCAATAGATGTGGAAGACTTAATTGGACCATGACCAGATTGATTAGTTTTGAAATCGGGAATGGACTTAAGAATTTAGGTCCCAACGTCTTACTAGGAAATTTCAATCTAGGATATTTTGTTGACAAATATACTTGTCTCCTACTTTAAATGGTGGTTGGATGGATATATGTTTGTCCGCCTGCTTTTTGCAGCTTCAGTCAAAGCTTTTTTCATATCCTCCCAACCTTTTTTTAATGAGTTTATCCATTCAGTTACAAACATGGATGTAGGAGGTTCTCTAGGTAATTCTGGCATAGGGACAAATTCCATGCCAGTGTTGATTTGGAATGGAATCAACCCTGTGCTGCTATGTACTGTGTTATTATAAACAACCTCTGCAAATGGTAATAATTCAGCCGTTTTCCTATTGATAATTTACATAGCATCTAATGTATTGTTCCACCATGGCATTAGCTCTTTCCGCTGCTCTATTGCAGGCTGGATGGAATGCTGAGGAAAACCTTGGGTTGACCCAATAGACTTTAAAAACTCCCTCCAGAACTTAGCAGTAAATTGTACCCCTCTATCTGATATTATTCTACAAGGTACTTGGTGTAGTCTTGCTGCACATGGCTGTTGGTGCTGCAGCCACAACGCAGATGTCAGGGCATGAATAGCCTGGCTATAGGGACCCTGAAGTAAGCCAGTGTGGGATATTTATTTATTTATTTATTTATTTATTTATTTATTTATTTATTTATTTATTTAATTAAATTTATATACCGCCCTTCTCCTGAAGGACTCAGGGCGGTGCACAGCCTACTAAAACAACACATGTACAAAAGTTAAAATAGAATTAAATATGGGCTGCTACCAAATCTAAAATCCCAACATTAAAACCATAATTAAAACCCCATTAAAATCAATTTAAGATCAGCCCAGGCCGGCCTGCTCAAAGAGCCAGGTCTTCAAATCACGCCTGAACACCCTCAGGTCGGTGGTCATTCTCAACTCATGGGGGAGCCCATTTCAGAGAGCGGGTGCCTCCACAGAGAAGGCCCTATTCCTCGGGGTCACCAGGCGGCACATAGAGGTCGTCGGGACCTGAAGGAGGCCCTCCCTGTGGGAGCGCACAGGTTGGTGGGAGACTACCGACAGAACGTGGTGTTGCAAATAGCCTGGTCTGATGCCATGGAGTGCTTTAAAGGTCAAAACCAGAATCTTAAAACGCACCCGGAAGGCCACCGGCAACCAATGCAGCTCGCACAGGAGAGGCATCACATGAGAGCTTCTAGACGCCCCCATAACCACCCGTGCGGCTGCATTTTGTACCAGTTGCAACCTCCGGGTGCTCCCTAGTGGGAGCCCCATGTAGAGGGCATTACAGTAATCCAGGCGGGAGGTGACCAGGGCATGAGTGACTGTGCGTAAGGCATCCCGGTCGAGAAAGGTCCGCAACTGGCGCATCAGGCGAACCTGATGAAAAGCCCCCCTGGAGACGGCCGTGATATGATCTTCTAATGACAGCCGTACATCCAGGAGGACGCCTAGATTGCGAGCCCTCTCTGTGGGGGCTAAGATCTCACCCCCAATAGCCAGCGATGGAGTCAGCTGACTATATCAGGATGCCAGAAACCACAGCCACTCAGTCTTGAAAGGGTAGAGTCGAAGCCTGTTCTCACCCATCCAATTCCGCACGGCCTCCAGGCACTGGGACATAACCTCCACAGCATCGTTGGGGTGGCTTGGGGTAGAGATATAAAGCTGAGTGTCATCCGCATAAAGTTGACACTTTACCCCAAAACCACGGATAATCTCCCCCAGCAGCTTCACATAAATGTTGAATAAGAGAGGGGACAGGACCGATCCCTGAGGTACCCCACAAATGAGGGGCCTAGGGGTGGACCTCTCCCCCCCTCAACACAAATTGCAAGTGGTCAGAGAGGAAGGAGGAGAACCACCGCAAGACGGTACCTCCAATTCCCAACCTCTCCAGCCGCTGCAATAAGATACTATGGTCGATAGTATCAAAAGCCACCGAGAGTTCTAATAGGACCAGGACAGAGGAATAACCTCTGTCACAGGCCCTCCAGAGATCATCAACCAACGTGACCAATGCTGTTTCAGTATTGTGCCCGGGCCTGAAGCCCGACTGGAAGGGATCTAAATACGTCGCTTCCTCCAGGTACTGAGGGAGCTGAAATGCCACCACACTCTCCACAACCTTCGCCACAAAGGGGAAGTTGGAGACTGGATGATAGTTATTCAAAAGCGCTGGGTCCAGGGCAGGCTTCTTGAGGAGAGGCCGCACCACTGCCATTTTCAGGGCGGTAGGGAGCAACCCCTCCCTCAATGAAGCGTTGACAATCCCCTGGAGCCAGCCTTGTGTCACCTCACTGGAGGTAAAAACCAACCAGGAGGGACATGGCCTCTGAAAGAGGGGAAATGGTGTGACGCATGTGACTGGTGAAGGGAGAGTGGGTGGCATGTAGGATTAGGCCAGGCCTTTAACAGATTAGGTCAGGTTTCCTGGGCAGAAAATAGGTAGATAGGTAGAAATTCAATTTTTTTTTCCTACTGGATTCTGTGGGCATGGCTTGGCAGGGTCATGTGACTGAGTGGCTGTGAGTGACATCAAGTTGGACACACCCATTCAGTCACATGAACCTCCCCCATAAGTCACACCCACAGAACCGGTAGGGGAAAAAATTGAATACCACCACTGACACACATATATGACACAGAGAAACATCACAGTTCAAATGTATATATACACATGGTGAAAAAAAATCCTGCAAATTTACAAAGGTAATGTGATCTGTTTGTACTTGATTATCATTGGTTGTTTGACTTCCCCTTAGATAAATCTAGAATATTTCTAATAAGGACACCAACAAAAAAGGTTTTTTTTTGAAAGATAAGTAGTTGTAGGTTGCAGAAGTGTGAAAAAAATAGCTGAATATTCATATCAGAACAAAAATAGGTTTTATAAAGGAAGGAAAGAAGGGAGGGAGGGCGGAAAGGAGGGAGGGAGGAAGTACATATACTGAAATTAATGCTTTCCCTTTTTTAATCACAGAAAACTATTGTGCAAATGTTCTTAATATGATGATTATTCAGACATTCTCTCCTCCCCTCCCTCCCCCATAGAATTCTTCCCAAGACCAGGCTTTTTCATGTTAGGTTCATGACCTCTATTTCATAATGACAGACAATGATGTACTCTAAATTTATTGTTTTGTCTTTTTTGGAAACCAGCATGCCCGGAATTGAAATGTTCCCATCAAGTACTGCTAAATTGCAAATTGAGCCATAAAACTATTCAGGGGCAGATATGGATTAATTCCCCTTCCATGTATAGAACCGCAGCTGATAAATTATCCTAAGCACATATTTGCACCGATTATAGGTTGTCGAGAGAGAGTAGTTTACAGCATTAGTCAAACAAAATCAGTTAAGCATCTCACAACCCAGATAGAGGTAAGAATTAATATTCCCTTTTGTTAATAGGAGCAAAATTATATCTTCATTTATTGATTTTTGCAAATAACTTGGATGAAGAAGTATTTCTCGTATTTATTATGGAAAGAAGGACTTAAGGAATCGTTTGGGTCAGAAACTCAAAATACGAAATTTGGCCTGCTAAAAATAACTGGAATTAATGCATGGATAAAAGAATCAGAAAAGGAATGTTTTTCCTCTTTTAAGTTCTTCCCCATAAACACTCTGGACTACCAGCATCTTATTTCAGAGCACAAATTACAAATACTCAAGGGGCCTGCAAAACTCCACATAATTAGTACCAGATAGACGTCCAAAGCAGAAGAAAGGATAGGAGAAACTGTAGAAGAAAATTACAATCATGAGCAAATGTAATTCATAACAATTATTATTTTTCCCGTCCTAGCATTTTCTTACAAGTGCAGGTTTTACTTTTTTAGCATCAACTGAATGCTGATTCATTGGTTGAGACAGCAATTGACCCACTGGCTTGTTGTCTGAGCCTGATGTCATGAACTAGGAGAGTGACTGGTCTGGGTCATCCAGCCAATTTCCATGCCTAAGGCAGGACTAGAACTCACAGTCTCCTGGCACCTTAATTACTGGATCAAACTGCAATGATTGAAATATTAACATTAACTTGTAAGCTTTATTAAGGCTTTCACATGAACATGGACAGATCTTGCTGCCAAATCCATGTTCATTCTAGATGTAAATGTTGTCTGAAACAAGTTTTTGTCTATGTCCCCTTTTTTAGATACACAGATCTAAAGATACAAATATAAAAACACATTTTGCTAATATACCCTTGATCATATATTTGCTCCAGACCAAATAACACTTATAAATGTTGTAATTCTCTAATATTAAAACCAATTCCACTCAGAATTGACACCTTTCGATGAGTCAAATGATATGCTTAACTCTAAACTCAGGTGAATAAAACACAATTTCTCTTTTCAATAACATGTTATGCCTCCCAAAAAACATACACCTAAGTGATGTCTTGGTTTTTTCCTTTTTTAAATTAACTTTATTGAATTTTATTACATTAACAGCTGTTTGTGGTGCTTATCGTATAACAATTATTTGTACGATAATTACAGATATTAATTTGTGCATAATTATATTCTTATTCTATCTATATTCTATATTTAATAATTACTTATCCATAGTCTGTCTCTGATCTATCCAGCTATACCATTGTTCCCATACCTTATAAAGTATTGACGATTCCTTATCTTTTAAACTCAGCGTTAAGTTATCCATTTCAGCACAATTCATAACTTTTTGTATAACCAGTTCCTCTACAGGTATATATGGCTGTTTCCAACACTGGGCAAAAGCAATCTTGGCAGCAGTCAATATGTGTAATATTAAGTATTTTGTACTCTTTACGTGGTTTTTTTTTTTTTTGAAGATCCCCAATAGGAAGAGTTCTGGTTCTAGGTCTAGTTCATTGGTGATTTCCTGCAGCCAATTTTGAATTTTGAGCAGTCTCTGAGCAAGACCACCACATGTGACAATATGTTCCCTCTTTTTTTTACATTTCCAACATATGGAACTCATTTTAGGGTACATTTTTGCTAATCTCAAAGGGGGTAAGTGCCACCTATAAAACATTTTATATGTATTTTCTTTGTATGTTGCTGATTTTGTTAATTTGTGGTTTCTATTCCATATAGTCTCCCAATCTGATAACTTTATATTATGACCAATATTTTGACCCCATGCGATCATGCATCCTTTCACTATTTCTTCTTCTAATTCTACTTCTAGGAGATACTTGTAAATTTTGGTAATATTTTTTTTATCTGGGCCTAATAAAATTTTGTCTAATTGTTGAGGTTTCAAATATATTCCATACTCCTGCTGCAAAGAGAAGACAAGGAAAATATCCTGGATGTTTACAAACAATAGCAGGCCCTTCTGCACCCTGGAAAGAGATCTCTATGGACTTTATAGTGCAGCTTCCCGAGAGTGCTAGAAATACTGTAATTTGGATTATAACTGATTTTTTTTCAAACAGATTCACTTTATTCCATGCCAAAAGATCTCAACTGCCAAGGCATTGGCAAAGATGTTCCTAATACACATTTATCGCCTTCATGGAGCCCCCCAATGGATTATCTCAGATAGGGGTGTTCAGTTCACATCCAAATTTTGATGGGCATTTTTAAACCTATTAGGCTCCAACCAGGGGTTGTCGTCAGGAAGTCATCCCCAGACTGACAGATTGATGGAGAGAGTGAACAGCATATTAGAACAATATTTAAGATGCTTTATTAATCACCAACAGGACAATTGGACTGACGTTCTTCCTTTTGCAGAGGTAGCATACAATAACTCAGTCCATAGTAGCACGGGATTCACCCCATTCCAGGTAGCCACAGGCCAAGAATTCAACCCCATGCCAGAACTACCCACCAAAGAACCTGAAATCCCCTCCCTTAAGGAACGGATGGATAATTTACAAGCCATGTGGCCAGTGGTAAAATTATCTTTACAGGAAGCTAAACCAGTTTACAAAACTCAAGCAGACAAAAAACATTGTGAACCTAAACCTTTCAAGATTGGGGACCGTGTATATTTGTCTACAAAATTCTTAAAATCATTACAACCCTCTAAGAAATTAGCACCAAAATTCATTGGCCCATTTTCAATCCCCAGAATTATTAACCCTGTGACGGTAGAGCTTCGATTTCCAAAAACACTTAGGCAGATTCATCCAGTATTTCACTGTAGCTTGCTCAAACCAGAGATCACTTCAAACCTCAGACCTCCCCCCTTCCCACACCTCCAACCCCCATCATGGTACATAGGGAACAACATTTTGAAATTAAATATATCCTTGATTCACGCACTCACCGTGGATCCACACAATATTTAGTAGCTTGGAAACACCTTCCTTCCTCAGAAAATGAGTGGGTAGCCAAACGACACATAAAAGCATCCACATTACTATGAAAGTTCCACCTAAAATACCCTGATAAACCATCCTGAATTGCTAATGTAATGCATGATTTTTGTTTTTCCAGGTAGACCTATCTGTTTTTTAAAGAGGGCAGGATGTCAGATCCGTGTATCTGTCATTTCTTCAAGGAAGAAGAAAAGGGATGGGGAGACTGATAAATAAATCCTTTCTTGATGTAACTTGAATACATTCAATCTTATATCGAATTTGTATAACCCACACATGATACAATGGAGAGAGGAATCCCAGATGGCCGGAACCTATCACCTCTGAGAGGCACAGCCAGGAGATGAGAAGACCATAAAAATTCCAGTGAGATGTATGCTTGGGAAACTGTGAAAAAGATTGTTCCTTCAGAAGTGGTGGGGATTGGAATAAACATGCTGGCTTTCACAAAATAAACATTGAGAGAAAGGGAGGGGTTCTAAATTCCCTTATCTATCTCTGCATGCTTGAGGGACCTCAGACACTGCTTTTGAGTCCCTTCATGAATTGTCTCATCTCAATAAAGGATTCCTTTTGATACGTTTGGTTCTCAGAAGTTCATTCTTGCTAATTGAATGGGAAAAAGTTCTGCAGCCTGACAATGTAATTAATCAGTTATAACTATAAATGTAGTAAATATTATAAATATTAAATGATTATTGATGTCAATATCAATGTTACTTGGCAAGTTGCTGATAAATCAGCTAGGTCCGGCAGAATACCTCACAATTACACTCATCAAATGTCTCTCCTTCTTCAGTCAATACATAGATAAAAAATAATAAAATATAGAATAGTTCAAATATTAAAGAAGGGGAAGAGTCTTAAGTTAATTGTCCAGCTCTCCATCTCTGAAGTTATATAATTTCACTTCCTCGCGTTCAGGTGAGAAGAAGAAAAAAAGAATTGCTGAGTAATGTTTATGGTTTCCTAAAATCTCCACACACTCAGCAGTGCACACTCCTCTTTCCATCTTGGGTTTCAAGCAAATAGTTTTTCCAAAATTCTCCACTAAAGTACTCCCCCAGCCAGCAACCCCCGTTCCACATCCAGAGATCAATTATTATTATCATCTATAACCGCCAGTCTTTAATCTACTTCAAAGATTCAAGTCTTCTCCCGGTCTCAAAAGTAGCCAGCCCAATCCTTCCAAGCAAAAAATAATCCAAAAGCACCCCAAACCTCTGTGTGTCAACCTTTTTCCTCCAATTGGTAACAATATAGCAAACCTCTCCGATCCGAGCCTCCTTCTCCCCTATGTTGCTACTGTTAATCTTCACTTCCTCCTCTCGAACCCTTTCACTTTCAAACACTTTCATGTTCTCTCTTTTTCGCCACTTCTTTCCAGGCTCTGATCAGCTTGTTGCTTCTCAACCAATCTCTTCACCGATCAACAATTGAACACTCTCGCAGAATCTCTGCACAAACCTCTTCGTTAGCAGCCACAGGCTATCACTCACTCTCTTCCTTTCACGGTTGACAGTTCAGACTATGGGATCACCATTGCAAGCCGGCGATCTCTTGCTGGTTAACCTCTGCAGGGTTTCTCTTCGTTGCGTTGAGGGGTTGCCCTCCCTTCTCGCTGCAGCCTGAGTCTCCTGACACTGGCATGGTTCTCTATGGGAAACGTGCACCCCAAGGGATTGCGCCAAACAGCAAAGAGGATTTAGAAGGAGCAAAGACAGGCTTCTACACCTCTGTTCATCCTCACATCATCACTAGAAGCTCTTGTCTTGGTTTTTTCCATGCTGAATCCCATTCAAACTTGGACTAGCATGATATTCATTAAAAGAAGGTTCAAAATATCATAATCCTTCCATCCATTCAGCACTACATTTCCATTCAACTAAAACAAGACTAAAAACAAACAAAACCCCAAGTTCCTTATTCAAAGAGAAAGTCAAACACAACAAAAGTGCATTAATGCTTTGAGATCTATACTTATGCAACCTGCATTTCCTGTAATGTATCCAATATGAATTCAGTCTTAATTAAAGAGGTACCATTCCTCCCTTTGGGGCTGAAAATTAATCAGTTTAACTTTAAAGGAATTGTGCCTCCAATTCAAGAATTACCAAACTGATTCTGGTAGTAAGGTTTATGAAAGCATAGTTCAGCTCTGACTGTCTTTCCAGATCAAAGAAAAATTGTTCCAGAGAAGTGCAGTTCAGCAATTTATTATCCATGCACTAACATTAAGTAATCAAGATACTGAGTACCTACTTAGATAATAAGGATAATAAATGTGCTTCAGAAGCCGATCCTGAGCTGGTATGAAATGGGAAAGGTGGGTTTGTGAAATAGTGGTCTTTTCAGTTAAAAATGCCCTATCAAATTTCAGGCAGAGCTTTTTTCTATGATACTCCCAAGGAGCAATGATTCCTCTTGTTGAATGAGGTGGACCTAAATGAGATGTGAGATGAAACAGAACTATTAAAGATGAATGCATTAATGCTGGTTAGAAAATACTTCATGCAACGTACAAGGGTGAGAGTATAGTAATAGTAAGGTAGAACTACTTGAAACAAAGGAAACATTAATCATTTCTCCTATGCTGTACAACATGCTATGATGTGATTAATCATATTAAATTGATTATAATTTGATTTAAGGGATGGTTAATCAATTACTGCATATTTCTTTTCTATTTTATGTCAAGAAATTATTCACTAAAACAATTGTATCCAATATGTGTTGGAAATACAACCTGCTGAATTTTCAGAGATGCAGTTGGAGCATAATTCTGTAATTCTGGCTGTAACATCTCCTCATCACAAGATTGTAACATATCACAAACTTGAAAGAAGATTAAATTTTAATGAAAGGACTTCACCAGGGTTATCTACAAAGGAAACCTTCAAAAATAAAGCCACCCTAGGTATTCAGTCCACAAATTCAAGGCTGTCCTTATAAACAAAGACAACAAATGTCTTTGTTCTTCTAAGCTCCTTCAATTACTTTATAGGTCATAATGCAATAACACTAAGTTCCCCAGATATTAAATTAAACCATCTTGACATTTGCAGAAACCTGACCTTTTTTAGTCAATATCCAAGACATACATTTAGATACGAGAACTAGGTTTCCAATTCTTAAAAGCTTCAAACGAGTTAGCTTTCATATGTAAGTGGGGAAAATATTTGCTTAGTTAAAACAAAAACAAAGATCAACATTGTATCAATTATAAGGGTGAAAAACACCCAACTTAAGACTTTGATGTTAAGGACAATATTCTAAATTTAAAGAAAGACACAGCACGCTAAAGCTCACATATGGACTACTTACCTATAATAAAGTTTTATTGTGTTTTTAAGTATAACTTAATAGATCTGAATTCCATCCCTTCCTGTTTCTGTAATATAAAAATATTCTACATGGAGGTGACATTATGATCCATTGAAACATCTGTTGCCAATGATACCTTAGTAAGGAAAGAACACAGATGAAAATTCCTGCTTGTTGCCTCTAAAGGAAGGTTGTCCTATCTTTAAGTGCCCAGATTTTGTTCGACTTTAATGTATGCAATTCCCAGGCAGCCTAGCCTAGCAAGTACCAGAGAAGGTGGAAATAATAATCTTGGGGCTACAGATGTAGAATTTGGGGGGTTGAATTATTATCAAGAACCATTTTCTCCAATCTGATGTTCCACTGTATTTTATTTTGTTTGTTTACTTTGCCAGCTGGGGATTAAATTTCCAGCATATGTAGGAAGCAGCTGGTTAAGGGATAGCTGGATCTAAACCAAGGATATATATATATATATTTTGCTAATTATTATAACATGAGTTATCTATAGATTGGGGAGGATTCCCAGAATTTATACAAAATGTTTATTAGACATTTTATTATTTTTAAATGAAGCTCTAAGACATATCCATGAAATCTAAACAGGGGGTAATAGGAGAGGAAATAAATGATATCAATAATAGGCTATGCCCTGAGCCATACCCAGTGTCTATAAACAGAAATTAGTATTGATAGAATTCTATCATAACATATAAGTGAGCCTCTATAGAATCAAGCATAAAGTTAGATAATTTGTTTTGGTTGTTGCTTAATTATAGAGCCTCAGTGGCACAGTGTTAGAATGCAGTATTGCAGGCTCACTTTGCCCACTGCCAGGAGTTCGATCCTGACCAGCTCAAGGTTGATTCGGCATTCCATCCATCCAAGTGGGTAAAATGAGAACCCAGATTGTTATGCTGACTCTGTAAACTGCTTAGAGAGTGCTGCAAAGTCTAAGTGCTATTGCTATTGCTATAGACCCGTGATGGCGAACCTATGGCATGTGTTCCGGAAGTGGCACGCAGAGCCATCTCTGCTGGCATGCGAGCCGTCACCCCAGATCAGTTCACTGCGCATGCGTATGTGGCTCCCACCAGCCAGCAGATTGTCGGGTATCTGCCGTATATGTGTGGGGGGAGGGGGCACATGCAGGAGACATACGCACATGCACAGAGGTGCAGGGCGTGTGGGGGGGGGGCATGTGCACATGTGCAGGGGTGGAGGGGTTGCATGGGCATTGCATTATGGGTGCAGGCATTATCTATCTATCTATCTATCTATCTATCTATCTGTCTGTCTGTCTGTCTGTCTGTCTGTCTGTCTGTCTGTCTGTCTGTCTGTCTATCTATCTATCTATCTATCTATCTATCTATCTATCTATCTATCTATCTATCTACCTACCCATCCACCTATCTATTTATCTACCTACCTATTAACCTATCCATCCATCCATGCACCCATCCATCCAAAAGGTCTGTCTTCCTGCCTGCTTGCCTGCCTGCCTATCTACCCACCTACCCATCTACCCATCCATCTATCTATCTATCCATCCATCTTCTATCTATCTATCTATCTATCTATCTATCTATCTATCTATCTATCTATCTATCTATCTATCTATCCATTCATCCATCTATCTTCTATCTATCTATCTATCTATCTATCTATCTATCTATCTATCTATCTATCTATCTATCTATCTATCTATCTATCTATCATTTGACCTATTGACCTAAAATTGTAGCTATTTACCAAAAACAATTTTTATTTAGTTATCAAATGTAGGTATCACCCATCTCATTCCATTATTCTATTTTTTCCCTTTATTGTATATATTCACTTTTTAAAAAGCACCATGTGCCCCCCTCCCTTTCTTTTTGACAACCTAATTTTGTCACAACTAAATTAACTCAATCTTTAAGGGATTCTTTCTTGATGTTGTGTGGTTCCTGGGATTAGAATCAGGAAAGGTTCCTTTTAATTTTCACCTTCAAAAACCACCAGGTGATTTTTAGAATTAAAGGAAATAATGTCAAATTGCACAAATAAAACACAAACCTCATACAACATTCATATCATATATTACACCTTTTCTATTCCCAGAAAAAATATTTTTTTAGTTTGTCTGGAGACAGATACCTTTGTTTATGTTTTCTTCATGTTGATAATTGGGTGGTCTACAGAGTACAATGGATATCTGACATGCAGATTCCTCAAACTTATTTCAACCCTAGTCATTTTTGGTGTGAGGCACTTGACACTGATCTAAGCAAACTCTCCTTCTTAAACCCAGTGGATAAAACAAGCCATGGGCCTTTTTTTCTCCTTACCCAGGAAAAACAACTTATGAATTTATTGAACCGGAGCAGAATATGAGCAGTCTCTATAGAAGTATGCTTCTTTATGATGATAAATGCTTGATCAGTGATGATTATTTTATACGCAAATCACCATTCAAACCCAAAAATACATATGAGTCAACACACTCTCTTTTTAGGCCATTTGAAGTGATTAACTCACTGTGATATAATCACAGCTTCTGACTCATTCAATCCTTGTCTTTTCTTCTTCATTTGAAAATATATAACAACCTTCCATCTCTTATCTCTCTGTTAACTTCTCTTTGCTTTCCTAAAGTAATAAATGCCTGAAATTAAAAAAGGGGAGGAAAAAGATGATTACTGTAATGTACAATATCCCTTCAACTTTGCACTCATTATCAGGATTATATTCATAAATAGGAAACAAAGTTTACCATGAGTTGGGTAGCAGGAGAAAAAATGACTTAATGAGCTTAATTTTGAAAATACCTGCATGTGCAGAAACTCATACATACCAGCAATCATAAGATATAATGAAAGAATATCAATGGAAAGTCAGCAGGAAGATTAAGGAAAAACATGACACAGGGATTGTAAAATGTTAAAGCAGTGATCTTTCTATCAGGACTGTAGTATTTTGTTTTTCTCAGACTCTACCTAAAATAAAAATATGTTATCCACACATTATACCACATTTGTACCTATGACCCAAGGTATATTGACATGGCTGTCTTATACGACTTGGTTGAAGGATTACAAAAATTGTTTTTTACACATTTTTATAGAAATCTCTTTCCCCTGTTATTCTTCTATATATACCTGGTCTTGCAAAAGTTACCTCTACATCTAGACTGTGACTGAACAAAATGTCTTCTAAAGATCAAGCAGTGGAAGCAAGCCATAGGTGTGGAGTGGTACTATCATCCTCTCTGAACATTTAAATAGTTATATTTTCACTTTCTATCCAACCATTTTCCTTACAGAAATAGCACAAACTTTGAGATTTAAAAGGATCTTAATATTAAAGAGATCAACAAATCCCACTGCTTTTTTCCTTTATTTGATTGTGGTGGGTAACTAGAAATAGAAGATACTACCACTTTAGATCTTGGAGAGTGTCCTTTTCTCATGTTTTTGCCAAATATGGAATGTCACTACAGATATAATGTCTTGTTCTTTGACCTTATTTTATTACTTTCTACCACTTTACTTTCTGTATGTTGTATGAACCATTGTTTACCATTCATTACTGAATTGTGGTCTACGGTGAGAGTGACAAAACAATCAAACAAAAACAATGCAAAATGCATATGCATATTTGGGGGGGTGCATATGTGGGGAGAGAGAGAGGGAGGGAGAGATGGAGGGAGGGAGAGGGAGGGAGGGAGGGAGATGTCCATAACGGTTGATTCAGCTTATTTTTATGCAAGGCAAGATTGAAAATTAACTGTCTGAACACTGATCCATTGTCTGATGCTACACACAAAGGAAGTAGAATTAGTATCTCAATAAGCTGGAGAAGGTCTTCATTTTAAGTGAGGACTGGAAGGAATGTATTGCTTATACTAATGCTCAATTGCAGGGGTATCAAACTCAATTTCATTGAGGGCCACATCATGGTTGTACTTGACCTCAGAGGGCCAGGGGTAGTGGTGGGGCATGGCTGTGGGTGGGCATGGCCATGGTGGGTGTGAGCAGACACCAAACAAATGGTTGTAAGTCAGAGACTCACATTATTTTTGAGTTGTAGCATACACTCATTACCCTTTGACTCACAGAGCTGTTTGGAGATATTTTCAGTGAAGATGAAGGGAATGCTTACCTGGATTTTCTAACTAATCTTTTAAAAAGTCCAAAGAGGATTTTGTGTTTGGGATAGTAATTGCTACATTATACTTTCAAATATTGTTCAACTATAAAACACTCTCAGATTCCTTTCCTTAAGAGAAGTAATAAAACTTCATGGGGGAGAGTGGCAAGGCATTACTGTAGTGAATTAATTTTTACTTTTCTTAAACCTCCTTATGGCTTCAGTTAGTTCCTCTAACTCAGCCTTTCTTGAGGGTTTTGAGTGCATGGGCTGTCTTCTCACAACTCACTGGAGCAATGAAGAATAATGAATTTCTTTAGGGAATACAGTAAATGCCAAGGGTTGGTGATACCATTCAAAAGGTAGATCATACACTTACTATATAACCACTCATTACATTGTGCAAGCCCCTGCTGCTAGTGGCCCATTTTTGGCCGGCAGACTGTTGCAGGAAGCCATAGAAGCTGAAACGGCCCGTATGTGGCCTGTGCATGCCCCACCCCAGCCTATTTTCAGCCGCAGAGGCACCATAGGTTGGTCCTTTGATATTTCTAATCTGGCCCAATGGGCCAGATTTAAGCAGCCCACAGGCCGGATCTGGCCCATAGGCCTTGAGTTTGACACCCCTGCACTATTGTGCTCCCCACAACTGCCTATGATTGTGACAGTTGGGTCTTAAAAAAGCAACACAGGAGGAAATTTGACTCATTTTGAGCATCATATTCCTTGGACAGCAAAGATGACTAACAAGCAAGTACTGGAAAGCATAACACCAGACACATCACTGGAAGGCAAAATATGAAATGTATCTCACTTATTTTGGCCATTTCATGGGTTGGGGAGAAAGCAATTATGTTTGGAAGAGTTAGTGTTAAAAGGAATCCAGGCCATAAAAGAATGTGGTGACCGGATATTAAAAAAGCTGACACCAGCCAGATCATAAAAAAACTTAAAGAAATAGCAAGATCAGAAGATGTGGAGAGACCTGGTGCATAGAATCACCAAGAGTTGGATACAACTGACTGGATCACCATCATCACTATCAATGTATTAAACTTTAAGTTGTTTGGGGATTAATTTTCTTAACTAATTACTGTTATAATTTGCATTATTTTAAAGAAATTCACAGGAAAACTAATTTTTCGTGATACCACTATACTCACTTAACAGATTTTCAAACTGTTTTTGGTTCAAACAGTATTTTCAACTAAATTCTCACATCACCTACCCAGCCCCTTTATTTTAAGCATCCTTTACACATGGTATTTTGGCTTAAATGGAAAAAACTTTCTCAATGCAAAACTAGAAAAGTGTGAATTTTGAAACATAGATTATTCCATATTGCATATAAAATCAATAAATGAAAATACATATATTCACACACTGAAAATAATTTGAATAAATTTTGTTCTCATTCATTTGGGTGGATTATGATATTTTCTCGATGATGGTGGTGATAATGATGATGTTAATAGCAATATGAATATAACATTCCTATATATAGTCTTAACTAAAACTTTGAAGCCTCTTATATTATCATTGGCATAAATATATGATTTGGGACAGAAATATTCAACATCTTGGAAAACTTTGGTCTCATTGCAGTTTGGCAATACCATTAACATTAAAATTCAATAATACCATTTAATATATGCATGTTTTCCATTTATAGTTTCCCCAGAAAATTTGTAGAGTAATTAATGAAGGAGGGGTATTTAGTCAAGTACTTTAGTTAGTTAGTTAGACTTTATTGTCATTGCACCTCGTACAACAAGATTAAATACCATTTTCAGTGTACATTATGACTATGAAAATAAACACAAACACATATCCTTCACATTCTATACATTGAATTGAAAAACCCCTGATACTGCATTAATATTGCACTATGCTGTAGAATTCAATATAGTTACTGCCCTGAAATAGAAGCTGTTTTTCAGCCTATTTGTCCTTGTTTTTATTATCCTGTACCATCTGCCAGATGGTAATAGTTCAAAAAAAGGGTGCCCAGGTTGAGATGGATCTTTGAGAATGTTTTGAACTTTCTTAAGGCAGCAGGAGCTATAAAGCTCTTCCAAAGAGGGGAGAGGGCAACCTCTTCTAGGCAATGATGTTAACCCTCTGGACTGGTGTCCTATTTGCCACTATGCAATTGGCAAGCTATACACAAATGCAGTAAGTTAAGATACTCTCTATGATGCAGCGGTAGAAGGTCACCAGCTGTTTTTCATTCAGTTGTTGTTTACTGAGAAGTCTCAGGTACTATAATCTCTGCTGGGCCCTTTTGATCAGTGCTGCAATGTGAGCACCCCAGGTCAGGTCCTCTTTTATGGTAATACCCAGAAACTTAAAACTGCCCACTTGCTCCACTCAGTCTCCACTGAGAAGCAAGGGCTGGATGTCTGATCTGTTCCTTCTATAGTCCACTATAAGCTCCTGGGTCTTATTGGTGCTGAGGACCAAGTTATTGTCTCCACACCACTAAAGCAACCGGTCCAACTCATCTCGGTAGGCAGACTCATCCCTCCCCCCCCCCCCCCAGAGATGTGTCCCACCATTGTTGTATCATCTGCAAATTTAGCAATAGTATTACTAGCGTGAGTGGGAATGCAGTCATGCACATAAAGAGTATAGAATAAGGGACTCAACATGCAACCCTGTGGTGTACCAGTGTTAAGAATAAGGGCCGAAGCGGTATGATTATGTGAGTGACCAGACAGGAAATCCATAATCCAAAGGCAAATTGAATATGAAAGTCCAAGGTCCAGAGGTTTAGACACTAGTCTATGTGGAAGAATTGTGTTAAATGCAGAACTAAAATCTACAAAAAGCATCCTCACATAGCCCCCCCCCCCCCCCCCCCGTTCTAGATGAGTCAGAGCAGTGTGAAAAGTGATGGCTATAGTGTCCTCTGTAGATCTATTTTTTCTGTATGCAAACTGGTGTTTATCTAATGTATACGGAAGACCAGAAATGATGTGCCGGCAGGCTAATTTCTCAAAGCACTTCATGATGATAGGAGTGAATGCCACTGGTCTGTAATTGTTAAGGTTATTCTTTGGCAGCAGAACAATGGTGGAAGCCTTCAAACATGATGGAATAGTGGACTGGGATAAAGACCGATTGAAGATCCTGGTAAAGACTCCAGCCAACTGATCAGCACCGTCTTTAAGTACTCGGCCAGAGATACTGTCAGGACCAGCAGCCTTTTAGGGTCAACAGGCCTCAGAATGCTCCTCACCTCCTGTTCCTCCACAATGAGGTGGGGACTACAATTGGCTGATGTCTCCACTTCAAAGCAAGCAAAGAAATGATTCAGTTTCTCTGCCAATGAAGCATCCCCCTCAGCAGGGATGACATTAGTTGATTGATAGTTGGTAATTTGTTGAATTCCTTGCCACACCTGCCTCCTGTTATTGCTATAAGAATATCTTCAATCTTCCTCTTATAATCAGTCTTGGCCTTCCAAATACCTTTCTTCAGACTAGCTCTGGCAACACTGTATCACTGGACCTAAAGGCCTTGATCCTGTCAGACAAAAGACGCTGGACTTCCTTGGTCATCCAGAGTTTCTGATTGGGATAAATCCTAATATGTTTATCCACAGTGATAGTATCTGTGCAGTGTTTGATATAGCACAGAACAGCTGCAGTGTCTCCTCAAGATCAGGTGGTAAAAGATGTCTCCATTTGTGTTCTCAAAACAATCCTGAAGTTGTTGGGAAGCATCTTCTGGCCAAGATTTCACTGTCTTTCAGAGTTCATCTCTTAAGAGGGATGTATGCTGGTGCTAAAAGCAGTGACATATGGTCTGATTATCCCAAATGTGGTAATTGTATAACTTTATAGCTATGTTTGATGTTGGTATATACTTTGTCCAATATGTTTGCTCCTCTAGTAGCACACTTAACATACTGATAAAATTTAGGGGGCACTGCTTTTAAATCAGCTTGATTAAAGACCCCCGCTATGATATGCACAGCATCAGGGTATTTACTCTGCTGTTTACTAACAATGTTATACAAGAATCCCAAAGCTATGGTAGTATTTATTTATTTGATTTGTCAATTGCTTATAAGATAATATGTATAAGTATAAACATGAGTAAGAATACAGTAAATAGGTACAAATAAAGGGAGACAATAGGACAGGGACAGGAGGCATGATGGTGCACTTATGCACGCCCCTTACAGACCTCTTAGGAATGGGGTGAGGTCAATAATGTGAATAGTTTGAGGTTAAAGGAGTGGGGGTTTGAGGATGTAACAACAGAGTCAGATATTGACCACTCTGTTGCTGAAGTCTTACTTTCTGCAATCAAGTTTGGAGTGGTTAACATTGAGTTTGTATCTGTTGTGTGCTCTTGTATTGTTGCGGTTGAAGCTGAAGTAGTCATTGACTGGTAATTGCTGTTTACAAAGACTGAACTGAAGAATGTGTTGAAGAGGTTGCCCTTAACAGCTTCGTCGCTGCAGTCTTTCTCATTTGGTCCCTTTAGAGGTGGGATGGTTCTTGAGTCTTTAAGTTTGGAGTTTACAAAATTGTAGAAGGCATGGGTAGATTTTGTACGTAGGAGATTTTCCTCCTGCTTGCAGTAATGATTTCTGCATTCTGCCTTTATCTGTTGGCATAAGATGTATCGGTTTTTAAAGTTTGCTACGTAGCTAGTTTTGTTTTTACACCATAGTGATTTTTTTATTGAAATTTCCTTATTGTTATGGGTAATTTGTTTTTGTTTTTAGGTACATATGGTACATATATTTTAAGTACATATGGTACATATATTTTAATGACTCTTTCAAGTTCAAGTAAGAATGCATTATAATGGTCTTCTGTAGTATTACAGTTAGAGAACAGAAAGTGCCAATCAAGAGATGATAGGTCGGCATCTATGAAATTGTATTTTGGAGATCCATCATTATGATCTTCTTTGTGAGGGCATAAATTGAGACAAAAATTGATCATACCATGGTCACTGTTTGAAAAGGGTTCTTGTATTTGTAATTGAGTTTGAGCTGTTGCAGAAGATGAGGTCGAGGCAGTTGTTGAGTCTAGTGTTGTTTGTTACTAATTGATCCAGTCCCAGTGTGGTAACAGCATTGTACAAGGTTGCATATATGGGTTCAGATGTACATTCATTTAGGGTCCAGTTTATAAGAGGTAGATTGAGGTCACCAAGGAATATAAGAGGGTGTGGACAAGAGGCAGCCCACATCAGCAATGAAGTTAGTTTGTTTGCATGAACTATGTCATAATCAGGGGCTCTGTAGCATAGTAAGAAGCAGATAGTGGTATTTAAGGACAGTTCACAAACGATGGTCTCTGGAAGAGCAAGCTCTTTTGTAATTAAAATCTTTCTTAGATTTAGGGATTTTTTATAGAAAATAGCAACTCCACCTCCTCTATGGATTTCGCAATCTGATCGATAAATGTGAAATTCTTTGACTGTGGTAATGGAGTCTGGAAAAGATGAATTCAACCACGTCTCACAGACAAATATAATATTGAATGTGGCTGTGCTTAGTAAGATGAGGAATTCATGCATTTTGTTTGTGAGGCTTCTTGCGTTGAGTAGTTTGCATTTAAGATATGTAGTAATGGATCTGGAGGAAATAAGGGGCGTGCATGCCTAATGTTGGATGTTGGGGTGATGGTTATTGGGATGTAAGTTGAAGGTCTTGCTTTTTGGTATTGGCACCAGGTGGGATATAGACTGCAGTAACCAAACCCATGTTGAATTCCTGTGGAAGATATGTGGGTCTACATTTAAGAATCATATATTCCACATCCATGGAGTAGTGATGTCTACAGTCTTTGTATTGATACACCAATTTTTGTTCACATAAAGGCTTAAACCTTCCCCTTTGCACTTGCTAGAATCTCTACTCCTGTCCTGCCGATGAGCTATGTAGCCTTCCAGCTCAACAGCTGCATCCGGAATGAGTGAATGAAGCCAAGTTTCTGTGATTAGCAAAACACAGCAGTTCTTGATGAATTTCATCTTTGCAATCTGTAGCCTTAATTCACCCATTTTGTTAGTCAGAGATCTTGCATTGATAAGAAATATACTTGGAATTGAAAGCTTGTGTGGAAACTTACTCAGCCTAAAGAGAACCCCAGCATGGCATCCTTTCTTCCTGTTCCTCTTTCTCCTCCTCTTCTTCCTTCCTGCAGGGATAGTGATCCATGGCTCCCCCAGGGCCCCAGCTGCCTCCTTCGATATGTTATGAGAATGTATAAAATCGTCCGTAATAGCCTTTTCACATTTCAGTCCAATTTGTAAAAAGGCTTGCCGCCTATAGATGCCCCTTGCCCCACAGGATTCAATCAAGGAAAGAATGTACACAAAGAATGTACACAGAATTATACACACCATACACTGAAACTTGAACTTTGCATTAAGTAGTTTAAAGAAAATGGAATGTAGCATAAGCATTCTATAATGCAATGAAAAACACACCCTGAGAAAATCCCATTTCTTCTCTATTTCTATGTTTAGGATCAATAAAAAATTGTATTTTTAAACATTTCTCCAGTGTTCAAATGGAGATATATTTTAAGACCTCTGTCCAATTTTGTTTTTACTAGTTTGACTATCATGCCCATCTTACCCTCCACATATGCAGCACACACACACAAACAAACATAGTACATCTTTTGTTTTAAATATTAGTAAATAATTTGCTGAGGAACTTGAACAATCCAAAACGTTAGGATTAAGTTAAATTCTCTCTTGTCGCTTTGTAAACACCATATCTCATTTTTTTAAAAAAAGAATACTTTATAATGCAAAGTGGAAACTAATAATTTTTGATAGCTCCAAAAACTCTAACATAAGTCCTAGAGTGTGGACTTAACCTTCAAAACCTGAAGAAATATGTTAAGTAAATAAGTGTTTTGGAATTTGTTTACTTGAAAGATTGTCTTCACCAACACATTCCCATTTCTATATATTAACTCTACTTTGGAGATCCTGTGTAAGTGCCCACTATTTCATTCCTTAATTCATTTATTGGATTGACCTCTGCTGCTATTTATCCAGGGGTAGGCTGCAACCGGTTTAACAACTGGTTCTGTGAGTGTGTGCTTCATGCACAGCATTAAATAAATACCAAAAACCTCTCCAGCTCACATTCTAGCTTTCCCTGGTAAGTAGAACAGCTGAGGCACAGCAATCCACTTTGCCATGCAAATCAGCTGAGCTGCAAAAAAAGGAAATGTAAGACAGGATAATGCAGGGGGGATAGGCTGGGCCAACTGATCGTCATTCATTTGTGAGGGTTCGCTAGAACCGGTCCAAACTTGCAGCAGCCCACCACTGTATTTATCCCTGCTGACTGTTGGATATTTACAATACTTATCAGTAGAAAGTAATGAAGCATCCCTAGAAAAACAAAAACAGTAATATAATGATAGAATTCTAACATACTATAGTAGATATGGTATCAACTCATAGTAGATATGGTATCTTGAAAGTTCTCTGAAAAACCCTTGTTTTAATAACATAGAGAAAGCTGACTGCTTAGGTTTAGATTGAATTCCTGGGGGAGGCTAGTCCAAGGTACAGGTGCAACAACCTAGAAATAGCACTTTCACTTTGTGGAACTAGGGGAGCAGTAGTAGTTTCTCCTGGGATGTGCTTGTCAGGTGGATTGGAAGCCTTTGGAGAAGAGGTACTTCACTGTTTAGCCATGTAGGACTTTCAAGGTTAAACCATAATAAAGAAATACAATACTTTACAGATATTTAAAGATAAAAAGGAAAGAGAACAAAAACATCTTATTAGTTTTTCTTTTTCTTTTTGTAATCTCTTTATGCATCTTAGAAACTCATCTATGCAATGATGCTAGAAAACAGTAGCACTTAGCAATAACGTTTAGACTTATAAACTGCTCCATAGTGCCTTACAGCACTCTCTGAGCAGTTTACAAATGTTGCGCCCAATAATCTGGGTCCTTGTTTTACTTATCTCAGAAGGATGGAAGGCTCAGTCAAGCAGCCTACCCTGGTGAAGCACCAAAGCATCGGAGCCCCGAGCCCCGGTGGAGCGCAATTCCCCAGATGCAACTGGAGCACCAAGCCAGAGCGCAGCTGGAGCATTCCTTCCCTGCAACCTTCCAAGCCTTGGTGGAGCCCCAAGCCCTGGCGGAGCGCAATTCCCCGGAAGCATCTGGAATGCTAAGCCAGAATGCAGCCAGAGCATTCCTTCCCTGCAGCCTTCCAAGCCCCGGCAGAGCCCCACAGTTTTCCAAGCCCAGGCAGAGTGCAATTCCCTGGAGGCAACCGGAACGCCAAGCCGAAGCACAGCTGGAACATTCCCCCACAGCCTCACAAGGAAACCATCTAAATTCAAAAACTCCTCTACCTCACAAGAAAACAATCTGCTAGAAATGCAAATAAATAAAGTAATCATATACTGACAAAATCAAAGAAAACTCCAAGGGCCAAAACAAAAACAAAGAAGAAGAAAAACAGAGAACAAAGGTAAAACTCTTTCATTCCCTACTTGGACGCCATTAAAAAAAACAAAAAAACAAATCACGTGGCTCAATAGTTCATTACCTCCATTATTACCTCCATTACCTCACTACCTCAAGACCTATATCTTTGATTAGATAATGATTTGATAATATATCATTGATTAGATAATGGTTTGTCTAAACTGATTTATCAATTAATTGATTGCTGTAACAATTTAATTAGTTAATTAACAACTGATTACTGATTATTGATTTATTGATTAGTCTGATTGATACTGTATCATTGATTGTCTAGTTGATTGTCTAGTACAATTATATATTATTTTAATTGATCACAGTGATCTATTAATTTTAAATTTTGTTTTAATTACTGATTTGATTAGTAACATTTATTAATTAATTGATTGCCTATTAGCAACATTTATTAATTGACTGACTGCCTATCATATTAAGTAATTATTGTTAAGGAATTAGTGTGGCATTGATTACCAACAAACAGAAAGTGACTACTAACAAATAAGAAGTACTCAACTACCGTGTACATCCACAAAACAAATCCACCATGTCAGCAAAAAACTCCAAACATTCCACTACCAAACACCAACAAAAGAAAGATATATCTACCAATGACTACCATGACTCCTGCACATGCTTTAAATGTTCTGAAACCATCATTGAAAATGAGGATATCATCAAATGGCACCTATGTGACAAAAACCTCTCCTATTAACCAAACACATAACCAATCTCCTAAAAACGTCAGCTATTTTTCCTTATCTCTGTTCATCATGTTTACCCAAACTGGACAAATTAAGTACCGTGACTGAGTAAAAAACATAGAATCATCCATTAACTCTACAGAAGAACGCTTAGTAGCACACATAGGAACAACTTTACAATCATGTCTATCAACTCTTGAAAAAAAAAATACAACACAGATAAAGGAAAACTAACAGCTCAAAATCGTACTTCAATTCAACAACCACTACCACAACCTAAACCACAAATAATCACCAAACCACAACCACAACCACAAATAACTACCACCCAGCAAATAATTTCAACCCAACAAATAATATCATCTTACTCATCAAAGACATCACTGAACATGAACAAAAATGTCCAAATGCAATTTTATTTGGTCTTGATGACACTAAAGAATCAGATTATATCACTATGGTTCACAACATCATAAGCAACTCCAATACATCAAACATTTCCCTGAAGACATCATTGAAATTTCCAGAGATGGCCCTGAGTACAAATACAATGACTAGCGGCCCCACGATTTTGTCGAGTCATTTGCAAAAATGACCCAGGAAACATATATTCATTCATACAATAAACTCCACTGCTAAAACCAACCTCAACCATAACAGATTTCGCTCATGGCCCAACTTATCCATACTGCAAAGAATCCGCTCCCATGAACTCCACACAGAACTCAAAAGATGTCAAGACAATGGAGAGAATGACTTACACATTGACAACAGAGCTGACTGTATTAAACAAAAGTCCCGAAACCCTTATCCTAACATCCAACCCCCAATCATCCAAACCCCAATCACCCAAAACTAGGCACGCACATCTCTAACTGCCTCAATACCAGTGATGGTATTCAACCAGTTCGCACTGGATCGGTCGAACTGGTAGCAAGAATTTGGCATGGGTCACTGAACCGATAGTAAGTTCTGGCTGGCCATGCCCCCAATCTGGTCGCCCTCCTGCCTGATGCTCACTTACCTGCCTGCCTGACATTCACCTAAGGTATTTCTTTTTTTTTCCCTCCTGACAATCAGCTGTGCATAGATCAGCTGTGCCAGGATTCCCCTTGCTGAGGCCCAGGAAGGCAAAAAATGGAGGGAGGAGCTCAGCCCCTCCTCCATTTTTTGCCTTCCAGAGCCCCAGAGGAGCCTTGGGGGAGCAAAAATAGTAACAAAAAAAGGTTATAGAATTGAAAAAATAGAATTATAAAAGACAAATAAAGCTGATGGTAGTAGGAAATACGAATTGGGAGAATATAGCTAGGATAGTGGAGAAACAACAAAGAATTATTAAAGATATGACCAGTACATCTACCACTATTACAAAAGTTGGAAGAAAACCAGCACCAACAGTAACACCATCTACCCCCATAGCAACATTGACTCAAAAAATGATTGAAGGGATGTTGGTGTCAGAAAAATCTACAGCCCAAACCAGCACACAATCAGTTCAATCTACATTAATATCTTTCCAAAGTATGATGCTGACATTGCAGGAATCGAAGTCTAAAAATCATTCGGAAAGTAAAATAGAAAGAGAAACAATGAAAGAAGAACTAAAAAATGAATTAGGGGAAATGAGAAGTGAAGTTAAAAATTTGGATGGAAAAATAGGTCAGATCTAAGAATTGATTAAAATAAATGAAGAGAAGATTAAAGTGATTGGAAAACAGGCGAATCAAAGGAAAAAGAAGTTGGAAGGCATGGAACAAACAATTAAAGAACAGAATAAAGAGACCAATGAGACCCTGACTCATCTCAAGATGGATAAGGCCTCTTACTATCTTAGATTCCAGAACGTGGAGGAAGAGAGAGGAGAGAACTTATCATTGGTGATGGCGGAGATGCTGGCGGAGCTGTTGAACAGAGATAAGGATGAGGTGGTGAATGAATTGGACAATGTATATAGAATATATACAAGGTACACGAGATGGCATAGACTCCCCCGAGAAGTGCATATTAGATTTGCAAGGATGTGAGTGAAGGACATAATTTACAAAGTTACAAGAGATGAAGGAATAAAATATAAGGACAGAGAAGTGATTGTTTTAAAACAAGTGCCAAGGAGAATTCACGAACAAAGGAAAGACTATCAGTTTCTAACAATTACTTAAATAAAAAAAAAAATCTTTTAGATGGATTATTCCAGAGGGGATATTAGCAATATGGAAGGAGAAAAGGGTGAGAATAGATAGTCTAACCAAAGCTCAAGAATTATTTGACCAAATAGGAGGAATAGAAGAAGAACTGAGTAGCAGAGATGATCATGAAAACTTGAGTCAAGAAGAGTTACAACCTAGAAGTAAGGGGAGAGACAGGGGAAAGGAGAGGAAAGGAGATCAGGAGATGTTGGGAAGAGAAAAAGTAGGAGTGAGGACGAGAAGCCAAACGATGAGTAAAAACACTGAAGGACAGAAGTAAGAAAGGAAATGGATAAAGGAGTGAATTTGATATCCATAAATATTAATGGGTTAAATGATCCAGCCAAGAGGAAAAGAACGTTTCTCAAGTTGGAAAAACAAAAAGCAGATATAATATGTATACAAGAGGTTCATATAAAGGAGAGAGATAAAGGAAACTTAGTTAACAAAAAATTGGGGAAAATGTATTCAACATTGGCAGAAGAGAAAAAAGAGGGGTAGTATTATATATAAAAGAAGATATAACCTCAGAATTAATTTATAAAGATGAACAGGGAAGAATAGTAATAGTAGAGGTGGTAATACAAAATAAAAAGACAATATTAGTGGGAATATATGCCCCAAATAAGAACCAGAGCGAATTTTACAAAATTTTATATGAAAAATTAATAGAATTTGGCAATTCAAGAATTTGTATCATAGGAGATTACAGTGCAATAACAGACAATAGACAAGATTATACCTCTGAACAAAGACAATATAAAAAATGGAATACATTGCCTAAGAAATTCATGGAGATGGTTGAAGAACTAGAATTAGTGGATGCGTGGAGAAAAAGGAACCCTGGAACATCACAGTTCACTTTCTACTCCAGCCCACACAAGTCATGGTCCAGATAGACATGGCCTGCATAAATAGTGAGTTATACAAAAAAATTCAGGACTTAAAAATTCTGCCTAACACGTGGGCAGACCATAATCTGAAATAGATAATTTGGAAAAGTAGTAACTATAAAAAAGGTAGATGGACACTTAATTCGCAATTATTGAAAGAGGAAGAATATATCCAAAAAGTTAGGGAAGAATTGACTATTTTTTTTAAATTTAATAAAAAGCAGGATACCTCATTAAAAAATCTATGGGATACAATGAAGGCATACCTAAGAGGAGCATCGATAGCTTTTATAACAAACAGGAATAAAAAAAGAGAAGAGAAATGGTTCTAACAAAAAGAATAGAGGAATTGGAAAATAAACAAGTGGAGACCCCGGGAGAACAGCAAATTAAAAATGAATTAGCATCAGTTAAGCATGAGATGAATATTGTAGACCAAGAGGAACTAATCAAAAATGTACTATACACGAAACAAAATTATTTTGAATGTGCAAATAAACCTGGAAGGTGGTTAAACTAAGAAAAGAAAATCAGAAAAGAATGCTATTACAGGATAAAAATGGAATAATAGAGACAGACCAGGAGGTAAAAAAAGAAATTGTAAGAGAATATTTTGAGAATCTTTACGAACAAGAAATAGTTGATGTAAATAAAATAGAAGATTATTTGAAAGAAGGAACTCTCTTCGGAGGACAAAAAAGAGATACTTAATAAAGAAATAACCTTAGGTGAGCTAAAGGCGGTGATTCAAAAACAAAAAAGAAATAAAACACCAGGCCCGGATGGGCTACCAAATGAGTTATATAAAGAGATAGATGATATACTAGAAACAATGCTATTAGAAGTTTGCAATGAAATATTACTGGAAGCCAAAATTCCTGAATCCCGGAAAGAAGCATATATAACATTAATACTGAAAGAAGGTGCAGATGCCAATCAAACAAAGAATTACAGACCAATATCCCTTCTAAATTCAGATTATAAAATTTTTACGGCAGTAATGGCAGAAAGACTAAAGAAAGCACTTAGCAATAAAATTCATTCAGACCAAAACGGATTTCTTCCCATGAGGCAGATTAGATACAACACAAGAACAATAATAGACATATTGGAATATTATGAAAAACATCCAGGAAGCCAAGTGGCCTTGGTCTTCCTGGCTGCACAAAAGGCCTTTGACAATTTAAACTGGGACTTTATGAAAAAAACAGATTAATTTGATGGATGTCGGAGAAAACTTTTGTAAAAATGTTAAATGCAATTTATGCCACACAAAAGGTTAATGTACTAGTAAACGGAGAAATTACCAAACCATTAAAGATAAGGAAGGGGGTCAGACAGGGATGCCCGCTTTCACCTCTGCTTTTTATAACAATTTTGGAAACTTTGCTGGACAGAATTAGATTAAAAAAAGAAATTAAGGGAATTAAAATTAAAAACCAAGAATATAAATTATAAGCCTTCGCGGATGATATGGTCTTTGTTATAGAGGACCCAATAAACTCAGGATCAATTTTATTAAATGAAATAGACAAATTTGGTAAATTAGCAGGATTAAAAGTTAACAAGGAAAAAACCAAAATGTTAGTTAAAAATTTAACAATTAGTAAACAAAAAAAAATAGAAGAAAAGATGGGATTACAAATTGTAAACAAAATTAAATATTTAGAAATTTGGTTAAGAGTGAGAACATTAAATCTGTGAGAGGATAACTATACAAAATTATTAAAACAGATTGAAAAGGAATTGGAAAATTGGAATAAGATGCAAATCTCATTATTAGGCAGGATAGCAACAATCAAAATGAATGTTCTACCTAAAATATTAAATTTGTTTCAAATGATTCCGATATTATTGGATATTTTTTTTAAAAAGAATTAAATAAAATTGTGATGAAATTTATTTGGGCAAAGAAAAAAGCAAGGATAAAAAAACCTATTTACAAGATAATAAAAGCAGAGGTGGGTGGATTCAGACTACTTGTCTGGGAGATACATTATAGAGCAACGGCGTTAGTATGGATAAAAGATTGATTTGAGGAACAATAGGATTTTACAATTGGAGGGACATGACCTACAGCTAGGCTGGCAAGCATTTCTATGGAACCCAAACAGTAAAAACAACTCATACTTTACCAGACATGTATTCCAAAAGTCCCTAATTAAAATTTGGAATGATATAAGGAGGAACCATTATACCAAAATTCCAAGGTGGTTTTCAATGAGGAAGGTGATGTTCCATTCAAATACGATGGATATTAGTAAAAAACTTAAATATTACCAAATAGTAGATAATGAGGGATGAATTAAAACAAAACAGGAATTAGAAACACAAGAGATAGCCATCGATAATTGGTCATATTTCCAAATTAAAATGAGATATAATAAAGATGTAAAGGAATACGGAATTGAGTAAAAGATACATACTTAGATAAAATACTTTTAAACCCTGAGAAAAGTTCAATTTCCAAATTATATAACTATTTACTGGAGTATGAAATGGCCGAGAAAACTGTGAAAGGTCCTATGCTAGCCTGGGAAAAATACTTTGGCTATAGTATCGATCTGGATGTCTGGGAAGAAATCTGGCAGAAAAACCTGACATTAACCAAATCAATAGTACACAAAGAGAACCTATACAAAATGATGTATAGATGGCATCTGGCACCCTCTAGACTGGCCAAAAATTTTCTGACAGCAAATCCTTGCTGTTGGAAATGTAAAGGGAAATTTGGTACATACTTCCACCTGTGGTGGATGTGTCCCAAAGTAAAGAAATACTGCTTAAAAATAAAAGTCTGGATAAAAGAAGTTAGAGTATGGGCTGGAGTGGAAACCAGAACTGTTTTTGTTGGGAATGATTAAAGGGGATTACCCCTCCAAAATAAAATATTTGACCATCCATCTATTAACTGCGGCATGTATTTCACTAGCACAATATTGGAAGAACCCAAATATACCACCGATACATATTACTATTCAGAAAGCTTATGATTGTGCTCAATTGGAGAGCTTACGCTTAAGATTAATGGGAAGGAGGACACAGATTATTACCGGATATGGGATAAATGGCATAAGTGGGAAGATAATAAAAGGGAGAACAAGTAAATGAATCGAAGAAACAATTTATATCCAGTGATTTATACCAATGTACAAAAATAATCAAAGATGGTAAATCTTCTTTGCCTTTCACTAGTACTACTTTTATTATTAATATTAGTTATTTATTACATTTTTGTTTGATAGTTAAATAATACGAATATATTACAATATATAATATGAATATATTCACAATAGAAGAGTAGTTATAAACCAAAGTGTAAATAAGGATTAGGACTTATCAAATTCGATAACAAATGTAAAGAATTATGGGTTACTCACATACCAAAGTTTCTGTATTTTTGAATTTGTATGTTTTTTAATTTTGTGAATAAAATTGTTTTTAAAATGTTTTTTAAAAAAGATTCAAATTACCCAGGAACTTGCTCTTCCTGAGACCATTGTCTGTGAGCTGTCCTTAAATATCACATTTCGCTTCTTACTATGTTATAGAGCCCCTGATTATGACACCATACATGCAAACAAGTTAACTTCACTACTAAAATGGGCATTCTCCTACCCACATACTCATATCTTTCTTGGTGACCTCAATCTACCTCTTATTAATTGGAAACAAAATGAAGGTACAACTGAACCCATACATGCAACCTTGTACAATGTTGTAACTAATCGGGGACTGGAACAATTAGTAACCAACAACACTAGACTCAACAACTGCCTCGATCTCATATTCTGCAACAGTTTGAATTCAATTTATGGACTACAAATAAAAGAACAATATAGAAACTACAAATATATATGTTTGTAGCTTTACAACATAACTCATATATTGAATGTAGAAGACAAACGTTACAGGTTATGGCTAAGAATATGATGTCTGATTCTGGTATATCAGAGCAACTATGGGATGAGGCAGTAATGTGTGCTAACCATGTTTTGAATAACGTAATAAATTTAACGACTGGTGAATTACCATTTACTCATTGGCATAAAAGAAAACCAGATCTTAGTTATTTGCATACATTTGGAACCCCAGCATGGGTTCATATTCCCATGCAAGTAAGGCAGAAGGGACAATATAGACATAAGAAATTGTATTTTGTAGGTTATGGAGCTAATCATAGATTGTTTAAATTTTGGGAGGCAAGTACTACTAATATATATTGGAGTGCAAGTGCTAAATTCTGGAGCATGTTGGCTGGTGAAAGTTTAAACAAGAATATAATAAAAAACATAGTATTGTAAAAATTCCATTGTTCATTAATCGTAAAAATGATAGGAATATTGATGAATCAGTAAAAGAAGAACCATCTATAACTGCAAAAGATTCGATAGGGGAGGTAGAGGAAGAAAATAAACAAATAACATGTACTGATTTTTCTAGAAGGTCAATTAGAGAGAGACATAAATATAACAGAGTTCAAACAAGCATTGTATGTAGAGTTAGATAAAGAATCTTCTAATCTCTATGAAATCGTATGAATTATTAATTGTGTAAAAATTATGAATTAAAGACATAATGTATTATATATTGATCAACCCAAAGGGGAGAATGTCAATAACGTAGTTGGGTTGACAATATATAAACTACAAATATATGTTTGTAGCTTTAAGGAAAAATACTATAATGTATTATGCTGTGTTCTGGTTGGTTAATTATGCTTCAAGTTGCTATAGATCATGGTTTAATTCTCTCTCTCTCTCTTTTTCACTGATGATCTCTCTTGACTGACTATGGACCGATACTGACTAACCCTGTTTATTTTGATATTCTGTTGATATCGAAGATTATCTGTTGTATTATGGTTTGATATTTGTCTTCTGTAAAAAACTTGAAATTGGTAAGAAGACTTTATAACTGGATATTTCTGGACTGATAAAAACATGTATGACATGGACTGTTTATTGACTGTATTATTTCTTCAAGTAAACATTAATATAACTTGTTCAACTCTGTGTGGCTGTATATTTATTCATAACAGTTCTCATAAACCGTTTCCGTGTGCATATCCTTTTTATACAAGGATATATATATTTATGCACATATATCCTAACAAACCTAATCCTGTGTAGCTTTTTCTCCAGTAATATTATACTACTATAGAGATACTGTATACTGATACTGATTTTGTATACTGTAGAGCATATAAAACATTTGCTAGACCAATTCTTGAATACAGCTCATCTGTCTGGAACCTACATTGCATATCGGATATTAACACAATTGAGAATCCAGATATATTTTACGAGAAGAGTCCTCCACTCCTCTACTCATAAAAGAATACCTTATGCCACCAGACTTGAAATTTTAGGCTTAGAAAACTTAGAACTATGCCGCCTTTGGTCTGACCGAAGCGTAGTACACAAAATTATCCATTGCAATGTCCTACCCATCAATAACTATTTTAACTTCAACCACAACAATACACAAGCACATAATAGATACAAACTCAAGGTAAACTGCACCAAACTCAATTGCAGGTAATATGACTTCAGCAACAGAGTGGGCAATGCCTGGAATACTCTACCTGACTCTATGGTTTCTTCCCCAAACTCCAAAAACTTTAACTTTAGACTGTCTACTATTGACCTCACCCAGGAGTGGAATTCAAATTTCTTAACAACCAGTTCTGTGAGCATGGCCTAATTTGTGGGTGTGACTTGGTGGTCATGTGATTGGGTAGGCATGGCTTGCTGACTGGGTGTGGCTTGGTTGTCATGTGACTGGCTGGGTGTAGCTTAGTGGTCACATGACCGACTGGGCATGGCTTGGTGGTCACGTGACAGTAGTGTGACAAAAAAAATTCATTTATGTTTTTAGTATCTGTTCTGTTTTTATTAATCATAAAAGCAGAACAGATACCAAAAACATAAATAAATAAATGATTTTTTAAATTACACTACTGTTATTGTTACATGTTGAGACTTACGTTTTTCCTTTGCTATTTCCTAATAGGAAAAAGCAAAGGAAAAATGAATAGAAGTATCAACATGTAACAATAATAGTAAAATAATTTTTATTTATTTATTTTTTAGTATCTGTTTTGTTTTTATTAATCATAAAACCGGGGCTGGTGGTGGCAGCAGGTAGGTGACCAGGGCTTGCTTGGGTAGAATCCCACCCCTGATCTCACCCCATTCCTAAGAGGCATGTATAAGTGCACCAATGTACCTACCATCCCTGTCCTAATGCTCCCTTTTATTCTTATCCATTTCATGTATTAATAATCATGTTTATACTTATAACTGTTATTAATGCATGCTTGACAAATAAAAAAATATAAGAATCAGACTCTTGGTTGTGAACAGAGTTAGCCTGCAATATTCTAACCATTGTGCCACCAAGGTGCCTAACTTCTAGCTCCTAGAAAAGTAACTCTGAAATGAATACAAATCTCATGTTTGTTTGCTTTAACATTTGTGCTCCTAAATACAACAATTGCTATTTACCCCAATTTACTTCTAGATTTTCAAAACACAGGTTAATTTAATGGGGCCCAAGGTTGACTCAGCCTTCCAACCTTCCAAGGCTGGTAAAATGAGGCCCCAGAGTGTTGGGGGCAATATGCTGACTCTGTAAACTACTCTTTATAGCACTCTCTACTTTATAGAGAGTGCTATAAAGCACCACAGAGTGGCATACAAATCTAAGTGCTATCACTGTTGATGACTTACCATCAAGTCACTGTAAATTACATAGATATCTGTCAGATTCGTGTATCTGCTATTTCTCCAATGGAAGAAGGGGGGGGGGAGGGAAGTTGGTATAAGTAATCCTTTTTGATGTAACCTGAATATATTAAATCTTATATTGAATTTGTATAACCTACACATGATATACCCCTGAAGATTAGGGGCCAGATGTCCAGAAACCTATCACCTCTTGGAGAGACAGTAAGGGCAGAAGGGACCATAAACATTCCAGCTCCGGAAGATAAGCCCTGAGAAACTCTTCAAAAGATCATTCCCAAAGAAGGGGAGGGGGAATTAACATGTTGGGTCTTTGTTTGACAAAATACACATCAAGATAAGGGGAGGGGTCCTAATTTCCCTTATCTACCATTGCATGTCTGGAAGCCGTTAGACTTTGCTTTGAATCCTGCTAGAATCATCTCATTTCAATAAAGAATTCCTTTAGAAACATCCAGTGATCAGAAGTTCATTCTTTTTGGTTGAATGGTGTGAAACTAAAAATGAAACTGAAACTCCCCTCCTCTGCTTGTGTTTTGCATTTGGAACAGATTTCTTTTCAGGTGGGGAGGGGGAGTAGAACTCCTTAGCATCAGAGCATGTTAATAATAATTACGAAATACTAATGCTCTGATGGTCATTTCAAAAAATTCTTTCTTAGTGAGCACCTAAGAAGCCAAAAGGAACATACATGCCAAATTTCAAATTTGTAGGCTTTACGGTTCTGGAGATTTTGTGATGATGTGTGAGTGGTATTTTGCTTTCATATATATAGACTCTTCTCCAACACTAAAACTCAACACTAAAACTCAAAAGTGTCAATATTTTGGTTCTTCAGAGTTCAAGTTTTAATTCTATAGAGTGCCACAGGGAAAGTCATTGCTGCATAGTTCTGAAATTGATATATGCTTTAGCCTAATATATATATTTAAATTATTACACAGAACACTAGCTTTCATTTTGCTTCCTGAGATGTCTTAAAACTGAAACCATAAATGAGGGGGGAATGCTGCACCCCCTTAGCAGAATAATAGAATTCAAAATTACTAAATTATGCGGCTAATTTGGATGGATAGTTAAATTTCCATTATGCTGGAAAGACATATGCTGATGTTGGAATTGTCATAAAAAGATTGCCATTCCCTCAATTGATTCTTACTCTATACTTCAGAAAAGCAGAGCTTTTTAATATTTATAGAAAAGAATAGAATAGAATTCTTTATTGCCCAAGTGTGATTGGACATATGGAATTTGTTTTGGTGCATATGCTCTCAGTGTACATAAAAGAAAAATACATTTGTCAAGAGTCAAGAATCATAAAGTACAACACTTAATAATAATCATAGGATACAATAAGCAATCAAATCATTCGGAAACAGTCAATATAAATCGTAAGGATACAAGCAACAAAGTTACAGTCATACAGTCATAAGTGGGAGGAGATGGGTGAAAAGAAGTGATGAGAAGATTAATAGTAATAGTAATGCAGACTTTATAAATAGTTGGACAGTGTTGAGGTAATTATTTATTTAGCAGAGCGATGGGGTTCAGGAAAAAACTGTCCTTGTGTCTAGTTGTTCTGGTGTGCAGTGCTCTATAGCATCGTTTTGAGGGTAAGAGTTGAAACAGTTTATGTCTGGGATGTGAGGGGTCTGTAAATATTTTCACAGTCCTCTTTTTGACTTGTGCAGTATACAGATCCTCAGTTGAAGGCAGGTTGGTAGTAATTGTTTTTTCTGCAATCCTAATTACCCTCTGAAGTCTGTGTCTGTCTTGTTGGGTTGCAGAACCAAACCAGACAGTTACGGAGGTGCAGATGACAGACTCAGTAATTCCTCTGTAGAACTGTGTCAGCAGCTCCTTGGACAGTTTGAGCTTTCTTTCTTTTTTAAAAAAAAACAAGTTTTATTTCAGTTTTCCACATTTCTTTTTAGTGATCAGCATGATTACAGGTTCCCACATTTACATACAAATATGACCACAGTTACATATTCAATTTTTATATTCAACTTCTTATCTTAATGATGATTTTATACATTTTCTATTTTATTGTATTATTCCAAGTGCTTGTCTCTTATTTAATTCACCAGAATTTTAAGTACCTTTACAATTATTATACTTTAATACTTTTAAGTGTCACATTTGCATATTCCATCACGTATTCTTATTATACCCTTTCTTAAATTCTAATTTAAAACAATTATTCTAGAAAAAAGTTTCCCTCCTAAATTACCAATTTAAGTGTATCACCTCTAAAGTTTACATATTCATTAATTATCTCCCCCTTTAAATCCCATTAAACATTTAACTTTTATTACCTAAAAAAATGAGGTTAATAATCACTTTAAGACTACATTGCATATATAAGTCAGATTCTGCATGCTTTTTCCCCTTCTTAATTTCATAAGACTTATTTACCATTTCAAAAAAGAAAGCATATTAATCTATTCATTTAATCCTGAACCCTGATGTTAATTCCATTCAGGTCTCCCCTATATCATTTCAGTTATTTCAAAATATTTAATACACATCTTTATATATTTAAACAAAGGAGCCTGCATTTCAATATTAGAAAATATCAATTCCATTACACTCCTCATATTTCATTTCAATAATTTAAGTATATTTAGTGAACATATTCCATTAATTATTCCATTCATCTCTATACACATGAGAAAAGAGTGTACATTCCAATACCAAAGAGTATCAGTTCTATTTTCCATATTAATAATCTATATATCTCTATTTCCTACAATATTCATAACTTTAAATATGTTTATGTTACCCCCATTACTTTGCAGAATCCCCTTTTGAATATTAATTAATCATTGTCTCTGTGCCTTTTAAATAGACAATTTCTTTTCATTTTTTACAATTCCCATATTTCTTTGTTTCCAAATCCTGTTTCTTATCCCTTCTTTTCCTTTTCCCCTTTATTCTTCCATTCCAGTTTTTATCACCCTCCCTGTTTATAGTTTCCTTCCACCCTTCAATTTTCTGCTGTTTCTTTTTACCCTTTTTAATTTTATAGATATTCCCCTTTTTGTTTAACTTCTTACATCTCATATTTTATTTTCCACTCTTTTCCTCCTTCTTTTCAAAGATCTTTGTTCCCGGTGATAATAAAAAATGAGCTCTTCTGTAGTCAGCTCCACCTCCTCCTCTGTCTTTTGTCTTTGTTGTTCATATTTTGAAATCATGTTTTCAAAATTTTTTAAAGCAGAACCCAATGATTCACCTCGTGTTTATAATGTTTCTTTCATGTTTCCAAGTTCCATTTTTAGTGCAAGAAGAGATATCGCCATTTTACACCTTTGTGTCTAGTAATTAATCCAAATAATGTCTATGAGGTTAGTTTCCAGCAGTCAGCTTTATTTTATTCCTCTCAAATTTTAGTTCACAACTAGTACAGTACCCAAGTCCATGCCAAAAACAACAATATCCCAGGGCAGAATCTTCATACTTCTTTCTTTGTTTTAAATGTTTCAATTTTCAAAGTTTTTGTTTTATTTATTTATTATTTATTTATCTTTTATACCAACCAACCCCACTCCCAAATAGGGACTCAGGGCAGTGAACAGCCATAATAAAACCAATACAGTTCATAAATTTAAAATGAGAATTAAAAATTATTAAATTAGTGGCTGAATTTGAGAATAAACCAATAAAAACCCGATAAAAGTTTAAAATTTTTTAAAAAATAAATCCTTCTAATGGCACTAGGCCAGAACGGCCTGCTGAAAAAGGGGGGTCTTCATTGTGGCGCCGAAGGCCGTAAGTCCAGTGATGGCTCATTCTCAGTAGGTAGCTCATTCCAGAGGGAGGGTGCCCGCGGAAGAGAAGGCCAGAACCTCGGAACCACCAAGCCAGCATCGCCAGCCGGCAGCACCCTGAGGAGGCCCACCCGTGGGAAGCACATTGGGCGGCAGGAGCCGATGATGGCGCAGTCGGTCCAGTAAGTATCTGGGTCCCAAGCCATGGAGGTTTTAACGGTGAGTCAAAACACCTTGAATCGCACCGGAAGGCTACCGGCGCAGCAGCGCGCGGAAGGGAGCGGTGTAACATGGGAGCTCCGCGAAGCCCACAAGATCACCGTTGGCTGCATTCTGCCCAGCTGAAGCTCCGGAGCTCTTCAAGGGGAGCTAATGTAGAGAACATGCAATAATCTAGGGAGAGATGACGGAGGGCAGAAGTGACTGCGCAATGACCCTGATCCAAACGGGCGCAATGGTAAATCCGACCAGACCTGAAAAACGCCCCCCTGGCGAGGACGGTATATGTTCTTCTAATGACAGCGGTACTCCAGGAGGACACATAGACTGCGCGCCAGCGCTGTGCGGGATCAAAAAAAATTTCCCACAGGCAGGAGATGAATAAGCTGGCGTATCTGGGCCACAGGAAACCACTGCACTCGGTTTGGTCGGGTTGAGCCGAGAGCATGGTAAGACGCATCCAACTCGCACGACTCCAGGCACGGGTCATACTTCAATGGCTGCGTTGGGGTGCCTGGGGTAAAAATGTATAGTGAGTGTCATCAGCTACTGATGAAACTGTCCCAAAACACGGATGATCTCACCCAACGGCTAACATAAATGTCGAACAGAAAGGGGCGAAGCACAGACCCCTGAGGTACCCCACAGAAAAGGGGCTCGGAGTCAACTTGCCCCACAAACACAAATGCGAGAGCGGAGAGGAAGGAGGAGAAACCACTGTAACACGGTGCAATCCCACTCCCAACCCCCCAACCTCGCCAATAAGATACTGTGGTAGCCAGTTATCAAAGGCTGGCTGAGAGATCTAAAAGGCCAAGACAGAGAGAACAAACCCCTGTCCTGGGCCATCCAAGAAATCATCACCAATGCGACTCATGCTGTCTCGGAGTTGTGACCAGGCCTGAAACCCGCGTTGGAGAGGATCCGATAACCATTTCATCCAGGTGCGAGGGCGACTGCACGCCACCACACTATCAACAACCTTCGTCACAAGTGAAGGTTGGAGACCAGACGATAATTCGAATAATAATGTTGGGTCCAGGGAGGTTTCTTGAGGAGGGGTCTCAACACAGCCGCTTAGGTGGCGGGCAAAAAACTCTCACGCACGGAAGCATTGATAATACCCTGGAACCAAACAGTGTAACCTCTCGGGTGGCCAAAACCAACAGAGGAGGGAACGGGTCAGTAAAACATGTGGTGCATTAAGCCCACCAGACCTACCATGTTTCTAGGGTCACAGGATCAACTCCCCACAAATGGCTCACCGAAACATCCACCCCACCCAGAGTTGTCCACCCGTCCCAGATTGAGCGATTTTTTCCTGCAGATATCTAGCAAACTCTCGGCCGTCCTTGCGGGGATCCTCCCACACTTCCACCTCAACAAGGGAGGGGTCACCATAAACAGGGGGCCGGGTGTTTAGGAAGATGCAATAATGGCGGAAAAACTAATGTGACGTCTTACTTTTTGTTTTGTCCTTTATTGGTTCAAATATTCCTTAAAATGTTTAAGAAAAGCAGTTTTCAAAGAAAAACAAATTACGTTTATACCATAGATCTTGTTCTAGCAATTGTTCACACACACCCTTTGTGTTCATCCTATTCGGGGGTTTTTAAGCCACAATCTTCCAAAGAAAAATCAACTATGCTACTAAGTTTTCCCTTAACAGTCTCAAATGCACCTATTGTGCCGATATAGTAAAAATATATTATTAGTTAATAAATGATTCTTCTTCAGGCTTATACCATTCCGGAGTCAAAGCCCCCGCTGTCAAAAAAACTAATTCAAAACTTTTTTTTTTCCTTTTTTGCTGTTTAAATTCCTTTCTTTAAAATCCTTAAAGCTAGTCCAGGGGTACCTGACAGTAAATGATAGGTCCCATCCGACACTGCTGTCCAGTTCTTCTTCCTAGTACACAATCTGTCAGCTAATCTTTCCTCTCAGGGTGGCCAGTTTTAAAATACCATTTCAGACGTCTTTGGGAGGGAGCATTTGCCAAAGCGGGTAGGGGATTTTGCGATTCCCCTATATCTGGCTGACGGACTCCTCTTCCCCACCACCATCTGAGGTGGCTTCTGTCCCAGATCTCGCCGATCAAGGCTCCTTGACAACAGAAGCATGGACCAAAGGCCTCTGAGGATCACGGCAGTGAGTCGTCCCCCTTTGGGACATCCAAAACTGGAAGTTTTGGCAGTTTTGAGCTTTTGAGTGGTGCAGAAACAAATTCTTTGTTGGGTTTTTTGCTGGACATTTTGGAATGTTAGGTATTCATTTTAAGTCTTGTGATTGATAGAACTAGAAATTTGAAGTCTCTACTTTGATACTGGGTTGTCTAGGGATGTAAGAGGTGGTAGTATGGGAGGGTTCTCTTCCTAAAGTTATCCATGCATTTATACGGTTTGAGTGTGTTCAGTCCAGATTGTTCGTTTAATCCTGAGGCCAAGTGTGTAAAACCTTCATCTGTATGCGATTCGTAATTGTATCGAATGAGACCAATCACGGTTGTATCATCTGCAAATGTCAGTACTTTCAACAGTGGGATCATTTGAGATGCATGACAGGGGTATATGGGAGAAGAGATAGTGGAGGAAAGCACACCGCCTTGGGAGGGGGGAGGCTGTGCTAATTGGTACAGGTATCAAAGTAATCTGCTTAGCTTCAACTGCTGCTGTCTGTCTGTTAGGAAGCTTTAGATTCACTCAAGTGTGTCAGGTACATCTAGCTGGTTTAATTAGTAAGAGATGTCGGAATTGATGGTATGGAATGCTGGAACGGAACGTTACAAAGAGGACCTTGCGTAGGTATTTTGGAGATTCAAGAGTGTAGGATGTAATGCAGAGCCATTATTAACAGCACAATATGTC